>OY283144.1:66174990-66774990 GCA_958299785.1 Medicago lupulina
TTTTGAAATCTCAATTTTTTGTTTATTCACCTTAAAAATATGAAATTTTAGTCATTTTAGAAACTTAATCCAAACTAAACAAATTGTGAAAAAAAAAAACTTATTCATAAACTCATTTTAATGGTTTATGGTATAAAAAAGGTTATTGCTGTAAAATTTATTTCATTATTTTAAAAAGTTTTTCATGATATTAAATCTATTTGAAGTGTTCAGATTTCTCAACGTATGTTATTTTACACATACTTGAAAATTAATATTTTAATGTGTGTTTAAGAGACTTGTTTATCTGTCTTCGTGAACTTAATTTAGTTGGTATGGACAATGCATAAAATATGTAAGGTATGCGGTTTGAACTCTGGCTACCACGAAAAAAAGTGACTTGTTTATCTACAATTATGTCAACAATATTGATAAATTATTTTGTTGCAAAAAACAATATTGTTTAGATTTAATAATAAAAAGAAAAGGAAAAAGGAGTGGCGTGGCAGTCATTTACGTGTTGGAGTTGAACAAACTAACATACATTTGAAAATTGTTAATTAAATAAGTGACAGACAGGATTCATAATAGGTTAATGTATGACAGCACACATAGCGTGAGGAAGGAATACGCGCAAACTAATTAACAGAACAGAACTAGCTGCAACTGAAAATGTCCTTCCTTCCTTTCCAACTATCTTTTTCAATTTCAATAATGCCTTCTAGATTAGGTTAAATTCTTTTACCCCCATATCACACGTCTTCAGATGGGGACAATACCCACTTGATTCTTAAAATGATCCTTACTAACCGAATTTTAGAATTTGAAGTGTGTTTTTGTGTTGAATTCTAAAATTATAGAATTCACGCATATCATATCCGATACATAATAAGTTTTTTGTCTTTACCTCACTTATGCATTTTAGTTTTTATGCATTTAAAGATGCTCAAACACCCTTAGATTCGAAACTCGTTATATTGTATCATTTTTCGTCAAAACTTGCTCGAATCCGTCTTATTTATGAAGTTTCCAACTATTAAGCAGATGTTAATACAAGTTTACTCAAATCTTGCATTTTTATTAGCGATTTTTTATTTTATGCAGATTTAGTTTGAATATGTTCGTCATGATTTCAGATTCTAGAATCCGATATGTGTTCAGAGTTGCATAATTTGATTTTTTTTTCTCACGAATTTACTAATGTTTTAGAAATGGACAGACGCGCCGATCACATTAGGGGAACAGGGCCAAAAGAGGTAAACCCTCTCAACAACAACCAAAAGAACCTTTGGAGTCATATCCTAGAGGCTCGTACGACATGTATGTCTTGTGACTGCGCAGACCACGTGGACAGACGCTTCTAGGAGGGAGATATATGATTCTTCTGTCTTCTTTATTTCAATTTATTCTCTTTTCATCCGGCTCCTTTATACATTGGAATATGTCAGCAACCGAAAGAATATCATTCGTTTGAATAGTTAAGAAGAAAGGTGGCTCACATACGCTATCAGAGACGGACTAGTAAACCTCGCCGCCATGGAATACACCCTATAACAGCTTTGTTTTATAAGATTTAGATTAGATTTAGACTTTTTTACATTAAGATAAGGAAAATATAAACAAATAGATAGATTCTATTTCTATGCATTACATAAAACCTGAAACCCATGAATTTGGGATTTTTGACGCTTCAGCCGGCCATGTAATATGCTTGAATGCATAGATAGACCTATTAGTCCTATATTTCAAAACTTCACTAAAAATATATATTTTTATTCCTTTGAAAACGTTTTACAAAATATATCTATTTTCAGTCTTTTGAATAGTCCTTTTAAAATGAAAACAGACAAAGTAGCCACTAAAAGCAAATAATTTTTTTTTAGGGAGTAAACATAAAAGCTCGTAATTTGTATAGATACAAAAAAATTTAAAAATTAATCATATATTGAATATATAAGTTTTTTTTTTTTTTTGACAAAGTATTGAATATATAAGTTTAAAGACATGAAGAGAATTGCAAAGTAGTGTCAGAATTAATTTTAATGCACGCAAACGTACTTATGCTACTTTTTTTTAGTAAAAAGTAGGTAAACTACTTCGTGGAAAAAAAAATGTTGGCAATCCACTATATTGGACATGGGAATGTTACAAAAATTTCATTGCCACGATATTAATTAATAGACATTATATTTTACATATCCCAAGCCAAATGGTCTAAAAACTTTACGCAAAATACACCATTAATTTCTCTGAATTTTCAGCACTGAAACTTTTCTATAATCTTTCTATTCTATAGTATACACTGTATAATACTGAATATAACATATTACATACAATACAAATTTTTCACTTATTTACTATGAAAACAGAAGACAAAAAAAGCGTATAAGAAGAGATCTACATTTTTTTTTGTCAAGTCATTATATATTGTTTTATTAGTATAATATATATATATATATATAAAAACAAAGAGAACTGAACTGTGTACTATACCAACATGTCTCTCTAGTAAGTAAGTATGTATGCTCTAGTTAGCAACCCATTAGACCTGAATGCCTCGCCTCGGGCTTCCTTGGGTCCGATCTCGACTGTGCGAGCTTGCCTGATATCTGACATTTAAAGGACTTCTGTAACTAAAAGTGATGATTCAACAGAATAGTCTTCTTTGCTGCAAGAATAATAGATCAAAAGTTAATGACAAGCTTACCCAATATAATGTTCACACAAGCAACTTATTCTTAACTGATGATGTTGCAACTTTATAGGTTTAACATACGCGGTTAAAAGATTAATACAGATGATCACAGCAGTCAAAAAAGTTTCTACTTTTGAGGTTTATCTCTCTCTTCAAGTTTACTTTTGAAGTTTAATTACAGATTCATGAAGTTTATCATCCTCTTCAAGTATGTCCCTTATATATAAATATTTCAATATCATACAACGATCAACTTACTCGACACTTCGGCTGCTGCATGTTCTCCAGTAAATCATTAATTTCAAGCTGCTTCATCACTGCAGCGTGCAGCACCTGCAGAAAAAACAGAAATTTTAAAAACCACACCATCAGATCAACTTAATCAAAAGACATAGATGAGTGATGAAAGCATAGACAAATACCCTCTTTGTCTTCTCAAGGTCAAACTCAACGGACTTTATTCTATCCAAGGATTCCATAAGCATTTGCTCCTTCTCCAAAGGCATGCCATCGGGTTTGTTGCTGAGTTCATTAAAAACCTTTTCTAGCCTCTGAAGACGTTGTTCACAAGGAAGAATATAATCTCTTTCAGAAGTTGATTCAATAGCTGCGGAATGGTTAATAATGACGCGTTCTGTGGAATTTGACGGGTGAACAATGTTCTGTGTTCTCCAAAATTCAAATCTTAGACTGCAGATGAACGCAGCGAGTTTTTCTATGAAGGATGTCAGCACTTGTGGCACATATAAGAAATTTATTTTCTCTAATTTTTCCTTAATAATGCTAAGCAAATTGCTGACTGCAGTACCTGATAAAAAAAAACAAGTTAGTGGGAGCTCAGTAGATAAGGATAAAACAGAAATACTTGTCAATAATGAGTTAAACATAGCATGAATAGTAGCCAGCAAGTATTTCCAACTTCGAAGTCCAAATATGACAAGGGGATATGCACAATTTGGACTCTATATACGATATATGAAAGGAACACAAATATAATTGGCTCAAGCCTTCAACAATTTTATAACAATACCTTCTGAATTTGTCCTACAAGCAATATTCTCCATATCATTAGTTTGCAATGACTGCTCTCGAGTAAGGCGATGTTGATCATTTTCGATTACATTCTGAGCTGATAGAGCACTATCATCACAGCTGTAGTAGCCATTCACATCTGGTACCCTGACCTGCAAAAGACAGAGCGGTTAGGTATGGTTAAAAGCTCAAGACAACCACACAAAACGCACGTGTGTTAAGATAAGAATGAGGATTCTAAAAAACTTACTTCTTCACAAACTGGCGCTAAATGTGGATAACTACATCTCCTTTGTCTGGTAGGAGATGAGTAATCATTAAAATCAGACCCTGATTCTGCTGAAGAGTCACTGCATCGCCCCTGGGAGATAAGAAAATAGTGAAAAAACCATAAGATTGTAATTTGTAATGAATGTCTACCTACCATAAAATAGTAAACACTCGTGAAATCCCAACTTTTTCATGACCAAAAGACTTAAACTTGCCTTCAGTGAGTGTAACTGAAAGGAGTCAAAATTGTTCTGTTCATTGGACACCCTGGTGATTTGCCTCACAAAAGTTGCCTCCGCATTACCTGATAGCTAAAATCAGAATATCTACATTAGTTGGCCAAATGCTAGTTTGACAAGGTATTTCTACACCATACATATTTTCAAAAGCTGGCGCAAGTAAGGGCTAAGAAACAAGATAACAAAGAAACATTACCTTCATGATATCAGGATCATTCCATGGACCCTTGTTAGACCTAAGACATCCACCTTCACTAGGACATTTACATGAACCGCCAAGAAAATCGGGCAACTGGCTGTGCAGAATCATATACAAACTAATCAGTAAGTTAAATAGAAACTAGAATGCAGTACAATGAAGGAACAGAGGCGTACCTAGAGTCAATTACTTCCTGTAATTTATATAGAGATTTCGAGTCAAGTATCTGAAAATTAGGGAAATGAATATAAGATCAGTAACCTCGCAAGAAACGAGCATGTAAAATATTGCTGACTGATATGATAGTTATATCCTTCACCTGTATCTTTGCAATAGTTTGGGGATCTATGAACTTCTGTGCAGCAGGCCAAAGCATCTTCCTAAAGCCAGTACCAGCATTGACAATGTACATTTGATGTAATGTCTGCAAATACAAACGGATAATCATCACATAGAAACGAAAAGGGACGCAACAAAAAAGTTTCTTTGGAAACGGACGGGATAAAAACCTCAGGATAGTAACAGCTATCTATTTTAGCCATGGAAGCCAAGAGATTTGCTGCAGTTCGCGAGAAATTTTTCATTCCCTGCATCACACATTTCAATTGCAGCTAAAATTTCAGCATAAAAACGTTTCAACAACTTGCAAACAAGGAAATTCTTAAAATTGAGAAACACCAAAGAACCCCCTCACTAGTCCCTAATGGGATTGATTTTTAGGCAGATACCATATTTCATAGAATCCTAAACACATAAACAATCTACTATCAACAAGCAGCTTAGCAAACTATCCGACACACAGAATAATTAACAGGTTTCACACCTGATATTAGTAATAAGGTGCTTAACTTTATAAAAATTATTAGTGTAATGCAACATACCAAGCCCTGTACATCCAGTATTGTTGTTGTCGAAAAAATCTGTCTCTTCGCTGCAATGGAACATGCTGGAAATTTCTCTTGCAGCGCTCTCTCAAACTCTTGTACATGGTATTTCAAATATCGATCTATTGTGGTGATGTGCATCAAGCGACTTGGATGAGCTTTCCCAAGCCTCTCAATGTAAACCGGCCTACCTTCCTTATCAACTCCATGGTAACCTTGAGGGTAATACTGCAATACTTCTTCCAGCTCTTCAAATTCAAAATCCTTCAAGGATAGATAATTATCCAATTAGAAGAAAATGATACATGTATAAAGCAAAATTTTCAAATATTACAAAAATAAAATATTTTGCTCTTATTTGCTTATGCTATCAATAATTATTGGAGGTTTTTTTATCTAACATTCCGCCTCCCACAAGAGCTATTTATGCTTGATGGTGTGCAAAATGGGAGTAGCAAGCATTGAACTCGTAACTACTAGATTTTAGTTATAGAGACTTCGGTACTACGACAAATATCAACTCTCTTGAAAGCTTGGGCTGTTAAGGTGGAGACTCGTCAGTGATTTTATATCTAACACACTTCAAGCAACAGTTGTTTTGGCTTGATGCATAGACAATGCTTATATTTGGCATATGGAGAGATTTTAATTTTATAAAAAAATTGGAGGTGGAACTCTTGACCACTTGCTTAGTCATACACTCATACATCCCTAATACCGTGTCAACAACCCATTCATGTACAAGTATGAGCTGTGAGGTGGAGGCTAGTGAATGATTACATATCAGCTTCAAATTAAATAACAAATGTATTGAATTTACGATCGACAAAATAAGAAAGAAAAAAATGAAGGAGTCCTAATTATCCTTCTGTTACACCGAAAGATTCCGTGGCCTAAAGCAAATATACCTTTTTATGGCTTTGACTTAAATTAGTATTATTACCTCAAGAATGGTATCAGTTCCATACTCCTTTCGCCACGTAAGCATTTCTTCCCACATCTCAATTGTTTTCTCAATATTAAAATCTCTAGCTTTAAGAAACCTACCGGGAAATACAGATCAACAAGAATCAACGTTATGTGAGCGAATAAAAACCTAACACTTTTTATTTATGAGAACACACTTAAAATGTAAGTGAGTATGCCCTTAAACAACAAAAGTGCTAATCCAAAAAACAGTTCTCCAAGATAGCTTAGTTAAAAAATGCGAAATAGTTTGAAATAAATGAGGAAATACCTCAGCAATGTATGGTAATCATCATGCCTAGAAGGCAAAGATCCCCTTTCGACAAGTCTTTGGCGCAATTCAAGGACCGCCGTCTCCTCTCGTGCATCTCTAACATCCTCAATAGCCACTGGTGGAACCCTATAATCAATTTTCCTTTTTCCTCTTTTCTTAAGTGAATGAGTGAATTTAGAAGAAGCATTCATTGCCTTCTTCCTAAGAGTTCCGATTTTAGAATATTGTCGCCTATCATCTTCTGAATACTCAACATCCAATCTTCTCTCCCTAATTTCATCATTACTACATTGCCCTTCAAATCCTTTCACAAAATTTTAAATATAAGATCAGTTTTTTCACACACACACACACACAATCATGCCGATCACAACACACATTTAATTTTAGTTTTTGGTCTGCAGACGAAGTGGCAAACACTGCCTGAAACTCAACCCACAATTACGAGGTCCCGGATCGAACCCGGAGACGCTGTCCAGCCTACCAATATCGGCATTGCCAGTTGAGCTAGGTCTTACGGACATCACAAACCATAAAATACAATAAAAAAATTCAATACATTCCAAAGTGATAGATATCAAATAATACCTGACATTTCAGCCCAAATGAAAACCAAAGAAAGTTTATCCTAATGTTTGAATCAGGAAATCAAATTCACAGAAAACTCCTTCATTAGTATCTGCTCCAAATTCTACAACATACAAACAAACAAATAAGTAAAATTCACATCAAATTCCATCATAAATTCTCCAAATTCTACAAACATACAAATAAATTAATAAATAAATATATATAATTCACAGAAAAATCCTTCATAAATTACTGATTCAAGTTCAACAACATACATAAAAATAAATAAATAAAATTCACAGCAAAATTGTTCATAAATCACTACTACTCCAGAGACTAACATATACAAATAAAGTAATTAATTGAATTGATTTAGAAGAAAACATTAACTTAAATTACATTTTCCTTAATGATGAAAAAAATACTAGAATTATAATTATCAAGCTGATTAATTAAGACTAATGCTACAAAAATGAAAAAAAATGTTCAAGTTATTGATTTGATAAATCTAACATTTTGAAGGTGTATGATGATGATGAGTGATTTGATAAATCTTGTGAAAATGAAATCTAATTGAAGGAAGAGAGAGAAAGTGAGATTTGAAAAACGACTTGCCGTTTGAGACTTTACAAGCTTTGATGAAGATTGTTGTCGTTTAGACCACTTAGCATTATTTCTGAAACGCAAGAGTTATTTATCTTTTGTGGAAAATGCTAATTGAAGTGAGCTCAATAGAAAGTTTATAATGAAAAGAAGGCGTTATGAAATGAATGAATATGATGAAGAAGAAGAAGAAGAGAGAGGAATCTTATGTTAATGTTTTTTTTCTTTTTAAGCTAGCCAGTCGTTAGAAGAATTCACCCCGACCTTTACATACAACAATGCTATGCTCACGGAGACTTTTTCTGCAAAATTCTCATAGAATTCGATGCATTAGTGCCGGTATAATCCCACCTAAATTTTATGTTAATGTTAATGTCAATGGTTTTAGATCATGGTTGCATTTATTTATTCCTTTCTTTACCCATAAATGATAACTTCAAACACAGTCAAATTTTTTACTTTTCAGGTAACTCAGTCAAAAAAAATTAAAACACTTTATTTATTTATTTTTTAAATCTTTTAGATTTAGTTTTTACTTTTTACTTTTTACTTTTTGTTATAGATCATCCACTAAAGACATCGTTATGTTGACAACCGAAGTTAAACTTACATTTACTAAAAATCATATTTATCAATAACGCTTGATTTTCTTTGGATCTCATTATTGCATTGATTATTTTTACCACACACCAAATTAATCATAAAATTAGAAACATTTGACTATATAATAATAACCCCTTCAAAAACTGAAAAATAAATAAATAATAATTCCCTAAAATAATAACAATGCTAATTGTACAATGTACATAAATATGAGAAAGTGGATGCTTACCTTTTGGATATATGAGAAGAGAATGAAGAGAGAGACCCAATGGATCACTATGCTCTTTCTCTAATTCCTTTAGCTAATATTCTTTCTTTTTCTCTTTCCTTTATTCTTTTTTATTTTTTCATAGATTAGAAAATAAAAATAATTATTAAAAATTCACATAAAAGCAGAGGAACTGAGATTCAAATTTCTGTAATGGTATCCGGTCTAACAATTTTAACACTTTTATCTTGAGAAAGGTTTTGTAAACTTACTTTTAAGTAAATGTTCACTTAATAGTTGCAATATTCATTTCTCTTCTTTTCTAATTTTTCCTACTCTTTTTTCCTCAATCAATCAGTGAGTTTACTTTATATAAATGTTCATTTAATAATTGTATAGTGTAAAAGACAAGCACACAAATGAAGAGGATCCTTACTCTTTTCACTTACCATTATGTTAAAAAAATAATTTCGGTCACATCTAATTTGTATAATTCAAATCTCTACCGTTAACTGTTGGGTTAGTTAGTTAAGCTAACCAACAAGAGTTTTGAATTAGAGCTATGCTATACTATAGCACAACCAAAACAATAATAGACACTTGAGTGTCGGTCATAAAAGTTTAGTATTGTAATTTTAAAGTATATAGTTAATTTGTTAAAAAAATACCTCTCAAAAATAAAATTTGTTAAAAAATATATATATTTATTTATAAAACAGTTGTTTTATTGATGTTAGTTTTATTAGCTTAAATCCATTTGGAACAAAATGAACCGAGAAAACTTTGGTGTGGCTATGGCCAGACTTAGGCTTAGAGTAGTCCGTCCTTGGTTAAAATCTTCTTAACATGGTCAATAGAATCACTTTAGTAAATAAATATAATATTGTTTTTAAAAGAAAAACCAAAACACTAACGTAACAAAGTTGTTAGAGAATAAAGATGAAATTCAAATTGGATGAAGGATGGTAAAAGGTTAGTTGAAAGATGAGAAATAGTGTGATATTATTTGTCCATTGATGTGAACTTTGAAGGTTCGAGCATTTGGCATGACATGAAGCATCCCCCACCGAGTACTCGTGTCATGCCATCTTTGTGTTGTGCTTGCTGCTTTATATCTATTTATTTATATAGATAAATAAATATATAATATAAATAATTAGTAAATCTATCTATTTATATACTTTATCAAATTATTTGTGGATCTTGTCAAAGAAAAAATAATATTTGTGGGGTGATAATGTGTCCACTTTTTGCTTTCTTTCTATTTGTGCTCCTGTTACGTGTCCTATTTCATTCCTTTTTAGTCTCCTTCCATGCTGATCAATTCCTATTCAAAATAATTGGTTTTTATTTGACAAAAAATCAACCGACTTTTCAATCTCATATAAAGCATTGTTTTTTGGTCATAAAGCATTTTTTTTTTGGGTTACAAAAGCATTGTTTAATAGAATGCATATTTCCTAAAACAATTATTGAATATATAAATATTTATAATAAAATAAGAATTAAATAGTTATTAGAGTATTATGTTAATACAATAATTAGTAGTGTTATTATGTGAATCGAGATACAACAAAATATAAATGTACATCACTAAAAAATATATACTGTTTTTATTGAACTGTATATTTTATCCTTTACTACACCTGCATATTGCATTTACGTGTATTTTTTAACAGACGAAATGATAACAGTTATTTGAAATTCACATGTAAACATAGGAGTCGGAGTTTGAACCTTATGATTAACTCATCTCGATGTTGTCTTTGTTATAAATAAATTGTCTCGGTACAAGAATGTTTTTATTGTCGCTTGCACGCAAGTGTTCAAGTGTATTCTCAAAATGATAAATGTTAGAAACACTGTCTTTTCAATACCCTCTAACCCTCACTTTTCTATTAAATAAAACTCATGTGAGTCTCACCATTTTATGTGAGATCTATTTCTAAAATGTGGTACCCATACGAATTTCACTCCATAAGAAATAAGAAAGTAACTGTTAAAAAAATGTTAGAAAATGAGTTTTATAACACTTATCTTCTCAAAATATACTATATCATGTGCTACATTTAGTTCGAATCACCACTCTCAGCATCACCTGCTTTATGGATGCTCAATGCAGTAATGACACCAATGATAGAATAGGATTTAGAAATTCCATCGGCACATACACTGTCTACTTTGATCTCAATGCAATCTTTTGGTGTTGCAAGAACTTGGCATCATATGTCTCTATCACCTAACCATCGTTTTAGATATATATTATTGGTCCAAACCGGCTCCAATGCTCCTTCCATTACCAACTTGTTGATTTGCTAACAAAATCACTTCTTCAAGGTCTACATATAAATTTCTTACTTGCAGAAAATCAGGAGGCAAACATCTTTATCATCTCTAAATTGCATGACTCAAAGCTAAAATCATGTGCTTCTATGATTACAGATACCAACATGTTAGGCTATGGAATCACTATGTTACTCCACATTACAAACACATTCTTTCTGTCTTTCACTAGCACACATTCTACTACCCAGAATTTACAATTTCAACACTTATATGCAGCAAGTGGTTTGTTTTTATCCACTATACCACACCATCAGATGAACTTCCCATCATGAATCAATGAAATCCACAGACCACCTAGAACCACATTCCTTCACCTATATTCCCCGCCTAGTCAGTCCATTAGTTTGTCCACTTTGATCACATATACACCACCTATCTGTCAAAATGCTTGAATTCGAAATTCTCCATCACCAGCCACATTGTTTCACACACACAAAAAAACTCTATTCATAATTATCAGTCTGTTCTGCTGCTTCTACCCCCACACCACATCACTCAGTTTCATCTCAACACCATACATCCTCCACAAGGACTGAAATCTTCTGCTCTATGCCTCCATGCTACCTCAGTCCTTTCCATCAGCACTCCCTGCCTCTCTCTCAGGTCCTCTGTCATTAAATACTATCTGTAGAACTTTAGGATTCCACAACATCAACCGTGTCAAAAAAAGTTCGCAATTATTTACTATCACTGGCCCAAATTTGACCATATCAGATTGCATTTACGCATTGCTCTATTAATCTCCTTGTTCTGTTGTATTTGGTATAGGCTTCTACTGGTTCAACAAATACCAAAACAAGCCATAGGTTTGGGCTACCCACTGAGAAATCGAATAATATAAAATGGTTTTCTCAGACTTTATGGTAGCAAAAGTAGTAGCATTCACATCCCATCTTTCATTTACGCAATGTGATATTGTGTTCCATCAGAACAATCAAACAATAAAAAAGAAAAGATAAAAATACCCTTCCTTTTAGCACAGTGAAAAAAAATGCTTAAATAAAGATAGGCTTATTAACAAATAGATCTTTTGCAGTAAGAATGAACATCAAAATCTACAAAATTGGAGAGAAGGCACGGGAATGGGGAGATATGACATACTCTTGGATATACTTCTTAGAATTTGTTGGGTCAGGAATCCAATGAATCTCACTCATGTTTGGTGTCTCAACATAGGACATAGTAAATTCTCCTATCTTCTCAAGCTTTCCTCTCTTACCGGCCCTTAGTACAAGGTTGCCACGCAGGTAGGAAAAGATACCATTGGTTATATAAACGATGTCACCTGAATCAAAATAATCACATTCATCCCCCCAAAGTTGTAAATGAACTGCAGCTGTTTCATCAGCTACAAGGGCCAAACACATTTTATTTTTCCCTTCAAGTGTTGTCCTTCCTTTCTCCAAAATTATAAATTTAGTTTCTATGTTGTTTTGAGCTGCAGGCACAATGTCTTTGAGAACAATCATCTTCCTGCAAGAACGCACACTTCTAGTTTGTGGTTCAATCAGTTCAACTGCGATTGCATAACAAAAATCAGTTGAATGAATTCACTTTCTTCAAGTGACTATTAGTGAAATAGGAACAGGAAACCACATCAACTAAACACGTCAAATATGATTACACAAGCAAAAAACACTTCCAATATGATTACACAATTGTCAACACACATGATGATATATAACATATATTTGACAACAAATGACAACACATACCTATGAATAAAATACCAAATTATACAGAATTGGTTCTCTATTTTTTTAACAAAGAATTGGTTGTCTACTTTTTCTCCAACATTCTCTAATTTCCACTCTCATCTGTGTTGTTGTGCAAAAGATATACTGAGATCCCTTTCCAGATTTCTATAATGATATAATTGTCTCCCTACGTGTCTCTGTGCGAGCGCGAGCGCGTGTGTGCGTGTGTTTATTTTCTAGATAATCAGATCTCCCATTAAAGATGGATAAACGACAATTTGAAGACTCTGGGAAACTTGCAAGTAGCGAACTAAGTTTTTTAGGTTGGTTTATCACATTTGTAAAAATTCATACTTCCAACTCGATTGATCATTTAAATTCCGTCGTCTGTTGTCGTAAGAAAGGATGTATAAAACTATGTTTAACTTCTTGCATCTAGAACCTCAAGGGAAAGTATAACACCCGGTATAATTTTCTAGAATTTTATACAAGATGTTACAGTTTGATACAGGATAGTTAAGATAACTGAGTCGAATTACAGGGTAATTTAAAGAATGTATACATATATAAAGGGTAATCCTTGAAATATTTAAAGGTGGATCAAACGATGCATCTTGTTTGTTTTAATTACGTACGTGAATATTGTCGAGTGTGGGTGTTCCCGACAATATTCAACACCAGCAAAGCGTCAGAAATAATAAATCAATACATTTATCGGCTACATGACCTCACAATTTAATTTATTTGAAATACCTGACTATTCACGTCAGTTTCATAAAACATATCTGATAATATATGCTAATTTCATAGAATATATCTGACAAGTTGTATCAGTTTCGTTAGTGTCATATATAGCCATAATATCTGAACAATATAAACCGTCGTCAGTTTCATCATTATGTACTTGTCAATGCCAGTCCATTTCATTTACAAAAATCATAAATATCGTATTCATAGCAACTAAAACAATTTATACTGTCTATTACATCACCAGGCACCTGCTAGAATCTAAATCATTTGATTCATAATATTATTAAAATTCATATTATCACCGCGACTACAGATTTTAAACTGTAAGTCATTTTACAATGTTCCTGTCAGAAATGCAGTTTGTTTTAAGAGAACTTTATGATTCTCACTGCTCAAATGAGTAACATATCCTACAACAACAATTCATTTTATGTTCTCAATTTCAGTCGTGTTCCTATAGGAGGCCACATCATCATCCTAGCATTCTATGGTAGTCTCTCTTAATCACAATTTCTATTATCTTTATGCACTTCCATCCTCCTGTAGTAAATGGAAAATACTAGTATTATTATTTAATTGCCTATCATTAACTAACTACTTTGAAGCTAAATTTCCCATACTTAATCTAATATCCCATAATCAAAATTCAATCAAGAGAATTAAACTTAGTTAGGAAATTCAGTTTCCTAATCGTTTGACCTCATCTTTGTAACATAATTAACACACTAATTAATTGAATGGGGAACTCACCTCAAGGTTGATTCCAAAGCTCCAAGAGCACCCACTTCAAATCTGCATAAAATAAAACAAGAGGGGAAGTCAGCTTCTTGACTTACCTTCAATTAGAATTTGGAAATAATGGGTACGCATTCATCAATGGAGGATTTTTTGAGAGAGACGCGGCCGGGAGAGAAGAAGAAGAAGAAGAAAAGGTACTGGAAATGACTAAGCTATCCCTTCTTAATCATCCTTCATCATTTAAATTGTAAACTCATTCAAATCAAAAACAAAAACCGCACTAAATCTAAATACTTATTTTTTTATATGATGAGATATTGTATTAATTTTATTTTTTGAATAACAAATGTTAGCAAGTTAAATGTTATTAGTATTTTGTCCCTTGTTATGATTTAAATCATGTATTTTAACTCCTTAACTCGAAAATGATCCAAACTAAACCATATTTAATTAGTTTAATTGCAGTTTTAACCCCCTAACTTTCACAAAGTTGCGATTTTGGCCCCCTAAGAAAAAAAACTATAAAACGGTCCCTTAAGTTTTGCATTTGTGGCAGTTTTGACCCCAATGTCAATTTTGACTCGGTCTACCGCTGAAGTGGCACACTAAGTGAGGTGCCACGTTTTTTTTTTTTTTTTTTTTGTCTTGGGGGCCGTTTTATAGTTTTTTTTCTTAGGGGCCAAAATCGCAACTTTGTGAAAGTTAGAGGGTTAAAACTGCAATTAAGCCTATTTAATTGGATTAGATCAAAATTTTAAACAAACCATACCAAACCACATTTTGTTTTAATTCTTTAGATGAATTTTTTTTTCCTTCTCAAAACTGCATCGTGAGCATGATTGATTTGCAAAAATACTATCTTAATTAGACTCATGTGTCACATTTGCAAAAATAATAAAAAATTGTACTACAATGAATGAATTGAGGAAGCTGCATCTATAAGACTCGAGGCATCAGACTTCCCTCAACAAAATGGTTATCTTACACTATCTTAATTAGACTCATGTGTCACATTTTGTTCCATCATTTGTCAAGTTTTCTTCTTGAAATGGGAAACAAGAAATATCCAATGTCCAGGAGCTTGCTAATAGAGTTGTAGTAAAACATAACATTAGTTTTTTTTTTTTTTTTTTTCCGACAGAAAAGCAACCAATATTGGTTGTGAACGCCTAAATTATGTCTTCAGGTCATGTTGGTTACTTCAGACTGGCAATCAAATTCAGGATCATATGTTATGTCCATCCTCAATTGAACTCACTGTCGTTTAAAGATTTTCTAGCATAAGTTACTCATGTATGCAAAAACTTTGTTGCTCGCAGCATGGAATTCCATGCAATTGTACTACTTTTACAAAAATTGCAGTAAAATGACGTTAGATAGAGATGAAGAGAGAATATTTGCCCAATTTGTCCACAATTACCTAAATAGTATAAGGTAAGCATGTAATAAAATCCACACTGATATAAGCAACAGTTGCAGCAAACATTTAGGTGAAGCTGCCTAGGAGTATTTGTTTGTGTTGGCACACATGACAACCGATCGCAACATTCTACTAAAATATATTGATTGCAAAATTTTGTAGTATTAAATTCCTGAGGGAACTTTTGAATCCATGCAGAATTTAGTGTAAGAACCAGCTTTCCCTTGTAATACAAGTGAGTATGCTCTCAGTGTATAATACGAGTGGGAATTGGGATCGTTTTCCATGTCTTTGTTATTTTGCTTAGCTCAATATCAACATGATATGGCCAAAACATCTTATAATTACATGTATCCCCATAACGTTTGTATAAGTTTATGACAGTATAAGTGATATCAAAACGAAAAAGAAAAAAAAAAGAAAAAAAGTGATATCTAAACGGTATAAGTTTGTATAAGTTTATGAAGTAAGATACATAATGTTCAAAACTCCAAGTTAATTTACTTCTTTTTATGATTGAACAAAAAAAAATTCAAAAAAAAAACGAAAAATAAAATAAAAAAATAGATGTTGATATTTGGGTTAAATTTTAAAAAACACGTATGGAAGAAACCTGTGATGTTGAATGAAGAAAGAAAAAGAAAAACAAAAGGTAAAGAAAGATTGAACAGTATAGATGTTGAATGAAGAAAGAACAAACCTGTGAAATCAATGAAGAGGTGAAAAAAAGGAACAAAAGCAGCTGTGTTGTTGAATTTTACCCAGGAGTTGTGTTGTTGTGTTTGTACGATGATGAACGAATGAAGAGATGAGAAGAGAGCGGCTGCTTCTCTTTCACGATGGATGGAGAAGAGAAAATAGGGTTTCAAAAATTACATTTTTGTCCCTCCAAACGGTGCTTAAGTGAGGGCAAAATGGTATTTTTGCTCAAAAACAGAAAAGCGGGTGCTTTGACCCGCTTCTGACCCGCGTCGCGCTACAGGAAAGCGGCCGCGAAACCCGCTTTTCCCAAACGATCCGCTTCACGCAACCATGTCGCGGTAGGCTTAATTTGGCCGCTCCGCGCCGCGATAGCGCCGGGAGCGGCCGCAATCGACAACAGAGGTATCTACAATCTTGAAGTCATACCCCATCAACTAAACCACAACTATTTTGTTGGTTTTGGCCGATCATTCTTCACTCGTGTAGAATTTTTCGGCTCCTCTAATCCTAAAATATTGTACATTTCTACCAACCAGATATGGTCTTCAGTGTTGAATGGCCAAAACCAATGTTGTTTTATCTTTTTCATATACCAATTTATTAGAGATTAAAGTTGGAGCTATTGTCTAGCTAAAAGTAGGCAATTGATAGTCACCCTTGCTACAATCAAACACCCTTATCTAAAGCATCACTTTCCATGGAGAAAGGAAAATTAAAGTAGGGCAAGGCCAACATTGTTGATGTTGTGAGTGCCTTCTACAACATTCTGAAGGCCTCTTCAATAATTGAGCTCCAAAAACAAACAAAAAACTTCACCTAGTTAGTCAATGCCTAAGCATTCTTAACCTAGTCCTAGTTTTTAACAAATCGGCAATAAAAGTCAACAGTTATTCTCAAGAAGCCCCTTGCTTCTTTAAAATGCTTGGGAATTGATCATATTAAAATTTATGCAATTTTGTGCAGATACCCCTTCCTAAGAGATTAAATGACCCAATTGGTAAATCATCCTCTTAAAACTACATTTATTTCAATACGCATAATATTGGTACTGTTAGGACCACCTCTAAGTGCTGCAAATGGGTTGCCTAAGACTTGTTGAAGATGAGAATATCATTAAAAAAAATAGAACAGACTTATAAAGATAAGATTGGAAAATCAAAAACATGGCACATTGAAAAGTGGTTGGAGCATTAGTTAACACAAGCCATAACTATGAAGTTTTCAGTATATCATCCTAATGCATTTGAATTTGATAATATACCAGATATAATGTCAATTTTGGATAAAGAGAGTTTCCCATTGTAACTCACACAACAATCGACGAGAATTTCCCATTGTAACTCACCCAACAATCGGAATTGGGTGTTTGTCAAGGATTATGGACTTACCATCATTTTACTTAACCAAAATATCTGGACTAGAAAAAGGGTTGTAGCTTGGTTAAAAATTTCCAACTCCAACAATTCTGCTACTCACTTCTACTTCTCAATTCTACTTTTTGGATATGAGGGTAATGGTAGGGTCGCATATTGATAGGATCATCGCCACATTTGAGAGGAATGTGATTTCCACGTCTATTGTGTGATAAACCTTTTGGAATAGAGAAAACACCATAGAAGTCAACCAATAGTTCTTGCAATTATTGTTACACTCCCCCCACCTATATCTTCATGTTACTAACTTCATCTTCACAAATTCAAGGAATAACCAAATTTGGGTTTCACTGAAGGAACACTACAACAATATTCTTCATAAAAGTCATGTTGGAAGTGCTAAAGTGATTCCACCCTAGGTTCCATATTTTGATAGAACCTCTATGATTGAGAAAAATTTAGTGAAAGAGAAAACACCAAAGGTCTTGCTCTATCACGGGAAGAATTCCTGTTCCATTGGTTAAACAGTTTGTAATCGAGTTTCTGAATGCTTATTCCCAGTACTACACCCTCTATAGCTATTTACAATTCATGCAAACAATTCAGCTAAAAACTATATACTTTTAGTCATTTTTTATAACTGATTGCTTACCCGCCCTAACCCCGCCATCCTTCTAGAATAATTTTTAATTTTAGTATCAGGGCTTCTAGGTTACTATCAGGGACACTCCATAAGATCCTCAAAACTATGAAACAAGGTACTGAGAAATGCATAAAAAGCTGACTTTATGTAAATAAATAAAGTCACAAATCAATAATCTACATTTGATAATGCAAAATGTCACCCATACATGCAATGCAGAAGACAATATATACAACGCGGGTACAAACCATACATTATATTGCAAAACCATATCAAAATTGTCAAATGCAAAGTGAAATATGTAACGATAATAATCATAATAATATAGACAGAAACATGTAACCAAACAGCCTAACCAACAAAAAACAAAAAACAAATTCACCAAACTCAAGCAGACCATTATACTGTACTATGTGCTACCATCTTTAAACCTGAATGTAAACACACTGCACATAAAACTGACCCTATGGTGCCAGTGCCTCGATCGCAGTTTAGGGCATTTGTTGACAGCATCACCTGTGACAATGGTAAATGCTTTTGTAGAAAATTAACACAATCTCCAAAATCTTCTCACTTGCTCTTTAAAGGGAATTTACCCCCTTGTTTTGGCCCTTTTCATACCAAGGCTGTTGTGGAAGGGCGAAACAGAACCAGACATGGGGGAACCCTCCTCGCGAAGAGTGCCATTGATCATTGCAAGTTCACGAAGCTGCTGCTTCTTGTAGAAATCATGGGATTCTTCCTGAAAGATAAGACAATAATTCAAACAATTAGATCAAACAGTTTCCCTATCAAGTTGTCCAATCTCATACTGAATTCACAACAACATACCACAGGCCTGAGCAAATCTTCAAGTATTTCACGCGCCTGCATCAGGCGAGCATCTATTATTTCAGCTGGTAATTCTGCCTCAACCAGAATATGGAGAGGTTCATTCAAATGCTCATACCCAGGCTTCCCTCTCATCATTTCCTCCTACAAATATGATCAAAATTCGTTTACTATAACTGTCCTACTATCCAAATGAAATCTATATACATTTAGAATAATTACAAGTGATAGATCTCTAAGTGAAATAAATGGAAAATATTCATCAGAATTGATATTATACAAGAAACACAACAATATCTTATCATGTTCACAGTAAAGTAATTTTATCTCGGTACAAATAACAAAACTAAAAATAATATGTTTATTTTTACCCTGGCTGTATCTTTAATGCTACCGCGACCCCTGATCAAGACACGGCACTCGGTGTTTGCTTCTACACGCTTTAGAGAGTTTCCTCTCGGGCCTAGGAGGCGACCAACAAAGTTAAACTGCAATCAACAAATATCTATTAGATTCTTATGTCGGGAAAAAAAAAATCTAGTGTTCATTAGGGAAGAGATGTGATCCTTCATACATTAGGAAATGAATCCACGGGTATATCCACTCTGATTGTCTTTTTAACAAGGAGACCAGACGAGCTACCTTGTGGACTCAGCCAGCTTGGTGTTGGTGAGGACTGTATCAGACTTGGCATCTGCATGTTTTCATTCTAATGTCAATTACAAAAACAGATATGATTGTCTATTTACCGCCATGCAGATGAACATGAATTTACTACTGTATCAGAGGCCACCAACTAGCTGATCAAAATTCAGAAAACTACTCATTATTATAAATAAATAAAATGTGAAGAATAACTAGCTATCAACAGCCATAACATCAAAAATGCAAGTTGTATTCTAACTATGTCAATGAAAGGATCAGGGTGTCAGTAAATGATGGGTTGACATCTGCACTACAGATGCTTTTGAACCATGATGGTATAAGATAGTTAACTCATTTCGGAAACTTAGCTAATAACTTAGCTTTGCATTACCTGTACAAAAATATAGAACTACAACCAGTCGAATGAATTTCATGAGTTAGTATAAGATGTAAAATTATGTCAGAATAATTTCTAAAGTACAGAATTAGATGGAAATGAAGTTATGTTAATGGTTAGTATCCGTACTTCTGATTGAAATCGTGATACCCATCCATTTGGATCAAGACCTCCCTTCGAAAACATTCCTCCTGCAGCTAGGGGGCTACCATGTTCAAGCCCACTTTGACCTAAAACTGATGCATTCCCCAAGATTGTCGTAACACGCAAAATTTCTGCTCCAAAAATGTCAGCATTTTCTTAACAAGTTAGCAGTCACTACAAAACCGATAGACAGCTTGGATGTTTGCTGAGTCAGTAAAGAATTATTGCTGTCTCTATAAGTTAAAGCTTTTTATGGTAGTACTCGAGGCATCAAGAAAAAATACATGCAGTCAAGTGTCATGTTAATATTTAGATATATCAATAGAATAGACATTATACATAAAAATAAAAGACACTTCCAAGAAATCAGATCAGTGTACCATTGAAACAGGGTATTCCAAGATAACCCAAAATTTAGTTTTAAAACATCTTTAAAAGACTTAATGACATTTAAGGACTTGCTTTTACACAAACAGTTCAGATAGCTCGAACAATAACACCACACCATTACAATAACAAAAAGCAGCAATCACATAAACCGGCAGCCGGCAGGAAAATTATCATTCCACTACTTTTTCAGAAGGAAGAAAAACAATTATAATATAGTAAATGGTTTTCATATAGAATCTCTACTGTTCAAAGAAGCAAAAGATGGCATCTAGTTTTTTTTCATTTCCTTAACATATAAGATATTAACAGAAGAAACACATCACTCAATTAAAAAGGAAAAATAAAGATTTGTGTTCAATTTATAGAACATATCATACCCATCTGATCCAATCAGTGTAAGTTTGCAAGTTGAGGGAGAGGGGGAGGAGGAAATGAAGAAAATGATCGGGAAGGAAAGGGAAGAGGATAAAGGATCAAGTATTGGATGCTTAAAAAATTAAAATCCTTCTAATTTAATGTGTGCATGGATAAATACCTGACTTTTAACTACGATTAAGAGAGTAATACGTATAATATTCTAAACTACCTGCCGCTCAATCTTACTCGGTCGATCAAAAAGTCATGCGACTTTCATAACTTGATTACCCAAAGTGTTT
The DNA here is from genome assembly GCA_958299785.1 of Medicago lupulina. Classification (NCBI taxonomy): domain Eukaryota; kingdom Viridiplantae; phylum Streptophyta; class Magnoliopsida; order Fabales; family Fabaceae; genus Medicago; species Medicago lupulina. Next base: position 66,196,245 of record OY283144.1, read on the forward strand.
GTCATGGCCATGGTGGACTGCAGTGGCAGATTTTGTGACAGCTGTCATGGCCAATTTGTGAAGGATGGCAGTGCCCTGGTGTTTTATGGAGGATTTTCGGCTTTCGGCCAGCCACAATCGATAACACTGATTGATCGTGATTATATTATATTGAGCCTTAAATTGAGGGGGTATGGTCAGGAATTAAGATAATAGGTTTGTAACGGATTTTCTTGAAGGCGTGTATATAAGTAGTTTTCACATCAAATCGAACATGATTCTTGCTACTACTGTACTCATGCACACTTCATCCTGTTGTTCCGCCCTCATCCAGGTGTGATCTGTCAGTTCGTTTGTCATCTCTTATTGGTTCAGTTACAAACTCACAGGAGCCCTTCAGAGCTCCGACATGCCTCCATCTAGCAGTAATCTGCAGCCCTCATGGTGACATTGCCGCTCAACCTCTGTTCCCACTCTCTAGTTTCTTTGTCCAATGAAACTAAAGATTCCAGGTGTTTTTCTTTTTTAATCTCAGAAGATGAATTGTTTCGGGTTCTGTTAGAAACCTAATCTCACTTCTCCGTCTTTGGTTTTTCTCTTTTTTCCTTTTGTGTTCTTATTTCATAATTACTATTACATATAAAATACACATCGATATAATATCATCATAATAAAAATAATAGAACAATAAGTTATGAATAAAAGATTATTAATTATAAAATAAATATCTTAATTTTTACTTGAAAATCAGTGATATACTTATATGTATTAATTATTATGGAGAGTCGGGCTTCACCATACATTTTGAGAAGGTAATCAGATCGCTGATTTCTTGGCAAACAGGGAACTCTGGTTAGCATGTTTTCTCCTCCACCAGGGGTAGGACATTTACTTCTTGCGGATAAAATGGGGGTAGTTCATTTACGGGAGTAGATTTTAATCTACTTTCCTTTTTTTTCTTTTTATTTTTTCGGTTAGCACCCAGATAACATTGATTACATCATTAAGTTTTTTACTAAAATAGACTTCTATATTTTTAGTAGGGCCGTATGATCTGCGTTGTGATCACACCATTAACAATCTTTCACTCCTCACCCGATCCTAAATAGGAACTCGATTTTTTATTATTTTGATCTCCAAAATTCAGTTCGTCTTACTCAAGCATGAAATAGATAAACCAATTCACAAAACAGATAATGCTCACAAGCCATAATCCCTTGGTCGATAAACAAACGAACCATACATTGTTATCTCTTATTTAGTTTCGAATATAATTATACAGTTAATGGATCTACGTAATTAAATAAAATACAATCCTTTAACATTTGAATACAAAATCTTGAACAAATTTATTGATAAAAGTAGTTTCAATTTGCTTATAGAGCAGAGGAGTTAAATCCCATAAACTTCCTTGAATCAAACAAAAACAATTTAATCATACAAAAAATAAGAGCATCTAAAAACAATGAAAAGTATTAGATTAGCATACAAACAAGAAAAACACAGGGGAGGTAACACTAATTTCACCACTACTACTTTGACAGTGAATCTTACCTTGGTTTAGCAATCGATAGCAGTGAGGAAGCACGGCCATGAAGGGACTAATCTTCTGACGCTCTCCCAATAACTCACTTAGATATCTGCAAAACAAAAGGGAGAAACCATGCAATGAGGATAGCACATCGCAGCCATTCGTTAGTCACAAAAATCAAACGTACACGTAATTACCTCTCAATAATCTACAAAAATTGATTTTTTTTCTATAAATAAACTCGATCATGAACTGAAATTACATCAAAGAAAAGGGAAGTGCTTTTACATATAATGAATTAGCAATAAAGCCAATTCATCCACAAACTCTCATTTCTCAACCAAAAAAAAAAACACTTCAATTCAACAAGATCAACTTATTTTCCACAAAGATCAATCCATTTATACAAAAAATCCACAGTAATCTAGACATAATCACATGAATCAAGTAAAATTCAACTCATCCATCATGATATTTCATAAGCTCTGAAATCAGAATCATCAATGGCATGAACAAGGCATTATTCACCAAAAATTAGATCATGAAATAAAAATGAATAATTTACATCAATATGACGATGGATCTGATAAAATCAGTAAAAAAAATCAGATCATGTAATAAAAATCAATAATTGAAGCAATCAAATATAAATCCAACTATAGCAAGCAACAGAAATGAAGATGGTATGACCCATTTGACCATAGAAAAGTTTAAGAATTAACAATAACAAAGGTATAAACTTTAACATAAAAAATTCAGCATAACAACTAGAGTAAGATAGATCATACAAAAATATGAAAAGGGTCAAAGAGAGAAAAGAGATATATACTGATCATGTTCAGAGATGACAGATGAAGCAGGTGAACGAAGACCGGGGAGATGAGGGAGTGACTGTGATGGTGACGGCGGGAAAGCCATGTACCTGCCGGCGCCGGAGGAAGACATCATCGATCACTCTCTCTCTCTCTGAGATGGCTTTGGGAGAGAGAGTGTGTGTGTGGTTGGTACTTGGTATGTGTGTGTTTGAGAGAGAGAGAGAGATTTGTGAGTGAGTGAGGTTTTGTTGTCTTAAATATGGATGCTTGGGTTTATTCCTTTTTATGCATGAATATTTTTACCAGCAGTAGATCAAAGTTTAATTTATATGCACCGTCTGCGTAAATAAATTTTACATGAACATTTAATGATATGTTGTCACATTAATTAATATATCATATGTTTTCTTTGTCAAAAACCAATCATGTGTTTTTAACTCATAACACCATGTAACAAACAATATCATGTGTCTTTTTGGAGGTGCATAGGTAAAAAAATTGTATTTTAAAGTGTATAGCAGTTCTTTCTTGTATTTTGAAGTGTAAGTTGATTGTGATGCAGTGACATGGTAGATTTTTTTTATAGGGACATGAAAATTAAAATATATATAGTATTTGTACCTATAATCTTCGTTTTTCTCTTATTAATACTTAAATTCTTGTTGACGGTTGGATAGTTGTTAATTATGAAAAGTGACAACATAGTGTGGGGCGATTGATAGGAAATCAACTCTTAACACATGTGGTAAAGGTTTTAACTTATGATCGATGTGTATGAAAGAGATTTATTAAAATATGTGAGTTCTTTAAATGTATCATTGTATTTTGAAGGATTAGTTTCTAAATTACAACCGAAAAGATATTATTGGCATGGCAATCGTAAAATAGTTGGTAATTGTAATTGACTTATTAAGTGAAATGAATTATAACTAAAACAAAGGTTCTCTCTTCCTTCTCTCCTTCTTAAACCTTTGCCGTCATCCTCTTTTTTCTTCTTGTTAGAGGAGTGATTTAGGGTCAATTTTTACCCAAAAATCATCCTTCCGAGTTGTTTTTCATTATATCCTACTTGAATAAGCGATTTCACATATTTTCTGTTTCGTTTGTTTTTGTGATTTCGTCGTCTCTGAACGACTTTGTTTGTTTTGATTTTCCGTCTTTGTCCGGTGTGTTTTTGATTTCCCGTCTTAGTGCGGTGTTTATTTGATTCAGGTTGAAAGGTTAGCTTTGAGCAGGTGCAGATCCGATCAATGACAATGAGTTTGGCGTCGTCAACGTTGCAAATCCGGATACATGAATATTCCGGAGACTTTAATATAGTCATGTTAATCATATTTGTAGGCATAGGTACTTTGCCGTTTTATGCTATTAACATGGATGTTGTGAGTTTGTTCACAGATTCATCCTTTTTGTTTTTAGCGAATTTGAATTTGTATTGTATCGATGTACTCTATCAATTTGAATGAATGAATATCGTTTATTTTTGTCAAAAAAAAGTGAAATGAATTATAATTTCACATCCGCATTTATTGTGTTTATTCAATCAGTGTAACTTTTTTAAATTTTAGATTGATATATATTGGAACGTACGTCATTGCACCGACAAAGAGAAATATATTCATGGACGTTGCGTTATGACGTAAGTTAAATGCATATCAAAGTAAAAAATCAAAGTTATGAGTTTCTGTTGACACAATCAAAGTTGAGTTAAGTTGAATGAATATGAGGTACGCTAAATGCATAGACAAAGAGAAATATTAGTAGGTCGTTGCACATACTTGCATTTAGATTTGCAACATTGAAGATCTAGTCATTTGATTTAATTTGTAATTGATTGGAGTTGATATGTCAATCTGAACCAAACGAATACTGCACTAAGACATAAAATCAAGCAACGTCACACCAAGACGACAAAGAAAACAATGCCACATTGAGAGAACAAGATCACAAGAAAAAATATTGATAGAAGAAACTAGGATTGACTCTATTTGTTGGAGGGATGATTGGATTCATGTTACCGATATGATATGTTATTTTGTAAATTGTGATTGACGATCCTCGCTATGTTTAGCGTGTTCACTTACACTGTGTTAATTGTTTCTTTAAGGTGTATTAGAAGTTGGAATGGGTGTCACTGCATGAATTAACACATGCATAATTTGTTTGATTGCGCGGATTTTGTGAATAAAGAAGCATCATTAAAAGAGATAAAGAAGAAATAAGAGATATGTCACATTCGAACTATATATGAAATGTTAAAGAGAAAAACCTTATCATTCATCTACCTTTTTCATTTATTCATTTTTGTGCAAAGAAAGGCGACACGTATATGAGTGTTTTTTTTCTTCTTTTTCTGTAACTTTCTTTGGTTGTCTAATTGTTTCAACACTATAACCCACTCCAACTTATGAATGGAGATGAAAAGAGTTTAGGTATGACGCATTAGTATTCATTCTTATATACTTTCATATTTGATAAAATGAAATACTCATACTCTGCCTCATGCCCACATGGGTAGTAACATTCATATTTGTAGGCAACTATTAGAAATATAATTATTTGTACTTGTTATCTAATTTGTACTTGTTATCTATACCTTGTTATCTATACTTTATGTATAATAAATCAATAAATAACAAAATATTGATCATACCTGAATTCAGAAAATGTAAATATCCTTAAAACAAAAAGAAAAATAATAATAAAAATAATAAACATACAAAATATACAAATTAGGCAAATTCGAATTATTATATAAATACGACTAGACCATTGACTCGTGCGTAGCACGGGTCATACATAAGAGTAAATAAAATGCAAATATGAAAGTAAATACTTAACTTGATTCGAAATAATAGTATAATTCAAATCATAAAATAAATTGTCACAGACGTTTTTACTGTACGATATTAAAAAAAATTCATGACATTGACCCTGTTATGGTAACCTACAAAAGAACAACTAAAGCGCAAATATGAAAGTAGGAATATCGGTTGAGAAGGAAGAAAATAAAATATTATTTGTGAAGGAATGAAAGGAAATATTTGCGGAGGGATCTGCTTACCTAGGCAGGAAAGGTGGAAAAAAAACAACAATATTTATTTTCAATTGATTAGGGATGTCGTTTTCAGGATGAAACTAAGGAGAAAAATTAGAAAATTGATAATTCAACATGATTTAATTTGCACAATCAATAGCTGATAAGAACAAAAGAAAAAACAAATCATTTAATTTCAAAAAAAAAAATTAGCAATTAATATTTCAACCAATCAGGGAAGGAGGATTTAGGACAAAATCTTTTATTCCTTAAAGTTAACCCGTGTGCAGTCTTGTGCCCTAATTTTAACCTACTTTTTCAGCTTAATTTTACGGTATTAACCTCATTTTATTTGCTTAATTTTACAGTATTAACCTCCCGTCGCTGCTCTCTTTCCGTCTCGAACATCAATTTTGTTATCTTCCTTCGTTGTTCAGGTTTGTGGATTTTGCAAAGTTTCTTTCAAGGAAACAGATTTACCCAATTCTACTCTCATCACTCTTCACCTCCAATTTCCTTCTTCAACTCAATTCATTGTTGGTTGTTAAGTGAAAGGACCTGAATAATTTTTCTGATTATTGCCACTAATTGGCTACATTTTTTTGTATTTTCCTTTTTGGTAATTTGTTTTAACTGATGGGGGGCTGGTGTTTTCGTTTTCCATTTTTTTTTTCTTAACAAGGATTGTGGAAGGTTTATTTCTACAACAGTGACAACTTGATGACTGCTTTGTAAGATAGATAGGCCCAAGGTAAACAATGGTTGCACTACAAGGAAAAACGCATTTTACGACTTTTAAAATTGGTGATTGCGACAGTTAGAAGGGTCGCAAATGTACATTTGCGACGGTTCATCAACAGCCGTTAATGTTGGGCTCGCAACAGTCATTTGCGACCCTTCATAGAACAGTCACTCCAATTGCCGCAAAGTGTACTGCGACAGTTCCTAACTGTCGCAAATTATGAGTTTTCATATGGTTTAAAAGGAACTTGCGACAGTTCCTAACTGTTGCAAATGTCAAATTTAAAATTTTGAATTTATTATTTTGCGACTGTTTGAATAGTCGCAAATGTTTTTTTTTTTTTGAAAATAGTCAAAAATATTTATTTATTTTTGAAAATGATATGGCCTGATTTAAATTTTTTTCTCTAGAATTTGAAGACAATCTCAAAATAATATATTACTAAAGACTTAGAATGCAAAAATATACATAATTCAAGAGTAAGTAGTTTGATCCATATATACATAATTGTTTAATTTGTTGAACTGTAACATTTTCTTCATAAGATTTATGATAGCATTCATTTGATTTTTTAACCATTCCAAAATATATGTCTTCTATTGTTTTTTACAAGTTATTGTCTAATGAGGAATAAAAATTCATTTTGTCTTGAAGGAGGCATAATAAAATACCAATCATTACCTTACTTAATAAAATGAAAATATCCATAAAACAAATGAAAACTAGTAAAAACAAAATAATAAACATACAAAATATATCAAAATTGTTTTCTTCTTAAAATTATTTTCTCCCGTTATTTAACCGATTAGTTAATTCCCCTACCTCCTCACTATTCTTGACATCTACACCGTGAATAATTTAATTTAACAATATCGAGCAATTAATACTAATAATAACTATAATACTAATATTATCCGATAATAATACTAATATTATTTTATAATACTACTAACAAATTAATATTAAAAATTGGGGTGTTACATCGGGCGCCATAGTTAGGTCAAACGACCTCCCAATCAACAAGGGGTCTGATATGTAAATAATCCAAAAAAATTCTAAAACTCTCAAGATTAGAGTGCAGAGATCAAACACATATGAACTCCTCACCTACCCAATGGTATTTTCTAGAATCAGAAGGAATGTCTTGGTTGTTCCATACAACGTACCCTTCACTATTCACACTCATATTTCTACACAAATCAAATGAAAAGGACTTAGCTAAACCCCCACTTTCACGAATGGCACGTACCTCCACTAATGAAACCACAAAATTCAACAATAAAGCGGACATACCACAACCATAACCTCTCTCTCCCTAACATGACACTAGTTATCTTCTAGAATTGAGGAAAATAAAAAGGAGAAAAAAGATAGACTCGCCTTAAATTGAGGATAACATTAATATTATTAGAAAATGGAACATCGAAACTCAGAGTTCAAGAAAGAAGGAGAAAACAAGTTCACTTAGAGAAACATTAACTCACTTATGTATGAAATGTGGAAATCAAAAGCGAGAAATATACTCCTTCATTAAATGAATAGATCATAGGTCAATGGGTAACCCAACGATCCCAATTTCTCACCATGTGCAAGTGTAACACCCCGTTTTCCCAAAACAACGTAATATTAAATAGAACATCAGAGTTCAACATACAACGGAGTATTACATCTACTTTTCAAAATTCAGTTTAAATAGATTATAAAAACTAATTAATTCAACACCTCATTTTATAAAAATCTGCAGCGGAATATTTATTTAAAAATCAATCAACAGCTATGTCATCATTCTTGGCACAAAGGCCTCATCATACTACAATTTATTTCATAAAGATAAAATCTCCAACAACATGTCCTTCAAATAAAATGATACATAAGGAATGAAAGAATTAAACATCAAAATCCCCATCCCGTTACGTATCAGAGCCTACGACACGAGAGCCAACTTCTATCTATCCTTCGCTACCTGCACTTGCCCACGAGGCGGCAATTCCAGCAGAAGGGGTGAGATTCACAACAATAATATTAAAATATAAATCAAACGTCAAGATTAACAATCATAAATCCAACTCATACATATACATCATAGCACATAAAAACATCATCATAACAACATCATAAGCATCATCATATCAACATCATAAGCATCATCATAAACACATCATAAGCATCATCATAAACACATCATAAGCATCATCATAAACACATCATAAGCATCATCATAACAACATCATAAGCATCATCATAAACACATCATAAGCATCATCATAAACACATCATAAGCATCATCATAACAACATCATAAGCATCCACGTCTCAAAACATCATCTCATATATGTCACAATTTGACTCAACTAAATGCAACTCTAACATCTTGACATCATGCATGTGGTACCATATATTTATAGCATTAATATGCTTCACCGTCGCTTTGAGCAAATGCTCCACCGTCGCTTTGAGCATAAAGCTCCACCGTCGCTTTGAGCATAAAGCTCCACCGTCTCATAATTATGCAAATGCATGGACTCGTCATTTAACAACTTAATACACCGTCTCAAACATCATTCATAATGCAAAACTGACACATGCAAGTATAATAGTTACATGGCAGAATATCATCTCATCAATCATATACATCACAACACGTAACATCATCACAATCACATAATCATCATATTTAAACATCACTTACTATCAACAATACATCAATTATTCACAACATAAAAGAATCATCAACAATCTTCATTACAGAATGCATCTAAGGATATAAAACCTCTCCAATACTACCCAAAGGTCTCCTCTCAAAGTCCCATGCGAAACAGATCGCAAAACGGAACAAACAGCCCAAACAACTAACTAACTCGCCACAGCGAGTACCTGCTCGCCACAGGCGAGTACTCACATCAGCTCACTCGCCAAAGGCGAGTTGGGGGCGAGCTGGAGGCGAGAAATACTGGGTGCTTCGGCCTTTTTGACATTTTTCGCCAAAAATCCTCATTTTTAAGCTCTCTAAATCCAATTTGGCTAAACCAACTTCACAGGTCATCTCTATAAATATAAGGGCACTCAAAACCATCATCACTTGGGCCAAAGTCCTAAAATTAAGGGACAAGCTCGCCACGGCGAGCTATGCTACTCGCCTCGCGAGCAAACAAAGGCTACTCGCCACGGCGAGTGATCACTCGCCACAGGCGAGCGATCTCAGAACCCACACGGGTTCTGACCTAATCTCACCAAAACATGCCAATTCTCTCAAATCAAACCCCTAAATCATCTGTAATGTCATCCTAGGGAATAATCTAGGTTCTGTAACCAGTTCTACAGCCTTACAACATCAAACCCTCTTCAAATCATCACAACTTCATCTTAACCCTAGTTCTCAAACCCATCTCAATCCTCTCAAACCCTATGCCAATCAAGAACAAATGATTCACAATTAACATTATTGAAGTTAGGCTCACCCTTACCTGATTAGATGAACAAAAGCAAGCTACAACAATCAATCTTCTAGGCTAATCCCCTTGTTCTTGGTTCTTCTCACTTCTACCCCAAAAAGCTTATGTTTTTGTTTTCTCTGATACGTATATTTGTTTTCTGACCTTCCTATTTCTTTTACCAACCAAAGTATAACTCCCCTTTTTCTATTAACTCCTTCCTTAATCTCCTTTAATTCACATTAACCCCATAATTCTAATAATTAATAATTATTCCACCTATTTCCATAATTCTCCAAAATAATAATATTTCTTCTATTTTCTCAAAACAAAGCAAATATTATATCCCACTACTAATTAATTAAATAACAAATAACATGCATTTAGATAATACATCAATAAATCATATAACTCAATTATTTCACACAAATTATTATAAACAAATAAACACACCAGATATTCACATAATCATTTATAAATTCAAATAAAACATGCCCAACAACTAAAAATAACAAATTAGCGACTAGGGCGTTACAACTCTCCCCAACTTAGAGAATTTTCGTCCTCGAAAATGTACCTCTGATCGGACGATCCTCACTCACGTCTGAGTACCAGCCAAAGCAAACACTCTACCAGTAGTCTTGGTCTTCTTGGGTTGCTTACACTGCGAACCAATGTGTCCTTGCTCATTGCAGTTGAAACACACAACATCATCGAACTTGCAATCACTAGTGATATGCCCTTTTTGACCACAACGGTAGCACCTCTTCACCTCAACAGTACATGCATTGCTCTTATGGCCTTTCTCGCCACAAGTGTAACAAGTAATCTCAGCAGGAGCAGCCTTCTTCTGGGGCCTCCTCTCATCATTCACTTCCTTCTTACTCTTATCGGTCGGAGCACTATAAGGCTTCCCACGATCTTGTTGCTTACCTTTCCTCTCCTTCATAACCTTATAATGAGCTTTTGTATCCTCCTCATAAATCCTGCAGCTACTCACCAATTCGGAGAAGTTACGGATCTTTTGATAACCGATGGCCCGCTTAATCTCAGCACGCAGACCATTCTCAAACTTGATGCACTTGGAGAACTCAGCAGTCTCCGCAGCATAATGGGGATAAAACTTTGCAAGCTCCACAAACTTAGCGGCATATTCAGTTACTGACATATCACCTTGCTTCAGCTCAAGGAATTCTATCTCCTTCTTACCTCGGACATCCTCCGGAAAATACCTCCTTAAGAACTCTCGCCTAAACACGGCCCATGTAATCTCAGCTCCTTCAGCTTGGAGAATGGGTTGAGTGCTTACCCACCAGTCGTCAGCCTCTTCTGCTAACATGTGCGTGCCAAACCGCACCATCTGAATATCATTGCATTGCATTACCCGGAAGATCCTCTCGACCTCCTTCAGCCACAACTGAGCTCCGTCAGGGTCGTATCTTCCTTTGAAGGTTGGTGGATGATTCCTCAGAAATGTCTCCAACATCCTCACTCCCTCATTAGCACCACCAGCATTATTTTGTTGACCCACAGCTTGAGCCATCGCTTGCAAAGCAGCAGCAAGAGCAACATCATTCCTTCCAGCCATCTCAAAGTCCTTCATCGCAAACAACAATCAGAACAACAAAACAAAACAGCAAAACAGAACGACAAAAGACAGTGTAAAACCGTCACACAACTCTACTAGGCTCGACACGACTCTACTAATAGTCTGACAGACCGACCTGCTCTGATACCAATTGTAACACCCCGTTTTCCCAAAACAACGTAATATTAAATAGAACATCAGAGTTCAACATACAACGGAGTATTACATCTACTTTTCAAAATTCAGTTTAAATAGATTATAAAAACTAATTAATTCAACACCTCATTTTATAAAAATCTGCAGCGGAATATTTATTTAAAAATCAATCAACAGCTATGTCATCATTCTTGGCACAAAGGCCTCATCATACTACAATTTATTTCATAAAGATAAAATCTCCAACAACATGTCCTTCAAATAAAATGATACATAAGGAATGAAAGAATTAAACATCAAAATCCCCATCCCGTTACGTATCAGAGCCTACGACACGAGAGCCAACTTCTATCTATCCTTCGCTACCTGCACTTGCCCACGAGGCGGCAATTCCAGCAGAAGGGGTGAGATTCACAACAATAATATTAAAATATAAATCAAACGTCAAGATTAACAATCATAAATCCAACTCATACATATACATCATAGCACATAAAAACATCATCATAACAACATCATAAGCATCATCATATCAACATCATAAGCATCATCATAAACACATCATAAGCATCATCATAAACACATCATAAGCATCATCATAAACACATCATAAGCATCATCATAACAACATCATAAGCATCATCATAAACACATCATAAGCATCATCATAAACACATCATAAGCATCATCATAACAACATCATAAGCATCCACGTCTCAAAACATCATCTCACATATGTCACAATTTGACTCAACTAAATGCAACTCTAACATCTTGACATCATGCATGTGGTACCATATATTTATAGCATTAATATGCTTCACCGTCGCTTTGAGCAAATGCTCCACCGTCGCTTTGAGCATAAAGCTCCACCGTCGCTTTGAGCATAAAGCTCCACCGTCTCATAATTATGCAAATGCATGGACTCGTCATTTAACAACTTAATACACCGTCTCAAACATCATTCATAATGCAAAACTGACACATGCAAGTATAATAGTTACATGGCAGAATATCATCTCATCAATCATATACATCACAACACGTAACATCATCACAATCACATAATCATCATATTTAAACATCACTTACTATCAACAATACATCAATTATTCACAACATAAAAGAATCATCAACAATCTTCATTACAGAATGCATCTAAGGATATAAAACCTCTCCAATACTACCCAAAGGTCTCCTCTCAAAGTCCCATGCGAAACAGATCGCAAAACGGAACAAACAGCCCAAACAACTAACTAACTCGCCACAGCGAGTACCTGCTCGCCACAGGCGAGTACTCACATCAGCTCACTCGCCAAAGGCGAGTTGGGGGCGAGCTGGAGGCGAGAAATACTGGGTGTTTCGGCCTTTTTGACATTTTTCGCCAAAAATCCTCATTTTTAAGCTCTCTAAATCCAATTTGGCTAAACCAACTTCACAGGTCATCTCTATAAATATAAGGGCACTCAAAACCATCATCACTTGGGCCAAAGTCCTAAAATTAAGGGACAAGCTCGCCACGGCGAGCTATGCTACTAGCCTCGCGAGCAAACAAAGGCTACTCGCCACGGCGAGTGATCACTCGCCACAGGCGAGCGATCTCAGAACCCACACGGGTTCTGACCTAATCTCACCAAAACATGCCAATTCTCTCAAATCAAACCCCTAAATCATCTGTAATGTCATCCTAGGGAATAATCTAGGTTCTGTAACCAGTTCTACAGCCTTACAACATCAAACCCTCTTCAAATCATCACAACTTCATCTTAACCCTAGTTCTCAAACCCATCTCAATCCTCTCAAACCCTATGCCAATCAAGAACAAATGATTCACAATTAACATTATTGAAGTTAGGCTCACCCTTACCTGATTAGATGAACAAAAGCAAGCTACAGCAATCAATCTTCTAGGCTAATCCCCTTGTTCTTGGTTCTTCTCACTTCTACCCCAAAAAGCTTATGTTTTTGTTTTCTCTGATACGTATATTTGTTTTCTGACCTTCCTATTTCTTTTACCAACCAAAGTATAACTCCCCTTTTTCTATTAACTCCTTCCTTAATCTCCTTTAATTCACATTAACCCCATAATTCTAATAATTAATAATTATTCCACCTATTTCCATAATTCTCCAAAATAATAATATTTCTTCTATTTTCTCAAAACAAAGCAAATATTATATCCCACTACTAATTAATTAAATAACAAATAACATGCATTTAGATAATACATCAATAAATCATATAACTCAATTATTTCACACAAATTATTATAAACAAATAAACACACCAGATATTCACATAATCATTTATAAATTCAAATAAAACATGCCCAACAACTAAAAATAACAAATTAGCGACTAGGGCGTTACAACTCTCCCCAACTTAGAGAATTTTCGTCCTCGAAAATGTACCTCTGATCGGACGATCCTCACTCACGTCTGAGTACCAGCCAAAGCAAACACTCTACCAGTAGTCTTGGTCTTCTTGGGTTGCTTACACTGCGAACCAATGTGTCCTTGCTCATTGCAGTTGAAACACACAACATCATCGAACTTGCAATCACTAGTGATATGCCCTTTTTGACCACAACGGTAGCACCTCTTCACCTCAACAGTACATGCATTGCTCTTATGGCCTTTCTCGCCACAAGTGTAACAAGTAATCTCAGCAGGAGCAGCCTTCTTCTGGGGCCTCCTCTCATCATTCACTTCCTTCTTACTCTTATCGGTCGGAGCACTATAAGGCTTCCCACGATCTTGTTGCTTACCTTTCCTCTCCTTCATAACCTTATAATGAGCTTTTGTATCCTCCTCATAAATCCTGCAGCTACTCACCAATTCGGAGAAGTTACGGATCTTTTGATAACCGATGGCCCGCTTAATCTCAGCACGCAGACCATTCTCAAACTTGATGCACTTGGAGAACTCAGCAGTCTCCGCAGCATAATGGGGATAAAACTTTGCAAGCTCCACAAACTTAGCGGCATATTCAGTTACTGACATATCACCTTGCTTCAGCTCAAGGAATTCTATCTCCTTCTTACCTCGGACATCCTCCGGAAAATACCTCCTTAAGAACTCTCGCCTAAACACGGCCCATGTAATCTCAGCTCCTTCAGCTTGGAGAATGGGTTGAGTGCTTACCCACCAGTCGTCAGCCTCTTCTGCTAACATGTGCGTGCCAAACCGCACCATCTGAATATCATTGCATTGCATTACCCGGAAGATCCTCTCGACCTCCTTCAGCCACAACTGAGCTCCGTCAGGGTCGTATCTTCCTTTGAAGGTTGGTGGATGATTCCTCAGAAATGTCTCCAACATCCTCACTCCCTCATTAGCACCACCAGCATTATTTTGTTGACCCACAGCTTGAGCCATCGCTTGCAAAGCAGCAGCAAGAGCAACATCATTCCTTCCAGCCATCTCAAAGTCCTTCATCGCAAACAACAATCAGAACAACAAAACAAAACAGCAAAACAGAACGACAAAAGACAGTGTAAAACCGTCACACAACTCTACTAGGCTCGACACGACTCTACTAATAGTCTGACAGACCGACCTGCTCTGATACCAATTGTAACACCCCGTTTTCCCAAAACAACGTAATATTAAATAGAACATCAGAGTTCAACATACAACGGAGTATTACATCTACTTTTCAAAATTCAGTTTAAATAGATTATAAAAACTAATTAATTCAACACCTCATTTTATAAAAATCTGCAGCGGAATATTTATTTAAAAATCAATCAACAGCTATGTCATCATTCTTGGCACAAAGGCCTCATCATACTACAATTTATTTCATAAAGATAAAATCTCCAACAACATGTCCTTCAAATAAAATGATACATAAGGAATGAAAGAATTAAACATCAAAATCCTCATCCCGTTACGTATCAGAGCCTACGACACGAGAGTCAACTTCTATCTATCCTTCGCTACCTGCACTTGCCCACGAGGCGGCAATTCCAGCAGAAGGGGTGAGATTCACAACAATAATATTAAAATATAAATCAAACGTCAAGATTAACAATCATAAATCCAACTCATACATATACATCATAGCACATAAAAACATCATCATAACAACATCATAAGCATCATCATATCAACATCATAAGCATCATCATAAACACATCATAAGCATCATCATAAACACATCATAAGCATCATCATAAACACATCATAAGCATCATCATAACAACATCATAAGCATCATCATAAACACATCATAAGCATCATCATAAACACATCATAAGCATCATCATAACAACATCATAAGCATCCACGTCTCAAAACATCATCTCATATATGTCACAATTTGACTCAACTAAATGCAACTCTAACATCTTGACATCATGCATGTGGTACCATATATTTATAGCATTAATATGCTTCACCGTCGCTTTGAGCAAATGCTCCACCGTCGCTTTGAGCATAAAGCTCCACCGTCGCTTTGAGCATAAAGCTCCACCGTCTCATAATTATGCAAATGCATGGACTCGTCATTTAACAACTTAATACACCGTCTCAAACATCATTCATAATGCAAAACTGACACATGCAAGTATAATAGTTACATGGCAGAATATCATCTCATCAATCATATACATCACAACACGTAACATCATCACAATCACATAATCATCATATTTAAACATCACTTACTATCAACAATACATCAATTATTCACAACATAAAAGAATCATCAACAATCTTCATTACAGAATGCATCTAAGGATATAAAACCTCTCCAATACTACCCAAAGGTCTCCTCTCAAAGTCCCATGCGAAACAGATCGCAAAACGGAACAAACAGCCCAAACAACTAACTAACTCGCCACAGCGAGTACCTGCTCGCCACAGGCGAGTACTCACATCAGCTCACTCGCCAAAGGCGAGTTGGGGGCGAGCTGGAGGCGAGAAATACTGGGTGCTTCGGCCTTTTTGACATTTTTCGCCAAAAATCCTCATTTTTAAGCTCTCTAAATCCAATTTGGCTAAACCAACTTCACAGGTCATCTCTATAAATATAAGGGCACTCAAAACCATCATCACTTGGGCCAAAGTCCTAAAATTAAGGGACAAGCTCGCCACGGCGAGCTATGCTACTAGCCTCGCGAGCAAACAAAGGCTACTCGCCACGGCGAGTGATCACTCGCCACAGGCGAGCGATCTCAGAACCCACACGGGTTCTGACCTAATCTCACCAAAACATGCCAATTCTCTCAAATCAAACCCCTAAATCATCTGTAATGTCATCCTAGGGAATAATCTAGGTTCTGTAACCAGTTCTACAGCCTTACAACATCAAACCCTCTTCAAATCATCACAACTTCATCTTAACCCTAGTTCTCAAACCCATCTCAATCCTCTCAAACCCTATGCCAATCAAGAACAAATGATTCACAATTAACATTATTGAAGTTAGGCTCACCCTTACCTGATTAGATGAACAAAAGCAAGCTACAGCAATCAATCTTCTAGGCTAATCCCCTTGTTCTTGGTTCTTCTCACTTCTACCCCAAAAAGCTTATGTTTTTGTTTTCTCTGATACGTATATTTGTTTTCTGACCTTCCTATTTCTTTTACCAACCAAAGTATAACTCCCCTTTTTCTATTAACTCCTTCCTTAATCTCCTTTAATTCACATTAACCCCATAATTCTAATAATTAATAATTATTCCACCTATTTCCATAATTCTCCAAAATAATAATATTTCTTCTATTTTCTCAAAACAAAGCAAATATTATATCCCACTACTAATTAATTAAATAACAAATAACATGCATTTAGATAATACATCAATAAATCATATAACTCAATTATTTCACACAAATTATTATAAACAAATAAACACACCAGATATTCACATAATCATTTATAAATTCAAATAAAACATGCCCAACAACTAAAAATAACAAATTAGCGACTAGGGCGTTACAACTCTCCCCAACTTAGAGAATTTTCGTCCTCGAAAATGTACCTCTGATCGGACGATCCTCACTCACGTCTGAGTACCAGCCAAAGCAAACACTCTACCAGTAGTCTTGGTCTTCTTGGGTTGCTTACACTGCGAACCAATGTGTCCTTGCTCATTGCAGTTGAAACACACAACATCATCGAACTTGCAATCACTAGTGATATGCCCTTTTTGACCACAACGGTAGCACCTCTTCACCTCAACAGTACATGCATTGCTCTTATGGCCTTTCTCGCCACAAGTGTAACAAGTAATCTCAGCAGGAGCAGCCTTCTTCTGGGGCCTCCTCTCATCATTCACTTCCTTCTTACTCTTATCGGTCGGAGCACTATAAGGCTTCCCACGATCTTGTTGCTTACCTTTCCTCTCCTTCATAACCTTATAATGAGCTTTTGTATCCTCCTCATAAATCCTGCAGCTACTCACCAATTCGGAGAAGTTACGGATCTTTTGATAACCGATGGCCCGCTTAATCTCAGCACGCAGACCATTCTCAAACTTGATGCACTTGGAGAACTCAGCAGTCTCCGCAGCATAATGGGGATAAAACTTTGCAAGCTCCACAAACTTAGCGGCATATTCAGTTACTGACATATCACCTTGCTTCAGCTCAAGGAATTCTATCTCCTTCTTACCTCGGACATCCTCCGGAAAATACCTCCTTAAGAACTCTCGCCTAAACACGGCCCATGTAATCTCAGCTCCTTCAGCTTGGAGAATGGGTTGAGTGCTTACCCACCAGTCGTCAGCCTCTTCTGCTAACATGTGCGTGCCAAACCGCACCATCTGAATATCATTGCATTGCATTACCCGGAAGATCCTCTCGACCTCCTTCAGCCACAACTGAGCTCCGTCAGGGTCGTATCTTCCTTTGAAGGTTGGTGGATGATTCCTCAGAAATGTCTCCAACATCCTCACTCCCTCATTAGCACCACCAGCATTATTTTGTTGACCCACAGCTTGAGCCATCGCTTGCAAAGCAGCAGCAAGAGCAACATCATTCCTTCCAGCCATCTCAAAGTCCTTCATCGCAAACAACAATCAGAACAACAAAACAAAACAGCAAAACAGAACGACAAAAGACAGTGTAAAACCGTCACACAACTCTACTAGGCTCGACACGACTCTACTAATAGTCTGACAGACCGACCTGCTCTGATACCAATTGTAACACCCCGTTTTCCCAAAACAACGTAATATTAAATAGAACATCAGAGTTCAACATACAACGGAGTATTACATCTACTTTTCAAAATTCAGTTTAAATAGATTATAAAAACTAATTAATTCAACACCTCATTTTATAAAAATCTGCAGCGGAATATTTATTTAAAAATCAATCAACAGCTATGTCATCATTCTTGGCACAAAGGCCTCATCATACTACAATTTATTTCATAAAGATAAAATCTCCAACAACATGTCCTTCAAATAAAATGATACATAAGGAATGAAAGAATTAAACATCAAAATCCCCATCCCGTTACGTATCAGAGCCTACGACACGAGAGCCAACTTCTATCTATCCTTCGCTACCTGCACTTGCCCACGAGGCGGCAATTCCAGCAGAAGGGGTGAGATTCACAACAATAATATTAAAATATAAATCAAACGTCAAGATTAACAATCATAAATCCAACTCATACATATACATCATAGCACATAAAAACATCATCATAACAACATCATAAGCATCATCATATCAACATCATAAGCATCATCATAAACACATCATAAGCATCATCATAAACACATCATAAGCATCATCATAAACACATCATAAGCATCATCATAACAACATCATAAGCATCATCATAAACACATCATAAGCATCATCATAAACACATCATAAGCATCATCATAACAACATCATAAGCATCCACGTCTCAAAACATCATCTCACATATGTCACAATTTGACTCAACTAAATGCAACTCTAACATCTTGACATCATGCATGTGGTACCATATATTTATAGCATTAATATGCTTCACCGTCGCTTTGAGCAAATGCTCCACCGTCGCTTTGAGCATAAAGCTCCACCGTCGCTTTGAGCATAAAGCTCCACCGTCTCATAATTATGCAAATGCATGGACTCGTCATTTAACAACTTAATACACCGTCTCAAACATCATTCATAATGCAAAACTGACACATGCAAGTATAATAGTTACATGGCAGAATATCATCTCATCAATCATATACATCACAACACGTAACATCATCACAATCACATAATCATCATATTTAAACATCACTTACTATCAACAATACATCAATTATTCACAACATAAAAGAATCATCAACAATCTTCATTACAGAATGCATCTAAGGATATAAAACCTCTCCAATACTACCCAAAGGTCTCCTCTCAAAGTCCCATGCGAAACAGATCGCAAAACGGAACAAACAGCCCAAACAACTAACTAACTCGCCACAGCGAGTACCTGCTCGCCACAGGCGAGTACTCACATCAGCTCACTCGCCAAAGGCGAGTTGGGGGCGAGCTGGAGGCGAGAAATACTGGGTGCTTCGGCCTTTTTGACATTTTTCGCCAAAAATCCTCATTTTTAAGCTCTCTAAATCCAATTTGGCTAAACCAACTTCACAGGTCATCTCTATAAATATAAGGGCACTCAAAACCATCATCACTTGGGCCAAAGTCCTAAAATTAAGGGACAAGCTCGCCACGGCGAGCTATGCTACTAGCCTCGCGAGCAAACAAAGGCTACTCGCCACGGCGAGTGATCACTCGCCACAGGCGAGCGATCTCAGAACCCACACGGGTTCTGACCTAATCTCACCAAAACATGCCAATTCTCTCAAATCAAACCCCTAAATCATCTGTAATGTCATCCTAGGGAATAATCTAGGTTCTGTAACCAGTTCTACAGCCTTACAACATCAAACCCTCTTCAAATCATCACAACTTCATCTTAACCCTAGTTCTCAAACCCATCTCAATCCTCTCAAACCCTATGCCAATCAAGAACAAATGATTCACAATTAACATTATTGAAGTTAGGCTCACCCTTACCTGATTAGATGAACAAAAGCAAGCTACAGCAATCAATCTTCTAGGCTAATCCCCTTGTTCTTGGTTCTTCTCACTTCTACCCCAAAAAGCTTATGTTTTTGTTTTCTCTGATACGTATATTTGTTTTCTGACCTTCCTATTTCTTTTACCAACCAAAGTATAACTCCCCTTTTTCTATTAACTCCTTCCTTAATCTCCTTTAATTCACATTAACCCCATAATTCTAATAATTAATAATTATTCCACCTATTTCCATAATTCTCCAAAATAATAATATTTCTTCTATTTTCTCAAAACAAAGCAAATATTATATCCCACTACTAATTAATTAAATAACAAATAACATGCATTTAGATAATACATCAATAAATCATATAACTCAATTATTTCACACAAATTATTATAAACAAATAAACACACCAGATATTCACATAATCATTTATAAATTCAAATAAAACATGCCCAACAACTAAAAATAACAAATTAGCGACTAGGGCGTTACAGCAAGCGTATTCTCAAATACCACGCTTCATCAAATGTCCCATGGCGAGTGATATTACAAGCTAGACACCATTAAAGAGACATGACTAACTAACGAAATCATTGTGCACTAAGTCCAAGCCTCATGTCATAACAAAGATACACATCCTTTGGCAACACTAAGATTTGCCATGCCCCGACAACATCCCACTCAGATGGTTAAATAGTGAAAGAAGGCCCTCTTACACCTAAACGCGATCTTTTCTCAAGACTCGATGCTCGCAAAGGTGATCCCTCAAGGGTGGTCGTAGACTTTGGAAGACTACAAACCTTAAGTCCCTACCTTGACCACCGAGATTATGACTTAGGGGGCCACTATTCTAAAATGGACCAAGGCCCAATTCTCAAATACAAAGTTCACTAATGAAGCCAAGGCCCAATAAAGCGCCCAAAGGCGTCTACAAACCTTGTGCACGAGTAGAGGGCCACGAAGTACTAAATAAGGCGCTCATAGAAAATTTGAGCCCTCTAAACAATCAAATGGTCGCTCAACGTTTTTGGCTTAAGGGCATAACCATCAAAACATGTACACTCATGTGTCACATGAGAGTCTATAAATAAAGAGCTCCACTGCAAAAACAAATACACTTTATCATCATGAAATATTCCACATAACACCTTTTGACATCACTGTCTCAGTCGTTGAAGTGTCTTTACTTTAATTAACAATCATCGTTGGCGAAGAATAATCAACAACCACCGTCAACAACTGCAGTTGCACTATAGCGCCCGCTTTCGGTGTCTAATGACATGTTGTCATTACGTAATTTTTATGTAAATTTTATCACATTTTGGAGTTCACAAGGCAACTTAAGCAGCAATAAAAGCAAGAAAACGACAAAGAGAAAAACGTGTCACGATTGGTCTAAAACGTGACACGATTTGACAAGGCAGAATGCATTGCTTCGACATTGAGGAAAACGTGTCACGATGGCTAAAACGTGACACGATTTGGTGAAACCCTAATTTAGTTTCTTGTTACACAAGGTGAAAACGTGTCACGATTTACTTAAAACGTGACACGATTTTGGGCGAATTTATGTGCCTATTTAAGCTGAAGACTATTCTGAAAACAAGGGTTACGAATCTTGGAGAGCAAAGTGCGATTTTAACATCCAGAGACGGCTAGGAGGGCGAATTCGTCATTCTTTTATCAGTTCATGTATGTTTTAATTCCTATATTGATTATGCTATTTGCAAACTCAATTATGAGTAGCTAAATCTCTTAGAGATTAGGTCTGAGATGATTCTATGTAACCTTAATTGATCCATGTTGCTGTGAAACTCTATTACTTGTGAATGACAATCTAGTTTTTATTCAATTCAATTGTTTTAATGCTTTTATATCTTGATCACATATAAAACATCGTGAGAATGAATGACTATTGACCCTAGCTTTCAACTTAGACCAATTGAATTGTTCTAATAAACATGGTTAGTCTATGAATGGATAATCGTTTGTTAGTGATATTAGGTTAACGTGCTTAAACCTTCAAAGATTATTAGACCACCTAAAGAATTAGGGGCTGTAGTTTAAGAAGAGGGTCCTAACTCAAGGGATTGATTAGGGCTAATTTGTTAACTATCGTGGAACTAGAGAATCATTCATAATAATATAGTGTAATATACCAATTAGGGGAACATAGAGGATTTGAAAGATCTGATCTGATCTCTCTCATATCTTCTTAACAACTCTTTATTTTCTGTTAATTGATTTCTTAAAATCAAACCAAATCAACTGCCTAGTGGCAAACCAAAATAACTTTTATACATCCTATTGAATAACGAATTTGAATTATTGAGATTAAAACAGTCCTTGTGGGAACGATATTTTTACCATTTCAATAGTTTTTGATACACTTGTCAAACTTCTATTAGTGTCCAAAATAAGGTTGTATATTATTTTATTTTTCTATTCAAAACTAATATTAAATTATCTTATATTTCTGCTCTCTTTCTTTCTAGGCTAAATTATCTTTTTGGTCTCTTAATTATTTAATTAGTATCGGTTTGGTCCCCTAACTAAAATTTGATTTATTTTGGTCCCTTAACTTCCCTCCATTATATATTTTGGTCCTTTCCGTTAGTTTTAATTCAAAAACGTTAGGTTTTCTTCATTTTCTTCTGAAATTTTTCTGGGATTCTTGTTGTTGAATGTTGATGGAGATGATATGAAGATGAAAAAGAGGAGAAGAAGATGAACGAAACCTAACGTTTTCGAATTAAAACTAACGGAAAGGACCAAAATGTGTAACTGAGAGAAGTTAAGGGACCAAAATAAATCAAATTTTAGCTAGGGGACCAAACCGATACTACCTAAATAGTTAAAGTATCAAAAAAGCAATTTAGCCTTCTTTCTACTTACTATGGGCTGAAACAACATCCACACGTGTTAAGAAGCATCGAACATACATAAAACTAAGAATTTATTACGTAAAGATGTGAATTTGCTTCCCAAATGTCAACCAAAACATGCTTTCATTGTTTATTTTTTTTTAGAGGAGCTTTCATTGTTTATTTAATTTTTATGATTGTTTCATCTTCTAAGAAGACAATATCTTTTTTTAAAAAGTACAAATGAAGTACAAATAGTTAAATCGATTATTATTTTTAAATATAAAATGTAAACTAGTGGTAAAAGCTATGTCCAAATTCTTTCAATATAAAAAAAGCTACGTCCAAAAAAATATGTATAAACATTATTTATCCGAGGGTTTAAATTTTACAAAAATAAAATATGAGTGCTTGTTTATTTTTATAGATTCCATATTAATAATAGATGACGACAACAAGAACAATTGTGATTTTCTTTAAAAAAAAAAAACAACAATTGTGATTTAGAGATTTTTGTTTTTATTTTTGGAAAAACTAAACCAATCCATCAAAATTTACATTAGAGAGAATCAATTATGAGATCTAAAAATGAGCACGGCCCCAAGCTAACACCATCAAATTAATCCAAATAGGTTATTGTGATTTAGAGATTAATTAAAAAGAAACTAATATAAAAAACTTCAATGCATAAAATATGTTTGATATAGTTTTGTATTTTCTTTTAAAAAAGTTTTTTATATTTTTTAAAATAAACCTAAAATGTATTTTATTGGTTTAAAATGTATATACCGTGTTATAGCTATATTTCACCATGTAAATAATTCCATTTAAGTATTTAAATATTTCACTATTTATCCCGTGAATTTTTAAATATGTCTACATCTCTTTTGCCGCAATGATGACAAATATGTGTCTCATATTTTTTATGTTTATTAATGATAAATATATGTCTCGTGTTTTTATACATAAAAGAAAAATATATTTATGGGTTTTACATCATCGTCGGTGAAACGCCACCCCGACTGTCCTCTCACAGTCTTGGTGTGAGTTGATTATGTTGTGGTCACTGGTTTCATTCAACATCGTCGTTGTCTTGTATTGCTCTGGCGTCGACACGGTTATGAGTTAGTTTTTTGTGGTGAATTATGTCAGATCGTGAGTTTTTTTATCTTGTTTTTACTATGTTTTTTTCGTTTATGTGATTGACGTTTGTTTTTGTTTTGTTTCGTGGAGATGAAGATGGGTGGTGGCTTTGTTCCGCCTATGTGATTTGGTTTGAAAATCTTGAATCTGATTTTTTTTGGATTGAAGATCTAGATTCTTTAATTCTGGCATTGTTATAATGAATCTTAAAATGCACATAAAATGATGGTTAAGCGGATAAAAATTTGGGGTATGACAGCCACATATATTATTAATTCCACAAAATCACCAACTCCTCGTGAATAAATAAATTTCTTAAAACATCTAAGAACATAATTAACGAAGAGTCACTTAAATCAATAAATTCTCAATTTCACACACCAACAATCATATATATAAATCAACAAATCATCAATCATACATACAATTACCAAAATTTACATATTCTTCAAAAACAATAGCAAAGTTTACTAAACAACAATAATTCTTATATTTATTAAAAACACTCAATCTCTCCACTCATCTATTGAATCAAGAAGCATATCAAATTTAATATAATGACATATTATTTTCATTTAAATCATGATCAATACTAGAATCTTTACCTTGAATGCTCTCCTTCCTATTCGAATAACCTCAAAATCCATACACATCTTTCCTCACTTCGCTAACTCTCCTCAATTCCAATTGGCCAGGACAACGGTATGAAAACATGCTTTTCAAATGTGTTGATGGCTATAGAGCGTTCCAGCGAAATAATGTGGAAATGAATTGTAAGTTGTGAACAAGATAAAAATCGATGAGGTTGACATAGATATCGGCATAGGCTGTGTTTGTGGAAAATTATAAGAGTAAATTATACTATCCTTCCCTCAAAGATACTTGAATTACACTCTTCTCCCTTTTTATGTTGAAATATACATTTTTCTCCCCTCTTATTTAAAACATAATAGAAAATATTTTAATCCCCTCCCTTAACAAAAGCATAAATTACATTCTCCTCCCCTCTTATATTAAAATCTACAATTTACTCCTTCAATAATTTTTTATTTGTAATAACCTAGCCAAAAAAATAATAATCTAACACACTTAAAAAACAAATAGTATTGCGGGTATATTTTAATATAACCAAAATTTGAATACATATTTTTTCGCTATTTTTTTCACATTTTCAATAACATATAATTTTAAACCCTATTATAAAATATGAAACAACTCAAAATAAAATTAAAATATGTGAAAAATTACTAAATACAATAAAATATAGGTATTTAAAAGTTAATTTTATACTCTAACTTATAAATCTAAAAGCAAAATATTTAAATTTAATCATCATTGACATTTAAACTATAAAGAAATGAATTTATTTTTCTAAAATGGTGGTTCAAAATTAGTATATATGATAAAAAAAATCATTTATGTTAAAATATATTAAAGTGTAGTGTATATTTCATTAATAGGTGAGGAGATTGTAATTCAAGCATCTTATAGGAGAGATGAGTATAACTATTATTTTTCAAGGAAAGAGACTGTATATTTTAATATAAGAGGGGATGAGAGTGTAATTTACTCAAATTATAATGGGTGGAAAACCCCACTCTTAAGTGACCATTATACTGAGAGATAATTTAGAGGGTTTGATTTCTCTTTTTCTAAACCGTGTGATACACTTGCAACACACAAAAGAATAGTCAAAATTGACTTGACTACTCCTATCTATATCTATCTATCTATCTTTTATATTTATCTTTGTAAAGGAAACTTGAATTAACCATATGCAAGCATTATGTCTATGTGGCACTTTTAAAATAGCTTATTCTCATTCTCTCTTATTCTCCACTCTTTTATTCTAAAATTCATTATTTATCTCCACTATATCAATTTAATGTGTAATATTAATGATACAAAACTAAAACTTTCACTAAGCCTCCATTGTAATAATAATGGTTCATTCATTCATAAATTTTTAGTTATGCTTAAACTCATTGTCTTCTTTCACCTAATAAGTTTTAAAAAAACATCCACCCTTTCTTATTCTATTAGTAGTTATATATTATTCATGACTACCACAAAAGTAGTTATACATGATTGAATAGTATTAAAAGTAATCTGTCATAAGAATAGTGCTTCAATAAAAATTGGAAATAAAACATATATGAACCTAGATATGCTTTAGGTTCTGAATTTACAATATTTGTTTGGAATTTTTTTAATTGAATAACGCACTAAGAAATGATACCTATATGTATAGAACCTCTCTTTTGCTTACACTTCTATCATGTTCCCTTCATATTGTAACTTTTTATCATATTGCTTACAATAGAGTAAAAAAAGAACCAACACACGTTAAATAAATTAGAAAAAAAAAGTTAAATAGACTTTTTTTGGACAGAAGATAAATAGACTAATTAATTAAGCTTAGGTTACAAAATATATATGTGATATATAAACTCTTTGAATCATCATTGTTTTTAAGTCAAAAAAAAAAAAAGAAGATACAATTGCCTCAAATTTAAGTGTAATAAATTAAAAAAAAAAAATAGTGGTTGAATTGATCAATTACCTAATCATCGGTTACGAAATATGTAATAGATATAAACTCCTCCATCCAGTAAAAGAAAATAGATTTCACATTCCTTCATATTTCTTTACATGTTCATCAAACAAATTATCATAATATAAATTTTGATTTTGGATGATGATCACTTTCTTCATACAAATTTTGCGTAGTACATTTCAACTTTGTATTGTGCTTTTTGTTTATCTTTCTTACTTCTCATGCATATCTTGGCTATTCATTAATGATTTATATGTTAATATATAGACTCAAGTTACTTTATCATATAGATTGCTCAAATATTATTGCTCTACTTTTTTTATCATTGGCTTGAGAACCTATATAGCGTTTGTAAGTCCACTTTTTCAACTTCCTTTCTTATTTTTTCTATTGTTTAGTATTGATATAACTATTTTTTTATGTGAATGAAGAGAAGAAGACAAAGGAGCTCATGTGAGTACATGTCTATCACAATAATTTTGCATCAATTAAATTATAAATTATGGAATTTTTAATGTGATGATTTTATATAGTAGATTATAAAGATAAAATCTAATGGTTTTTATTTTTAAATATTAAGTTAGTTGATATTAATATAATTCTAATTTTTGTAAGCCATTCGTGTATGTGTATGTGTGTGTCTGCATAGTTTAATTTTATTTGAACAATTGCTCTTATTAATTTGAAATTACGTGTAGTAACTTGAAGTTCATTAGAAATTCTAACAAATTGGATGTTGAAAACACAATTGAAGTATGATAGTCTGAGATAAATTTAGGAATATAAACATGTCTGATTTGTAAATGCTAGGTTGTCTAAGGCATGTGTGATCAACTTGGATGTCGAGGAAATGATAGAAATAAAGTGTGAAATAAGAGATTTTGTCGTAGTCATTCATGTGATGTGGTTATTGTAATTGTAACATAAGAGAAATATTGATGTATTTCGACCTAAAGGTTGTCCAGATTATTTGTTCTTAACATGATTGAGTTGAGTAAATCTTATTTTTGAATTTTAATTGATTGACAAAATATTTATTCTTCTGAAGTTATCTCTTTGTAAACTAAACTTGACTCAATTTAATGTTAGGATTGTGCCTATGTGGCACCTCTAAAAAAGCTTTATCTATCTATCTTCTCTTTGTAAACTAAATTTGATTCACTATAATGTTAGGATTGTGCCTACATGGCATCTAAGCGTAATTTCTCACATTTATTTTTTTTCACTATAATATTAACTCAACAATACAATGCAACTGGATGGGGAATGATAGTCTGGAACCATGTTGGTGAGGTGAGTTGTGCTGCTACAAAGTTGGACCGAATGACAACAGAACCGTCAGTAGCCGAAGCTCTAGGATTGAGATGGTGTCTTCAATGGGCGCAAGAACAAAACTTTGGAAGCTTGGTGATTGAAACAGATTCTCAAGGGGTGGCTAAATGTGTGAATGGATCTTTGCATTATGCCAATTTTGAACCCATTATCCTTGACCGTCAAGAAATGCTAGCTAATATGAGTAATACTATTGTCTCTAGCATTAGGAGAAACAAAAATTTAGCTGCCCATTGTTTAGTAGGCATGGCTAGAAACCTGGGCACTAGAACATGGGGTAGGGGGACTGTCCCTGTCTTTGAACCTTTACAATCTATCATTTGTAAGGATGATTTTCCTCTCTTTATTCAATGAAAATGAGAATGTTTTACTGTAAAAAATAAATAAAAACAATACAATACATTATAATACAAAGGGTTATGAAGACACTCTAGACAAAAAAATAATAATAAAAATGTTACATTAATAAACATAAGCATCATTGTTTTTCTATAGTCATTTAAGAATTTAATAGTAATGGTTTATGCACCTAAAAAACTATTCAAACATTCCTTATTTAAAATTAAAAAAAAACTATTCAAACATTCCATAATTTCTTACACCTTCATCGTTGGATGTATCTCTTAATATTTCTTCAATTATAACCTACAAAATGGAAAAAATTAAAGCGTAGTTTTTTTAATTCCAACTCACTCTTTATAACCACAACTTATGTCATATTCATTTTCAATAATAAAAAAAAAATCATTTTCACTCAATCTCTTGAGTGTTTCCACCATGCCTTCTATGGATATCAATTTCACAACAAACTTTTCTACACTTTTGTTGATAAATTGGTAAGTTATAAATTTTATTAAGGGCTATTGTCCTATTCCTGTGTGTATAAATTTCAGTGATATTATTTTGGCTTTGGATTAACATTTTCACTTTTTTCGATCAGTTTTTTTTTTGAGCAATTTTTCAATCAGTTTTTCGATGATACTGTTCAATTTTGTACCGTTATATATGGAGAGAGCACATTATTTTATTTACAAGATTGATGTTGTTTTTTATTTTAATTTTGTTTTAAGGTTCTATGCATAACAATTAGATAGAACATTTTCTAGCTTTGTTATTTCAAAGTCATGTTAAGAAACAATATTATCTTTCAAGGGAAGGTGGATGATGTAAAAAAAGAAATTACACAAAGTCACAAGACAATAAATCTAACCGTTGACTATCTGAACCAATAAAAGTTGGAGTAGAATTCCAACCGTGGAGGTTTGATAGAAAACTTTAAAAGATTCTAATTTATCAACATATAAATTGTTATTTTAATAATTATGAAAGACCTTTGTGTCAAAAAAATTATGAAAGACCTTAAATAAGATATAGAAAAGTAAAGGTAAGTTGTTATATTGCGTATTTTCAAGGAATATGATCAATAGATGAAAAGGACAAAACAACCAGAGATTAATCATATGCTAATTGGAGCTTATCTCAACGTTTCTTATAAGCAATATTGACAACAAACATGGCTGCACCATTGCGATTCTAAAAAAGAAAAGCTCTTATATGATCACATTATTAAGATAAACTATGACATATGTCTTTAAACTTATCAAATATTATAAGATCAACCAAACAAATATATTCATTGTCCTTAAAATATTTACATAAACTTGATATATAAATCAATACAAATTCACTTATTTTGAAACAACATTTATATTTTAATATAAATTATTATTAACCATAAAAATATCACTATATTCCAAAAAAATATTATAAATCATTTGAAAAAAAAATATATATCATTGTATATGATTAGATTATACTTATCACAGTTTTATTTTCTTATTTGTAAAAGTATATTGTAAGTGTTATTTTAATCAAACCTGTGCAACGCACGGGTTATATACCTAGTCTAAGACTAATACCACTAATTCCAACAAGTTATAAATAAAGTAACTATTATCTCATTAGAATTTAAATAATAAGTGAATTAATATAAAATTCATTCATCAAATTTATAATCAAACAAATAATGACATTATTGTATCTTCAAATTGATTAATTAAATAGAGAAAATTAAGAAAATTATATAGACAACATGTATAAAATATTAAGGCGTTACAATCAACATATTATTATTATCGCTCATAATATATATATATATATATATATATATATATATATATATTGCTACAACACACCCATTCACTTTTGTGAAGGTGTGATTTAGGGTGAAAAACCTTTTTAATTGGACACAAAAGCCCTTTTCTCTCTCTTCAATTGTGTTTTACTTGATGCCTATTAAAGTCATTTTCATACCCATGACCCATTTTCCTTCTCTTGCTTTCAGCCAATCATTCTAATACTTGTGCAGAGAAAGAAGAAAAACTCGTTCATGAGCCTCTGGCATTTAAATTATTTATTTGACAATCTCATTTAATCAACACCAACATCACTCCTTCAATGTCATGTTTAAACTTTCATTATATTGGAATGAAAATACATTCACATCCATAGAGAAATTAATTATGATCAAACAAATTGGATCGAAAACACATTCTCATCCATGGAGACATAAACAAGTGTAAGATTAAAGGCAAAAGAAGGTTGGTTTAATTTAAGAAAAGGAGCTGGTTGAAGGAAGTTGAACAGTGTGTAGAAATTCTGTGTAAAAGCGGTGTAGCAGCGGGAAGGGGAAAAACTGAAAAAGGAGATTTATGATTTTGTTAATAATTAAAGGATTTTGGGTCCCTTAATTTATTTTTGGATTTCATTTTAGTTCCTTAACTTTATAGTGTCTCAATTTGGTCCCTTATGTCTTTTGTTGTTACCTCTTTTGGTCATATTCATTACATTTTAACTGTTTGATCTATTTTTCAAATAGAAACCGTTGGATAATGTAGGTTTATTGTAGCCTACGGTGAATGATTAACACCTGATTTTTTTGAAGCCAAAAATATATAAAAAAATTCATATTTTTTATACGATATGAAGAAAAAAATATTCCAGATTTTTTATAAAATCATTTTCAAAATTAAAAATTGAAAAAATTTATTTTTTTACGAAATTTTTAAAAAAGGTCATATTATTTTTTTCAAAAAAAAAGGTTTTTTTTAATTTTTTCTTACAAAATTCTGGAAAATATTTTAATTTTTAAAAATCAGAGAAAATAAATATATAAAAAATTCAGATTTTAAAATTAGAAAAAAAAACTATATTCCAGAATTTTTATAAAATCTTTTCCAAGATTTAAAAATTTGAAAAAAAAATTACGAAATTTCAAAAATAAAATTGACCTTTTTTTTTAAATTTCGTTAAAAAAATTATTTTTTTTTCAAATTTTGAAAAAGATTTTATGTAATTCAGGAATATTTTTTTTTCATATTTTATAAAAATCTGAATTTTTTATATATTTTTCAAAATAAAAATATTTTCCAGAAAAAATAAAAAAAAAACCATTTTTTTTCGAAGAAAAATATGACCTTTTTTATAACCTTTTTAAATTCAGAATTCTGGATTTTTTAAATTAAAATATTTTCCAGAATTTTGTAGAAAAAAATTAAAAAAACATTTTTTTTGGGAAAAAAAATCTGACATTTTTTGAAATTTCGTAAAAAAAATATTCAAATTTTTAAATCTTGGAAAAGATTTTATATAAATTCTGGAATATATTTTTTTTTCTAATTTTAAAATCTGAATTTTTTATATATTTTTCAAAATTAAAAAAACCTTTTTTTTTGAAAAAAATCTGACCTTTTTTAAAAATTTCGTAAAAAAATAAATTTTTTTAATTTTGAAAATGATTTTATAAAAAATCTGGAATATTTTTTTCTTTATATTTTATAAAAAATATGATTTTTTTTTTATATATTTTTGGCATAAAAAAATCAGGTGTTAATCATTCACCGTATGCTACAATAAACCTACATGATCCAACGATTTCTATTTGAAAAATAGATCAAACAGTTAAAATGTAACGGATAGGACCAAAAGAGGTAACGACAAAAGACATAAGAGACCAAATTGAGACACTTTATAGTTTGGGGACCAAAATGAAACCCAAAAATAAGTTAAGGGACCAAAACATGTATTAAGCCATAATTAAATTAAATTGAAATAACAATTCTACCCTTTTGTCTTTACTGATTTAAAATGAAAGTAAGGGCTTTCAATATGTCCAATTAAAAAGGTGTTTCATGCTAAAACACACCTTCACAAAAGTGTATGAGTGTGTTGTA
Organism: Medicago lupulina; assembly: GCA_958299785.1. Classification (NCBI taxonomy): domain Eukaryota; kingdom Viridiplantae; phylum Streptophyta; class Magnoliopsida; order Fabales; family Fabaceae; genus Medicago; species Medicago lupulina. The sequence continues at coordinate 66,228,685 of OY283144.1, forward strand.
GCAATACCATATATATATATGGGAAATATCATATTACAATAGTATAAAATTTTGAGAATGTTACACCTCTCAATAATATTTTAATGAATACAAATTTTACAAATCCACCGTTGAGTTGAAAGCTTATATTCTATAGATCATCTTTTAAAATATTACTAAAATTTAAAATCAATTGACATGTTATTAAGATTCGTCAAGATTAACGACGTTCCATAAAAGCACATAAGACATTAATCTAGATGAGTAAAATTAACATATCAATTAGTTTTAGATTTTAGTAAAATTATGTAGAGATGATTTATATGATATAAACTTTCAATACAACAACATATGTTGTAAAATTTGTATTTGTTAATCAAGCGCGCAACGACAAATCGTTCTCCTTCAAACGCTCCTGTTCTCGTTTACGTTTTATGTATTCCTTCTCAGGTTTCTATGTTTCTTTCTGGTTTTCTTCAAACGACATTGTTTTCTTTCATCTAAGCCATATAGGTTAATGTTAATACCGTCATTTCCACATATTCAACTTTTGTTAAGTTATGTTAGGTCTTCGACTAACAAACTAAAAAAACCCATTTTTAAAAGATAGAAGACCATCCTTAAAAAAAAAATAGAAGGCCAAAACATGTTAAAAATAAGATAAAGTACAAAAGAAATCTATTTAAGCCTAAATAATATTTGAAACCCACAATGTAGTTATAAATTTAAACAAGGATGCTACCAAAACATGCAATGAACCATATACCTATGCCTCTCTATATTTCTTGCAAGGTCAATATATGGAGTACAAGTGAGACAAATCTGCATCACACACAGGGCCGGTCCTAAGACTTTTGGTGTCCCGGGCGAAACTATAAATTGTGCCTTTTTAATTATTTAAATATTTTTCTTCTTGCATTTTTTGTTGTAAAATATTCATTTATAATCAAAGTTATCTAAAAATATTTTTTCAATGGAATTAATCTAAGTGAATTAAAAAGAAATATATAAATATAGTACTAACTACTAAACAAAAATAATAATTTTGGTGCCCCTAAACAAATGGTGCCCTGGACTGCCGCCCCTCAAGCCGCCCTCGGGGCCACCCCTGATCACACACAAGCTAGCTCTAATTATTGAATTATAATAAGTCTCGCCATTAAATTAATTGAAATATGATGTGACTTTTTAATCTAATGGTAGAAAAGACATTGTCCATATTGTAAGAGACCATTCTATTTGTACATGTTAGACAAAACCTTCTTGCAAACTCTTAATATTTGTTTTGTATTTAATAAATCTCATGAGATTCCATTAAACACTCTTAAGAAAAAACTTATTTTAACTTTACTTTTACTCATGCAATGATTGAACAATTCAAATGTGTAAAACATAATTGTAAACAATACTAGCATCTACAATATTTTTAATATGTTCTTTTGAAAAAAAAAGATATTTATTCAATTAAATTGATAGAGTACATCAACACAATGTAAATTTAAAAACAGAAAGGATAAATCTGCGAACAAACTCACAATATCCATGTTAATAACATAGAACGACGCCAGAGTACATATGCCTACAAATTTGACTATATAAAGTATTTGAAATACTCATATCATGTCTTCGAATCTGCAATGCTGGTGACGCCAAAGTCATTGATTGGACCTACATATGGTCAAAACTAATATTTTAACTTGAATCAAATAAACATAATATATCACTAATACGAGAAATAAAAAAACACAGCGTAAAGACTGGAAACCAAAACAAACACAGACATACTAAAACGAAGAAATCACAAAAGAAAAGAAAAAATACCATATGTGAAAGTCACTTATTTAATTAAAAGAGAAAACAAAACATATTCGAGGAGTGATTTGGAGTCAAAGTTGACCCTTAATCACCCATCTTTGATTAAGAAGGAAAAAATGGTGATGGGGTTTGAGAAGGAGGAAAAAGTGGTATCTTTTTTATTAACATGTTAATTCATTTTTTTTTATCAAGTTATTTAGTTGTCTGAATGTTACCCCTTAAAAGAAATAAGTGGAGTTCAAACCTCCGACATTCATAATTTTTTTTTTAGGCAAATATTTTTTTCTTACAAATTAATTTTTATTCACAAATTATTCATATGGATATCAATCTAGTACACCAAAAAAAAAGGCTAGCAATTTACTATTCTGCAGTAAAAAAAAGGGCTAGCAATTTATTTTGAATATATGGATATCATTGTTTAATGATATTTTTTTTTAAGGAGTTGTCTAATGATATGTTGACCTGTTGCTGGACACAATTTGTTTATTTTATTTTATGGTCAAGTAGTCTAGCGGCTAGAGAAATTCACCTTAAAGGTGAATATGTGGGGTGTCCGGGGTTCGAACCCCAATCCCTGTATATAGTATGTATTATCCCTTATCAAGTGAGCTAAGCTCACAGGGACGTTTTTTTATTTTATTTATTTTATAGATTATGATTTTTTTGTCAAGTTGTCTAACGGTTAGAAATTCACTTTAAAGTTTATAAGTAAAGATTCTGAAGTTTAAACCCCAACCTCTATATATTGTAACGTGATTGCTACGTGGACTTTCTTGAAAGATTTTATTGAGGCAATTACTAAATATTAAAGTTTCAAGTGCTTCGCATTAATTCCCTTAAAGAGTGCTTCACATTAATTTTTATTGAATTTCAAGCTTCACGTTACTAAATATTCTTAAAAATTTTAGAAATATGTTTTGTAATACAATTTAACTATATATAGAGAGTTCAATATCTCATGATTCATCAAACAAAAAATAAGATTTTTTTTTGACAAAAAAATACAATAACTATTTGTAAAAAAAATAAATATAATAAGTTATATGTTGTTGGGCTTTTTAAATTCATAAGTTTAGTCTATCACTTTTAGATTTTATTATATATACATATATATTCACTTTGTTACTCTTATTTTGGCAAGCAATGCAATTGATATTCCAACAAAACCCTAGTTGTTGTTTTTTTTTATATATTATTGCCTTCCTCCACTGATCCGTATCAAATTATAATGGAAACTTCTTGTTCCAAACAAGGAAGAAAGACAAGTGATGACAGAAAAAAGAAGAAAAGGATTGATGCTGTTAAAGCCAAAGTCTCAAAATCTAGGTACGATAAAATTAAAAAAATATTGGGAACTTGTTTTTGCCAACAAGAAACAAAGACAAGTGATGGCAAAAAAAGGAAGAATAAGAATGATTCAGATGATTGGGGAGATTGTGATTGCGGTGGTTGCGATGGTTGGGGAGATTGTGATTGTGGTGGTTGCGATGGCTGTGACTGTGGAGGTTGTGTAGATGTGTGTAGCGGGATTGAATGGAGTGGTTGCTTCGGTGATTAGTAATTTTTATTTAATACATAGTTTGATGATTATAAAATTCACGTGAGAAAGTTGGAGTTCGAACTCACTCCAACGTCATGTTGTTCACGGGACGTAGTTAGTAGTTTCTATTGGCTTCGTAGTAATTTTTTTCCCCTTATGGTTATATATGTATCGATTGCTCCTTTGTGATTTCTAAGTCTTTCTCATTTGAACTTTATTATGTAATGTTTCATCATGCTTGGATGTGATTTTTCAAGATATTCGTATTGCCTTTGAAAAAAATAGTTATAATTTTTAAATCTTGTTTACTCTTATTTTTTCTTTCTTTTATAATTCTTCACTTGAGGTTTAAGGTTTAAGTTTTTAAATATATATTCATGTTTGCCACCAAAAGAAATTAAACCCTGTTTGCATTTGGTAAATAATTTTGATGCAAGGGTTGTTGTTTAATTTATTTTCTCAGGCTCCTTTCTCTTTACCTCAATTCCTTTTGGCTTTATGGATTGTTTAAACAAAAAGTATCGCGCTCTTTTATTTAGTGGCTAAACTATACAAATATAATAAACAATCCATAAAATATATAAAACACATCAATTTAGTCCCACTGTGAGAATATTAGAGCATAAATGTCAGCGGGTGGCTTTGTAAGTTTGTGTCCAAGTGTGACAACTCTTGTCAGAGAGAGTTGAATCATATTATAGAGCAGACACATCTTCAATGAAAATTTCATTGTCCGATGTCATAAAATAAAATAATTGAATGTGTCGATATGGAACACCTGAGTGTAACATCCGCGAGGTGTGGGCAGCCTGGAGGAGGGCGTTAAAGAAAATTTCACAAAAACTAAGGGTGCAGTGGTTCGCAAGATGCGTAGGGCGCAAAATGGTGGATTTGAACTCTGGACCACCTAATTAGTACTCCTTCAGTGTCTCTCGGCTTACCAATTGAGTTGTATGCTTGGGAAAATCAAGTAAAATATTAATTTGATTGAAAATCATGGAAATCCCCTATCCAAATCTTCTTCCTTGGAACTACTGACTAATCAGAATGACAGTGAAACCAAAACAACACATAACAAACTTGATGCTCACATGACTTCTTGGTCTGTCTCTAAAAACAGTATAGAATGTGCTCAAGAGTCAAGACAAGTGATTGAACATTTGCATGGCAACAAGCCAACAATGCACAGTTAACCCCTCAAAAGATACAAAATAGCTGCTGCTACTTTGATGCTTTTTGAAATAAATTGTGAAGTTCCATCATCCATTGTGAAGGATAGGACATGAAAAATTCATGTATACAAATAGTGCATCATTGGTTCAAGTCCTCAAATCATGTACTTGCTTTTATTGGTCCATTTGTACAAATAAAGTGTTGAACAGAAACTTTTCTCTCCAATGCAAGTGTTTTGATGTATACTATATGACCTTGAGTTGCATTCCATGATTAAGATTCTTTCTGATGTTGAATAATGACTCAAGAATTTTTCAAGCTTGTCCAATTCTTTCCCTCTCAGGAGAGGTTGTTTGAATCACAATAAATAGTATCTGGTAGAACAACTGCTGCATCACCAAACAAAGTAGAACATTTTATCAACCTTTCACAAAAGTATAAAATTTGCTAGTCTTAATTGGTCATTGAAATTGTAGGATTCTATCAATCTAGTCTCTCACATTATCGATATTCCAAAATAATCCCTGAAATTGCATAGTTGGACAATGAAACTGTAGGACTGTATCAATCTAGTCTCTAACATAATGGATATTCCAAAAAAATTCCTGGAATTGCATAATTTTAATCAAATTTTCCCACCCTTGGTATTTTCAAGGACTAGAACAACATTCAGTTGGTAATATCAAGGATGAGATCAATAATACAACTGATGAGATCAAACCAACCGGTGAACTGGTCGGTTCACGATTCAGCTGGTTTAATCAGTTAGTTTGGTCCGTTGTTTGAAACATTGGCTGAAACGGTTGACAGACAAGTCAAAGACATTGTCGTATTTCCTTAATCCATTTGCAACTTCTAGTTCAGTATAAACATATACTAATCTTTATGTTTGTCACATTGTTTAAATTACATTTATGCTATAAGCTATACTAAGTGTTACAAGGATGAGAACCGGTTATGAAACCAAGTCAGTTTCAAGTTAATTCCCTTCCCAACATAAGAAGAAAGGGGGGAAAAAGTAGATTGAAAAGTGCAGCAAACAAAAGTTTAACTAAAAAAGCTCAAACTCTTCACAATCATCTATATCCTCTAAGTCATTTGAATTCTCCTTCTGTCCAGCCATAGATGGAGCACTAGTTCCAAAATCGCGAAAATTGGGGAGCTCCGGTGGTGCCGCACACCGTATTAGAGCCCAGTTGAGGCCTTCAAAGAAGGGATGCTGTTTTATTTCCGCAGCACCTTTTATCGAACCAAATCGATTTTCAGGATCCTTTACCAACAATCCTCTGATCAAATCTCTTGCATGAAAACTGACTATAGGAGTACCTGGAAACTTTAGGCTCTGCGACACGACATTTGATAAGGTGTCGTCATTTGATGGACCTTTGAAGGGAGTCTTTCCATATAAAAGCTCAAACAAAAATATACCGAAAGTCCACCAATCTACAGCGTTTCCATGTCCCTTGCTTTTGATGATCTCCGGAGCAAGATATTCGTATGTTCCAACGAAGGAGTTAGACCGTGCATTGGTAGGCTCAACTACAAGCTGTGGAAGTGGACCAACTTGAGCACCTAGGTCAGCTTTCATCTTTCGAGATTTTGCCCCGGGAGACAATAGAATGGGAGTAAAGCAGGAAGCTTGCCAATCCGGTTGGAGACAGAAAGGGTGTATGCAACTAGCCCCTGAGCAAGGACCGGAGGTCTTCTTTGTGGCATCTGGGTCGGGTGAAGATGATTTGACTAAAATTGGATTGACAGAACATCTGAGTGACAAGTCAAAGTCTGTCAGCATGATATGTCCATCTTCGCGTACTAGGATATTTTCCGGCTTTAGATCTCGATATACAACTCCCATCATGTGCAAATACTCAAGGGCAAGAAGAACTTCAGCAACATAAAACCTGGTAATGCAATGACATTACTTTAGTCAGGAAAATGACTGGAAAGTTATCGACTTGCATTAGTTTGTCATCCAGGGAAACCATTTTTCGTAAAATACAACATTAATGGGTAAATATCTAATTTGGTCTTTTTTTTAAAGAATCTAATTTGGTCCTTGAAATTGTACGTTTGTATCAACTTAGTCCTCCACATTATCAATACTCTAAAATGATCTCTAAAATTGCAAAATGTTAATCAGGTCTGTCCCTCTGATAATATTTGTAAGGACTGTAATGACATTAAGTTGGTAATGTTGAATGTGAATTGAACTACGAGAATAATTGAGGGATATAAGTATTAACAAAATCAAACAGAGGGATAAACTTGATTGATGTTTTCTAATTTCGGAGATCATTTTGGAATACTGATAATGTGGAGGACTACGCCGATACAGTCCTTCAAATCCATGGACCAATTTGGGTATTTACTCCAGCATTTATACTTGAACAAGAACTCTACAACGTGTAACGATCGTGTATAAGATGTTTAAATAATATAAACCAATCTAGTATACCTAATCAGCCTCCTGTGGAGTTTGCAGGTACATAAAGACTATTATTTTGGCTACATTAATCAACACAATTTTGAAATTTTCTATGTGATTTATTTCTCTTGGGGATTCCCGTGACCTTCCACCCTTTCCAAACAAGATTAAGTTTCAAAACAGCAAATAGATGTCTTTAATTAATGAACAAGACTAGAAAATACCATAAACCCTACCTAGCAGCTTGCTCCGAAAAGCTCTTGTACGTTTGCTTCTGTCGTAGCACATGCAGATCACCGCCTGGACAATACTCCATAATCAAGCAAGAGAGCTTAGTCGTAGTAATATGGGAATATAGTGTAGGAAGAAATGGATGATCCAACATTTGAAGGATCTCTCTTTCAGTTTGAACTCTAAATGTTTTCTTCCTGCTAGCCAAAAATTCATTGTCCATAACTTTCAGTGCAAAAAGGCAACTAGTACCAATTAGTTCTGCAAGATAAACGGTTCCAATGTCTCCACTACCAAGCTTCCTTATCAGCCTAAAGTGCCTCAAATTTAAGTTACCATGCTGCTGTTGAATCGCACGAATAGCTTCCCATCTCGAGTGTTTTGACATGTGCGGTCGTTGGCCACTGCGACTCGAACCACTAAGATTGCTATCTTCACTGATACTTGTGCTACTAGCACTATACTCACCCATGCTACTTTTTGAGCTCTGAGAGAACTCACCCTTTTCCTTCGATCTTGATTTTTCGTCAACTTTAGTAACAAGAAACTTAGTTTTCTTACTGAAATTCAAACTAAAACCAGGTTTACTTGAATCCCTACTAACATTAATTGAATTAACTTCAATGCTATGATTTGAACTGCACGGAGATGGTTTATCATCATTTTCTTTAATATCATGCTTAAGATCAGAATTTCCATTCTCCTTGTTGAAACTACTAGTAGCGCAGCTTGAGGCAGAACATTGATCTTTCTTTACCTTTTTCTTAAGGAAGTTCATGTTATTGAATATTGGTTTTGCCAAACATGTACTAAGGCTTGAATTTTTGCCCACTCCACTATCATTGCTAGAACTAGGTGGACAAGATGCACAATGAAATTTTTTCTCCCGGTCCTTATCCGGCATTGAAGAACTGAGACAAGATTTACTCGATGTAGCAGGATTCATTCTGACCTCTAGCACTTCCTCGGTCTGTAGCGTTTGCTTGCCAGCTTCAACCTCAGGTGGAAGAGGAACGATCTGATCTTGGGACACAAACCTAGTTGTCATTTCTTTTAAGCTTGTTGCATTGACCACAGGAATAGAATGATTAGCACTTGAACTCGATATTGCTACATCGGGAAATTTACCGGAAGGTGTAGATATCTCTGGCACTAGGGAGATTTCGACCAACTTCTTTACCGTGCCAACCTCTGATACTCTTGATGAGCTGCATTGCTTTGATACTCTCTTCAAAGCAGCCATTTCTGATGCCTGAGAGATGCACAATCCTCTAAGTGCCTGCTTCAAACTAACAGGCTCCGCGATGCCAATTCCCGAAGCTTGAGACGGACAAACTTTAATCGGTCTTTTAAGAGAACTCTGTTGCGACCGCGAAGTACTATGACCTCTAGATGAACTTTTAATCTTGATAGCCTTGAAAAGACGATCAATATCATCCTCGATCGAGTACCTTTTTCCTGATTTGTAGGAACAACTACTCTGAGGCTTTTCATCTGTTTCAAACTCGGGAAATATCTCTTCCCTGTATTCCACTATCTCACATGTATTGCTAGATGCATTCATATTTGATAGATGTATTCGATGATTCGGTAAAATAACTAGCAACAACTTAGCTCTATCTTCTCAATGATAAATATGACTCACATAGAGAATTGCAAGGGAATCAAAATCCACACAGAAGCATCCTCTGGATAGAGCAGAATTGAATGACTGACATGAATCCCTTTAACATTGCAAAATGAAGCATTCAAACCTGAAATTGTAGTCCTAATATTTCAGATTTAGTTAAGATAAGAATTTCAGTCCAAGTGAAGATTTAGTCATAATATGAATTCATCCTGAATATTATTCAGTAAACATTTGAAACATACTTTATAGAGCTACAAGTGAATTAATTTAAATCCAGATTGAATAAATAGGAAAAAAAATTAAAAGATTACATATTTTTAGATAATAATTATAGTCACCATGGATCATAATTAATAGCAAGCTTGAAACTTAATCCATCAATTATAAAGGGTAGCTATAAACACAAAAAAAACAGCTTTTAGCTTTACAATTAACTTTGAAATATATAACCAAAAAATAAAGGAACTAATCCAGCAAACACTTCAAAAACAAAATAAATATAAAAGCTACAAAACAAGTTAATTATTTAATAAGGAGGAAAAAAAAGGGGTTGAAGAAAAACATTACCTGAAACAAAATCCAAAGGCACTGTAAGGGAAAACTGAAAGAGCCAAAAATAGAAAATATGAAAATGGAAAATAAGCTTAGAGGTGAAGGTTGAAATATTGAAGAGGGTGTTCCTATTTCTTAGGGTTAGAAGTTTGAGTGTAAAAGACAGAGAGAGATTGGAGGGATAGTGAATGAGGAAAGAGAAAAACATAAAAGGTGTGAAATGAAAATCACGAGAAGAAGCATAAGAGAGAGAGAGAGAGAGAGGCACAGTCAAACAAGTAAAACAGTGTAACTGTAGTTGCTACAAGCACATTACACTACACACCTACTACTCTATATTTCATTATTGTGTTGTGTTGTGTTGTGTTGTGTGTGTAACTAAACTGTTACACCAACATTAACGTAACACATGACATGATGTTGTGTTCCAGAGGCACACATACACGACAGACACAGACACAAAGAGAGACCCCTAAAGTGTATCTATGTCAATATAACTATTCTCTTTGGTCCTAAATATAAGAAGAAGGAAAAAAATAGAATAATTGAATAATTAATGTTTCTAAACTATAAATTAAATATATCATTTATTTAATAGAAATTTTTTTTAAAAAAACTTCTCTTGTATTTAAGATCGGAGAGAGTATAAACTTAAAAGTGTTATGAGAGCATCCACAATAGAGACTCTTAATTTTGAGGTCTTAAATGGGTCCCACATAGACACATAACTTTTTTTATATTTCTTTAATAATAGTACATAATAGGTACTTAACCACTCCAATGGAGACTCTCTAACAAAAAATCTATATAGGTCCTGCTAATAACATTAAAAAAGAAAACCAAGGTAATGTGGGGTCCACTTGAAAAACAATAGTACAAAGAGAATGATTATTTTAAGAAAATGTAATGTGGGGTCCACTTAAGCATTGAGGTCTTAAGTGAGACCCAGGGTCCTAGAAGACCCTCAAAATAATATTCCACATTTAGGGTATCTAATAGGTACCGAGTCTTAAATGATGAAAACCTCACCAATGTATTCAGAATGAAATATAATCGGAACAGGCAGCTGAAAAGTCAATGTATATAAGTATATGGTTAATGATTTAGTCTTTATACATCAAATTTTTATCTATATATTTTTTTTTTTTGCTTATATTTGATTAGAAAAGAAGTAGTGGATTTCTATGAAATTGGACTCTCTTATTTTCTATTCTCTCATTTCCTCTTTTAACAGAAATTCCAATTTTTAGTTTCATTCAATAATTTTGATCTAGTTTTTAATATAAATTATATATATTATTTATTAAATAAATCTAAAAAGTGAATTTTCTTTTATAATAAAGATTGGAGTAGTATTTATCTATCTCTTAATCTTACTCTCTTTATTAAAAAATAAAAATATAATCAAAAGATGGAAAAACAAAGAATTTAATATGTATTCGGGTCTTGCTAACCAGTACCCCATAAGACATTGGCTAAAGAATCCATAATTAAAAAATTCAACCTTTAAAATGTAAGTTGTTACTTTGATCAAGTAATAGTACACTATTTTTTTTTTTTAATAAAATCTTACTTGTTTTGATTGTTTAACCAATATTCCCGAGACACTAGTTAACATTCTCTTTTATATTTTTATCTGATTGTTAATTTAGGCCCTGTTTGGTAAAAATAGCGAATAACTGATAAGCTAGCTTATAGTTGATAGCTTATAGATGACTGATGAGTGATAGCTGATAAGCTAATTGAAGTTTTTGGTAAAACTAGCGGTTCAACTAACTGATAAACGTAAAATGACATAAAAGGACATTCATAATAAAATTTATATCAATTGATATTTAAAATACTTTCCTTAAAAAAATTAGAATACTTAAAAAAAAAAAATATAAATGTGACATCTTTCATATATATAAACGTAACATTTAATAAATTATAAAATGTAACATTTAATAAATTATAAAAGGGTGGAAATGGGTTTTAGATAAATCAATAAGGGAAAAGATGGAAGAAAATATGATAAGCTATAAGCTCAAACGCTACTTGAAATAGCGTCTGGAAAATAGCTTATAAGCTCGTGAAATAAGTTATAAGCTCGTGGTGAAAGACCATTACCAAACGGAGTTTTTTTTGTCAGACGAGCTTATAAGCTATCCGCTATAAGCTATAAACTTGTTTAGTGGGCTTACCAAACAGACCTTTAATAATATTTTCTTTTAATCAAGCGAACAATTGATGCATTTTTATGCTATGTTTAAAAAATTGTCGCATTTTATGCAAAATATTGTTACGTTTTAATTGTTCAATATCATTTATCTATATAACTAGAGTGTCGATTTTTTATTTTTGAAACACTGATATATTTCAAATTATTGGGGACATGTCTCATTATTGTTAGATTTTGAATAAGTATAGATTAGTATACTTAAAAGTTTAAAGTCAACTTAAAATAGAAAAGTTCGGACCCTTTTTTGGATAGGAAAATGACTTTCGAACACAAAAAGGACACCCAACACCTCATAATATACAGTTGGGATACCCTTTTAGTTTCTTTTGAAATTATTTTTTTCATACATTGGTTTCCATGTTCTTCTTTTTCGGTTAGTGTCCGTGTACTGTGTCAAAAGAACGTATCTTCCAATAACAAAACTCTTTTGGATGAGGCATAACAAAATATCGAGATATGTCAAAATATCAAGTGTCGGTCTCTCTATAAAATGCATAAAATAAGTATTTATGTAGTCTTACCCTTGTGCAAGTCTTGGAGTAGAAAGACCAATGTGTGATTTCAACCAAAATTGTCTTTTAGGTAGGATGAAAAACTTCAATTGTTACATACTAAAACCAAAATGTAGGTTAATCCTAACCGAAAGTGTGGAAGTTTTTGAACGTATTCTAAGGTTTCACTAGAGATCTTAAAACCCTAATTAGCGGTTTGCGTTTTCTACTATAAATGTGTAACACATTTACATATCTCGATTGTTTGATCTTATATCATCGAGTTCACTTACAATTGATTTACTTATTGTATAAGCTAAACCAATTGGTCTCAAATCAATATTCGAGATTGATTATCAAATGTAACTATATGATAATTTTACTACAATGAATGAGTCCCTAGCTACTGCGGGTTGACAAAAAAGAAAATACGGTTATGAATGTACAAAGTTGTTGTGAGTTTGCTAGGTGAGAATTAATGTGGCTTTTAAAAATCCTACAGCACAATGGCATTTGATGTCCCCTTTCCCATTTTCCTTTGGTGTAGTGTTTAATAATGTGGTCCTCGTGTTCCATTACTTCATCTTTGATGTTCAAAATGACCTTGTCGGCTTGGATTTGATGTGAAGAAGAATTATTGTACAATTTTAGGAGAAAGCAATAATCTATCTTGTATTGCATTTGTTTGTATTGATTTTGATCTTTATGATCCTTATGCTTGTCTCATATAGTTATAGTAAGAGAATGGTTAAATATGTTTTAAATTTTTATAAAATACTTTTTTTTTCTTTCAAATTTAGTTCCTACAATTTTATTTTATTTTTCAAATTTAGTTCCTACAACTTTTTTCTGCAACTTTTTTTTTCACCAAAATTATCAAATGAGGGACTAAATATAGATGAAATTTGTTGTAGAGATTAACTTGATATTAGAAAATATTTTATAAAGACTAAAACCATATTTAACACAAATAGGTGGCATACGTTGTTTGTAAACTAGGGAGCAATTGTATTAGTTTTCTTTTGTTAATCATCTCTGTTTGTGTGTTTTTTTTTTCTTTCAATAAAGATGGTTAGACATCTACTTACTTTAGCAACTGTATTGGATGGTGTGTATTTAAGGGGATTAATGGTCAAGATGCACGATATATATCTTGATGGAACAATGTATGAAAATTGAATGAAACCAATACTTAAAACTGTGTTCAATTGAAGAAGATGGAATTGAGATTCTAGGGTTTCTATGGTTTTGAGAGAGAAAGAGAGATATTAATAAAAGACTTGTGTAATTTTATTGAATGAATTAGAATTACTATTTACAAGAGTAATGAGGTATATATACATCAAATGATGTAACAAAGTCTGAAAACAAACTCCTAAGAAACTTATTTCTTCATATGCAAGTAACTTGAGTTAGTTACTTCAAACGCAAGTTTCTAAACAAACTACTAATCAAAGATAAAGTTAAAACTAACTAAACTAAATTTCTAAACCAATACACCTCCTTAATTCATTTAGTTAGATGCTTCAACCATTCCTAACTTCTTCTTCAAGTAATCAAAGCTGCTTAGCTTCAATGGATTTGTGAGCAGGTCTGCTATCTGCTCATCTGTTTTGCAGTGCTTTACTTCCAACTTTCCATTGTTCACCTGGTCTCTTAAAAAATGGAATTTGGTTTCAATATGCTTACTCCTACCATGTGCTACTGGATGTTTTGCCAAGTCTATAGCAGATTTGCTATCAATTCTGAGCTCCATCTTCTCATCCTTCACCAATTGCAATTCCATCAGTAGCATGTTGATCCATTGAGCTTGACATGCTGTCATGGAAGTTGCAATGTACTCTACCTCACAGGAAGATAGTGCAACTACTGATTCCTTCTTAGAACTCTATGAAAAAGCTGCATTTCCAATCATGAACACATATGCAGCAGTGCTTTTCCTGTCATCTTTATCTCCACTCCAATCAGAGTCTGACCTACTAGTTCACCACTCTGATTCTTAGAGTACTGGATACCATAATTGCTAGTACCCTTCACATATCTCAGAATCCTCTTTGCTGCAACTAGATGTGAGGTGGTAGGTTTCACCATGTACCTGCTGATCAAACCTACACCATATGCAATATCAGGTCTTGTATGGCACAAATACCTCAATGAACCCACAATTTGCTTGAATAGAGTTGGATCCACTTCTTTCTCATCATTTACCAAAGACAATTTCACTCCTGTGTCAACTGGAGTTGAAATTGGTTTGCAGTTCATCATATTAAACCTTTTCAAAACATCTTGTGCATACTTTCTTTGATGTATCAGAATTTCTTGTGAATTCATTTCAAACTCAATTCCTAGAAAGTATGTGAGATTGCCCAGATCAGACATCTCAAACCTCTTCATCATGTTTTTCTTAAAAACCTTCATTTCTTCTTCATTGTTTCCAGTAACAATCATGTCATCCACATATAAGCATACACTAAGCTTATTAGTGGTATTTCTGCAGTAAATTCCATGTTCAGTTACACATTTCAGGAAACCTCGTTGAACAAGAAAACTATCTATTTTCTTATTCCAAGCTCTTGGAGCTTGCTTTAAACCATACAGAGCTTTGTCAAGCTTATATACACACTCCTCCTTTCCCTTTATCTCAAATCCTGGTGGTTGATTCACATATACTTCTTCTTCAAGCTCACCATTGAGAAATGTTGATTTCACATCTAACTGGTACATTGACCAGTTGTTCTTGACTGCTATAGAAACAATCAATCTAATTGTTTCCATCCTTGCCACTGGAGCATATACTTCATAATAATCTTGACCATACTTCTGTAAGAATCCTCTCGCAACTAGCATGGCCTTGTATTTTGCAAACTGACCATCTGGCTTTAGTTTTGTCTTGAAAACCCACTTAACATCAATACACTTCTTATCAGTAGGTAGTTGAACTAATCTCCAAGTTTCATTCTTCTCAATAGAGTCTAGTTCTTCAATCATTGCTTTCTTCCAGTGATTTTGTTTAAGAGCTTCCTCAAAAGATATTGGTTCAGCTTCAGCAAGCATTGCTGATTGCACAATTTCACCTTCATCTGTGACTGCTTGATCAGGAAATCTCTCAAAATCTCTCAACCTGAGTGGTGGTTGAGTATTCCTTGTTGGCCTATTAACAACACCTGCACCTCCTTCATCTGTATTACCAACTACTTCTTCTTGTTCTTCAGTCCCAACATCTTCTGTTTCTGAATCAGATAGATAGAAGTGACTGTCAAAGTTATTTGATGCCTTGTCTTTCCAGTTCCAGCACTTTGTTTCATCAAACTTCACATCCTTGCTGAATACTATTTTCTTACTATTTGGATCATATAGTTTGTAGGCACCAGTTGAGTGATACCCAACCATAATCATTACCTGAGATTTATCATCTAGTTTTCTTCTCAGTTGATCAGGTACATGTCTGAAACACAATGAGCCAAAAATCTTCAGATGTTGAACACTTGGTTTTACTCCACACCATGCTTCTTCTGGTGTTTTGTCTTGCAGCTTCTTTGTAGGGCTTATATTGATGAGATATGCTGCAGTAGCAGCTGCTTCTCCCCACAAATAATGAGGCATCTGCTTTTGCTTCAAAATGCTTCTTATCATATTTACCAATGTTCTATTCTTCCTCTCTGAGATTCCATTATGTTGAGGTGTGTATGGTGCAGTGACTTCATGATTTATGTCATTTGATGAGCAAAAATCATTGAACTCATTGGAAGTATACTCACCTCTTCCATCAGTTCTTAGCCTGCTAATCATTTCACCACTTTCATTTTGAACTAGCAGTATAAACTTCTTAAACACACCAAATACTTCATCTTTCTTAGCCAACAAGTAAATCCATAACTTTCTAGTAAATTCATCTATGAATGTCAAAAAGTATCTATTTCCTCCTACTGATTTCACTTCAAAGGGCCCACATACATCAGAATGAATTACCTCAAGTTTTTTGGTTGCATTGAATGGTACTATTGCATTGTATGAACTTCTGGCTTGCTTTCCAGTACAACACATATCACATACTACATTAGGCAGCTTTATCTTTGGTAAACCTTGCACCATTTTCTTCTCACTAAGCATATTCAAGTCCCTGAAATTGATATGCCCATATCTTTGATGCCATAACCAGTTTTCACTCTTAACTTCTGACAGCAGACATTTATCTTCAATAACACTGATGTTGATTTTGAAAGTTCTTTGCTTTGACATAGGAGCTTTCAGAATCAACCTACTCTTGCTATTAAATACCTTCATAGCTTGTGCCTCACCCTTCATAATGTATCCCTTTTGCAGTAATTGACCAATACTAATGAGATTGCTTCTCATGTTTGGTACATACAACACATCAGTGATGCAAGCTTTCTTGCCATTCTTCCTATGAATCAGTACTTTTCCAATACCAGCTGCACAAACTATACTATTGTCTGCAAATCTTATTTTTCTATTAACTGAATCATCTAATTCAGAGAACCAAGATTTCTTGCCTGTCATGTGATTTGAACACCCAGTGTCCAAATACCATTCATCACTTCTTTCTTCTTCCTCTTTGACTGTTGCCATCAAGAGTACTTCTTCAGAATCAGAATCTTCATCCTGAGCAAATTGTGCCTCATCTTTGTTCCTTGGCACTCTCTTTGATTTACATTCAGATGCATCATGTCCCATCTTCTGATAATTATAGCATTGAATGCCTTTCTTATCTTTCTTCTTCTTCTGATCAGACTTTGCATCATTCTTTTCTTGACTCTTGCTAGAGCCCTCACCATCCTTATGAGAATGATTATTCCAGGATTTCTTCCCTTTCTTGAATTTTCCTCTCTTCTCATACTGAGCTTGCAAAGCTTGATCAGATGATACACTTTTACCTCTTTCTCTATTCCTATCAATCAACCTCAATTCATGTGCTTCAAGACTTGCTTGCAGTTCTTCTATCTTCATAGTATCTAAATCCTTAGATTCTTCCAAAGCAACCACAATGTGATCAAATCTTGATGTTAAGGTTCTGAGAACCTTTTCCACCTTCATCACATCAGTGACAGTTTCACCATTCCTTGTCATCTGAATTGTAAGATTGATCACCTTATCAAAATATTGACTAACAGATTCATCTTCTTCCATTGTCAATACCTCATACTGTCTTATCAAAGCTTGAAGCCTCATTTTCTTCAGTTTACCATCCCCAACATACAATTTCTCTAATGCATCCCATGTCTCCTTCGCGCTTTCATAATGCATGATCTTCTCAAAGATCTCATTGCTTACACTATGATGCATCAAGAGTAGAGCCTTTTCATCTTTCTTCTTCAATTCTTTATGTGCTGCTTGTTGTACATCAGTTGCATTCGCTGCCAGTGCTAGTATCCCTTCATTCACAACTTCAAGTACATCCTGGAACCTGAAGATAACCTTCATCTTCACGATCCATTGATCACAGTTCTTGCCTTCAAAGACTGGTAGATGCGCAGGAATATTGTTGTTATAAGTTGCCATTCTTCACGAATTCTCTAACAACAATGAACGAACCAGGCTCTGCTATACCAATTTGATGGAACAATGTATGAAAATTGAATGAAACCAACACTTAAAGCTGTGTTCAATTGAAGAAGATGGAATTGAGATTTTAGGGTTTCTATGGTTTTGAGAGAGAAAGAGAGATATTAATAAAAGACTTGTGTAAATTTATTGAATGAATTAGAATTACTATTTACAAGAGTAATGAGGTATATATACATCAAGTGATGTAACAAAATCTGAAAACAACTCCTGATGGGATAAAACCGCAAGTGCACGATCTTATCGTAGTAGTAATAAAAGAGTATCGTTCTGACAGAGAGTTGTTCAATTCAATTAACTTAAATATTATGATTAGAAGAGAAACAAATTGCAAATTAGGGTTTTCAAAAGTTTGGAAGAAAATATAATAATAAAAGAGAGCCTTGGGATTATTGGTTCATCATAATGACAAATCCTTCACAAACCGAAACTTTAAACCTAGAACCTTATGTTAGACTTAGTTTCTAATGACCGGTTTCCCTTTAGCCCCTCACTTTTCCTTTCAGTCCAGTGAGAGTTTTCTTCTAGCAATCAAACCTATTTCACTGATTTGATTACTAGAAGAAGCTTTTAAGGATTGAAACTACCAATGTCCAAAGATTGCAAAGGCTATTTCACTGCCTTTACAATCTTTGTCTAAATTCACTTGTTCCAATATCAAGACTCCGCTCTCGCTTTATGAATTGATATTTGGGATAATGGATTCATAATTATCAAACCCTCCGCTCTCGCTTCTACAGTTTGATAATGATTAATTCATGTTAAAACAGTGAATTTAGATTAGAAACCAGGGTTACATAAGATTTAAGAATAAAGCTTGGTTTCATTAGGATTATGTCATTAGACTTATCCAACAATCCTAAGACAAGAGAAGTCTACTCACTCATGTTCATCGTAGACATAGAGAAGAAGAAGAAGAAAAGCATAAAGTAAATAACAAGGAAAATAAAGAAGAACTTTTATTAGAAAGACAATTGTCACTTATTGTATTCCAAGAATAAAAGATGAATATTTGTGATGGCTAACTACTCTATTTATAGTTTACAATGCCTTAAGCCCTAAGAAATACATCACTAGAATGTTCCATAAGAAACCACGAACTTTTTGGTCAGAAATAAACTAATTGGTAGCTTGTACGAAAAGCAAAAGCAGCAAAAGATAAAGTTAAAATTAACTAGACTGAATTACTAAACCAATATATCTATCACTATGACCATTGATAATATGGAGATCAAATGTCAAGATCTTTACATTATTTCCACAATTTTTTTGTCCAATTGAGACAATTTATTATCGTATCTATAGCATATAAATCTAGTTATAGTTGTAAAGGTATCGCCAGGAGATAATCTATAAATATATTTATCAAAAATTTTTAAAACACAAGGTAAAGTTGACCCTATAGGCTATAGACCAACTCTTTTTTAATTTTTATCATTAGAAAAAAATGAGAATAAGTGTTCATAGGATATTTGATTAAAGGATAGAAAAAAAGGTAAATTTGTATGAGAAAATAATATATTTATTATATTGAGAGTTTAAATTGTACTCTCACATTAAAAAAAATAAAATTATATAAATTGTATTCTCACGCTAAAGTTTATTTTTTATTGATTTTTTTTAAAAAATTTTCTCAAGAGATAATCATATTGTAGGTGTGTTGAACACTAAATATGAATAAATATCTCTTTTAGAATTCGAAACACCACGTTGTGGGAGTTTAGCTCTTAACTCAACCCCCTTTAGTTATTTGTATTGAACTCTTGACCAATATATTTCTAACACTCTAAAATTTTGGCGTAACTAAACCTTATAAAATTGGACCGTAAGGTGAAGATTGTCTTCACTTATAGACTCATGTTATGTCATATTTCATCACATGTGACTAGTGAGACTCTTAATACATCCCGCTGATTTAGAATTTAAGTTGAACCTAAAATTCAACATTATAAAATCGGTATGTAAAGTGAATACTTCTTTTGCATAGCAACTCATAGCCGCATAGCAACTCATAGCCATGCGTTATCTATAAAAAGTAACTTAATACTCTCGTTAATATGACAAACAAAGAAACAATCGTTCACATTAGTCATTCTACAATTGCATCAAAATTTCAATGGATGTCCGTCCCAAATATGGTGATCCCATTCAATGGAATTAAAATCATATTAATGGACTTGTCTCATGCACTAAATTATGGAAGGTTTCACGTGGATTGCCATTGACAACAGAACTACCAAATTCATGAACCCCGCTAAGAAAGTGTTGCAATTTAATTAAACCCTTTGAAAGTATATTAATGAAAAGGGCATATGACATGTGACATAAAGGTTCAAACACACGAGAAATAAGTAAAATTTGTAACCTTGGTTGGCACTTGTTGAATTTTGAAAGCTTATAACTTAAATGTCATGATGCCAAAACAATGAAAGGCAATGCTTTTAGATGTGTGAGTAATAATGATGCATTGCTGGTAAATAAGACCAAAGACACAAACCACACTGAAGAATACAAAGAACCTTTCTCTTTTCCTTCTTTGCGTAGTTTTTTCTCAAAAAGGACAAATAATAGAATACAAGGAAAGGCTAGCTATTGAGAAGTGGCCATCATTCTTCGAGATAAAATATTTTGTGATGATGGCTACAAAATGAATGAGAGCCACGCATAATTTTTCTAGAAAAGAAATTATGTTGTCTTATAAATTCATCATCATTAACCAAGAGAGTCGGATCTAATTGAATTTGTTAGTATACCATGATAAATTAAAGTTCGAACTTCATCTGAAAGAGATCTCTAATGATAGGGTCTCGGATAAAGTTATCTTAAAGAAAGAAAATCTATGAAAAGAAAAATTCATAATCATTTAAATTTAGTTTTCTATATGAAAAAATTATTTAACATAGATTTTAAGATTAAATATGTTTGTAGTCCCTACAAAATTATCGGCTTTTAAGTTTAGTTGCTTAAAAAAAATCCACTTTTAGTCATTATTTGCATTTATAGAGACTATTTTGGAGGATTAAAAGTATCCACTTTTTGTAAAAAGTTTTTTAAAGTAGGGACTATTCTTACAACCAATAAAATTTGGCTTAAATATGAAAATAGTCCCTGCAAATATCTGATATTTTGGTTTTAGTCCCTATAAAAATATTTTTTTGGTTTTAGTCCCTGCAAATATAAAAAATTTTGTTTTAGTCCTTGTAAAATTGATTCATATTTGATTTGGTCCGTGTAATATGTAGAATATTTGATTTTAGTCGCTCAAAATGAAGACTAAAATGAATATTTGATGAATCATTAATTAGTTATTTTAATAAATATATGATTTCATTTTATTTAGATTTAAGTTTATTTTATTTAAATATTATTTCCTTTTAAATCTATTTTACTTTAATTGCATATTATTATATTTCAGGAACGAATATTTTATAGATTCAGTCTTGGAGCAAAAGAAAGAGGATTAGGAGCTAATTCGGGCTGGAAAATACGAGATTCAGCACAAAAATATAGCATCCCCCAAGTCAAAAGCTTGGTACGGCCCGTGCCATATCTCACACGGCCGTGTCATGTCCTAGGATTCCCTTTTGCTGCTTTTGCTTCATGTACAAGCTACCTATTAGTTTATTTCTGACCTAAAAGCCCATGGTTTCTTGTGGAACATTCTAGTGATATGTTTCTTAGGGCTTAAGTCATTGTAAACTATAAATAGAGTAGCTAGCTATCACAACAATTCATCTTTTGTTCTTGAAAATAATAAGTGACAATTGTTTTCTTTAATAAAAGATCAACCTTTATTTTATGTTCTTCTTATTCTTCTTCTTCTCTATGTCTACAATGAACGTTAGTGAGTAGACTCTTCTTGTCTTGGGATTGTTGGATAAGTCTTAATGACATAATCCTAATCAAACCAAACCATAAACCCTAATTTTATATAACCTTACTTTCTAATCTAATTTCACCGATTTTATAATGAATTAACAAATACCAAACTTAAGAAGCGAACGCGGAGGAGTTAGTATTTGTTAATTCATCATCATAAATATCAATTCATAATGCGACAGCGGAGCTTTGATATTGGAACAAGTGAAATTAGACAAGGATTGCGAAACATGAGAATAGTCTAGCAAACCTTGGGGCATATAAAGTTTCGAGCTTCAAGGATTCCAATAACAATCAACCATGAGAATAAGTGTGATTGTTAGAGGAACACACTCACTGAAACCGAAAGGAGATGTGATAGGCTAAAGAGAAACTTGTCCTTAGAAAGTGGGACCAATATAAAACTACCGGTTTAAGGTTTGTTTGTGAAGGACTTGTTATTAAGATGGACCAATAAATCCCAAGGCACTTTTTATTATTGTTATTTCTCTTTCAATTAAAAAACCAAACTTTTCAACTCAAACTTTCTTTTAACCATTGTTGAAAGTTAATTAAATTCATAACTCTCTGTCGAAACGATATCTTTTATTACTACATCGGTAAAACCGTGCACTTGCGGTTTTGCTCATCAAGTTTTTGGCGGCGTTGCCGGGGAGTTATTGCAATTTGATTAACTTTTTTTTTATAGTGGTTAGAATATATATATATATATATATATATATATATATATATATATATAAATAATAAAAAAAAAATTCTTTTTCTTTTTCTTCTTCTTCTTCTTTTTTCTTTCTTTTTTTATCTTTTCTATTTCTTTCTTTTTACCGTAACTTCTTGGGAACACAAAATAATACCGATATGACTGAGGAACGCACTCTTAAAGAGTATGCAACCCCTTCTACGTAAGAGCCACATGCTATTATTGTGTACCTAACGGTTGAGGGTAATAATTTTGAAATAAAGCCTGCACTTATTTACTTAGTGCAGCAAAATCAATTTTTCGGATCACCCACTGAGGATCTGAATCTTCATGTTTCAAATTTTTTAAGACTCAGTGGAACCTTAAAGGGAAACCAAGAGGCCGTAAGGCTGCACCTCTTTCCTTTTTCCTTAAGGGAAAGAGCTAGTGCTTGGCTTCATTCATTGAAAGCTGGTTCTATTACTTCATGGGACCAAATGAGGCAAGCATTCCTTGCCCAATTCTTTCCCCATAGTAAAACTGTTCAATTAAGGAATCAAATAATACGATTCACTAAAAAAGATGGAAAATCTCTTTACGATGCGTGGGAGCGTTTCAAAGAAATGCTTAGGCTTTGCCCCCATCATGGTTTAGAGAAGTGGCTTATTATCCATACTTTTTATAATAGTCTTTTGTTTACCACAAAAATGAATGTTGATGCAGCTGCAGGTGGAGCTTTGATGAATTAAACTTACACAGGAGCATATGCTTTAATCGAGGACATGACCCAAAACTACTATTAGTGGACAAGTGAGAGAGTTGTCACCGTTGTTGCTCCTCCACCCTCTAAAAAAAAAGAGGCAGGTATGTGCAAAGTTTCTACCCTTGATCATCTATCTGCTAAGGTGGACACACTTTTTCAAAAAATTGATAAATTAAGTGTAAGCGTTGTCACACCTACTCCTGTTTCACCACCTTGTGAAGTCTGTGGAATATTGGGTCATATTGGCGTTGAATGCCAACTAGATAGTGCTGTTGAAAGTAATGAGCAATTCAATTATGCTCAATATAACCAAGGGGTGAGGCCAAATCAAAAAAAATTCAATAAAATTCCTCAAAATCCCTTTGGACAACAAACAACACCACCCGATTGTGCAAACAACCAAAGAGTCCCTCAAAAATCTAGCTTGAAAATTTTACTAGAAAAATGTGTTATTGATCAATCCAAGCAATTTCAAGAACTTAAAAATCAAACTGGATTTTTGAAAGACTCTCTTGTCAAGCTTACACCTAAAGTGGACTCTTTTGCTACTCATAAAAAGATGCTTGAAACTCAAATCTCTCAAGTAGCCCAACAAGTGGCTACTTCCTCTCGAACCCCCGAGTCTTTCCGAGTCAAACTGAAATCAACCCCAAGGGCCGAATAAATGCTATTAAACTTAGGGATGGTAATAAATTAGAGAACTCCATTGAGAAATCCAAGATAATTGAGGGTGAGATAGATAGTGAAAAGCCACAGGGTGAGAAAGACATAGGAGAGAGTGAGAAGCCAATTGTCCCAACACCTTATAAGCCAAAAATTCCTTTTACACAAAGGCTTGTTAAACCTAACCTGGATGAGCAGTTTAAAAAGTTTGTAGACATGCTGAAAAAATATACATTAATGTTCCTTTTACTGAAGCTTTGTCTCATATGCCTCTTTATGCAAAAATTTTGAAAGATGTTTTATCAAAGAAAAGAAAAATAGAGGATAACGAGACAATAACTCTAACAAGAGGATGTAGTGCAATCATACAAAAGAAATTGCCTCCAAAGCTCAAAGATCCCGGTAGTTTTTCCATCACTTGTGTGATCGGGAAGGAAACCATTGATAAAGCCATGTGTGATCTAGGGTCTAGTGTTAGCTTGTTGCCCTTGTCCCTCTTGAAGAGGATTGGTATAGGTGATTTGAAACCCACTAAGATGACCTTGCAGTTGGCCGATCGTTCCATTATCTATCCGGCCGGAATTCTTGAGGATATCCCCATTAAGGTGGGCAAAATTTATATCCCAGCTGATTTTGTGGTAGTAGACATCAAAGAGGATTCCGAAATTCCAATCCTTCTAGGAAGGCCATTCCTCGCTACTGCGGGTGCTGTTATTAATGTTAAGTATGGTAAGATAGCTTTCCATGTAGGTGATGAGAAGGTAGAGTTTGAAATTGCCAAATTGATGAAAGATCCCTCTATTTTTGATTCATATTGTATGATTGATGTGATTGATCATCGTGTGAAAGAATGTACTTTAACATTATCTACACATAATGGTCTACGTAACCCATATTGAGAAAATGAAACTTTTTAATCGTCAAGCTAGTGACGGTAAAAGAGCGCTGCGTGGGAGGCAACCCACGGGTTTAATTGCTTTTATTCTGTTTGTTTTAATTTGTTTTGTAGGTACTTGTCCAAAACGATGCGAAAAAATGAAAAAAATGGAGCCTAGCATGACCAGAAGATTGGCACGGCCCGTGCCTGAAATGGCACGGCGGTGCTTAATTATGCCTTAGCCAAAGCCTCAATTTCCAGAAGGTTGGCACGGCCCGTGCCAATATTGGCACGACCGTGCCATGTTCCCAGGCCTTCTTTTACCAATTTTTTCTTTATTTCTTCTTCCTCCTTCATTCTCAAACACAAACTTCCCTCATCCTTCAACTTCTCTCTCTAAACCTCCATAACATCAACCTTCAAACCTCCATATCTCTCTTAAAACTCCACCAAATCAAACAATTCCTAACCCAAACCATCTCCAAACATCATTTTAAACATATACCAACCATCAAAACCAACATACATCCACCTAAACCACAAATTTACCAAATTTGTAATCCCTTTAACGTCAACCCAAAAGCCATAATTTCTTCACCAATCTCCATCATTAAACTCAAAAACCTTACTAAACTACCTTTCCCACACAAAACCTTACCAAAAGCTAACCCTCACCCAAACCAACCCAAGTCAACTGGGTCAATGGCTTTACAGAGAAAAGGAAAAGAGGAAAAATCTGGTTTATGTTGGTACTAACCCACAAGTACAAGAAGATTATGGTGATGATAGTGATGATGAGGTAGATGCTCACTTGCACGATGTTGCGGTGGACCATGAACATGAAGCCGATGGGCACTATAATAAAGATAATGACCGGTGGACATGGATGCAAACTCAGATTCAAAGAATAAGCACCGAGCAATAAAAAGAAGGTGTTGAAATCTCCGGGCTACTAAATGATGTCGAAAGGGGCAATCGCATGACCGAAGAAAACAACCAAATGCTCCGGATAATGATGCAACACTTTCACCTCCAAGGTCCACCTTATGGACCTCAATAAATTGTGAGGTTTCCTCTTCCTCTACTCTTCCTTCTTCTCTCCTTCTATTTTCTTTTTCAAATCATTGAGGACAATGCTTCTCCCAAGTGTGTGTGTGTGTGTGTGTGGGGGGGGGGGGGGGGGGGGGTGGGCAAATAAAGTGCCTAGTGTCGTAGTGTTTCCAAACACCCTTGAACTTTATTTATTTTGTTATGTTTAATTGCGAAAGGCATGATTAAGTGGCTTGTTTTTATTGAAAATTATGACATAAATTTTTGTTATCTCCTCTAAATTGGTTGTTTCTTGTACACGAAAGTGAATTCTTGTGTTTTAAGTTTTCTTGATATACCCACAGCTTGTTTTATTGTGAATAATTCTCCAATGAGAAAAGCATGAGTTGCATCCCTTGAGCAATTGTATGAATAGGTATTTTAAAGAGCACGTTCTAATTCTAAAGGTAAGTTAACTCTTAAAAAATTTCAGAGTAAAAGTAGTATAAGCTAGTGTGGGGGAGTTTATAAAGGCAAAATTAAATTTTAATGTTGCATCATTGAATCTAGATTGGGGAAAGGGGTAGGCCCTCCGACTTCCTACGTGAAGACGATATTATCTTGAGAAACTTAAGGGGGCAGAACAAATACAAATATAAGGGGCACCGTTGAATCTAGATTGGGGAAGGGGGTAGGCCCTCCGACTTCCTACATGAAGATGTTGTCTCCATAAATTAATAAAAATTCTGCTAAAACCCCAAGAATGTGCAAATGGCAAAGATCCAATGATCACAAATACTCTCATCTCTCTTATATGAAATGAAGAAAGAATTTTTCTCGGTTGGTTTAGTCTTAAGGTTAGAACCTGTTTCCTCATAATATCTATCTTATACAGGCGCAAGAAAAGGGTTGGACCACACACACACACTCACTTAGAACTTGATTGTTGGGTTGAATAAAGTTTACAAGAAATGTTTGAGTTTGTGACTAGTGTACGCTTGAAATGAAAGCCTTTGAGGAGATATAATTTTCAAATGAATTATCATATGTTAGTCCTATTTATGCTACTATGTTTATGCATTTTGCTTGAGGGCAAGCAAAGATTCAAGTGTGGGGGAATTTGATGATTCATTAATTAGTTATTTTAATATAATATTTGATTTCATTTTATTTAGATTTAAGTTTATTTTATTTAAATAGTATTTCCTTTTAGATCTATTTTACTTTAATTGCATATTATTATATTTCATGAACGAATATTTGATAGATTCAGTCTTGGAGCAAAAGAAAGAGGATTAGGAGTTGATTCGGGCTGAAAAATACGAGATTCAACACAAAAATATAGCATCTCCCAAGTTAGAAGCTTGACACGGCCCGTGCCATATCTCACACGGTCGTGCCATGTCCCAGGATTCCCTTTTGCTGCTTTTGCTTCATGTACAAGCTACCTATTAGTTTATTTCTGACCTAAAAGCTCATGGTTTCTTGTGGAACATTCTAGTGATGTATTTCTTAGGGCTTAAGTCATTGTAAACTATAAATAGAGTAGCTAGCTATCACAACAATTCATCTTTTGTTTTTGAAAATAATAAGTGACAATTGTTTTCTTTAATAAAAAGATCAACCTTTATTTTATGTTCTTCTTCTTCTTCTCTATGTCTACAATGAACGTTAGTGAGTAGACTCTTCTTGTCTTGGGATTGTTGGATAAGTCTTAATGACATAATCCTAATCAAACCAAACCATCACTTTCTAATCTAATTTCACCGATCTTATAATGAATTAACAAATACCAAACTTAAGAAGCGAATGCGGAGGAGTTAGTATTTGTTAATTCATCATCATAAATATCAATTCATAATGCGACAGCGGAGCTTTGATATTGGAACAAGTGAAATTAGACAAGAATTGCGAAACATGAGAATAGTCTACCAAACCTTGGGACATATAAAGTTTCGAACTTCAAGGATTCCAATAACAATCAACCATGAAAATAGGCGTGATTGTTAGAGGAACACACTCAATGAAACCGAAAGGAGATGTGATAGGCTAAAGAGAAACTTGTCCTTAAAAAGTGGGACCAATATAAAACTACCGGTTTAAGGTTTGTTTGTGAAAGACTTGTTATTAAGATGGACCAATAAATCTCAAAAGACTCTTTATTATTGTTATTTCTCTTTCAATTAAAAATCCAAACTTTTCAACTCAAACTTTCTTTTAACCATTGTTGAAAGTTAATTAAATTCATAACTCCCTGTCGGAAAGATATCTTTTATTACCACATCGGTAAAACCGTGCACTTGCGGTTTTGCTCATCAATATTATAGGGATCAATTTCAATATAAAATGATTTTACAAGGATTAAAACAAAATACCAAGGACCAAAACCAAATATTTTATATTTGCAAGAACTAAAACCAAAAAAATATTTTTATAGGGACTAAAACCAAAACGCCATATATTTGCAGGGACCAGTTCCATATTTAAACCTTAAAATTTTATAGGAATTAAACTTAAAAACTTGTGATTTTGTAGAGACTAAAGCATATTTAACCTTAGATTTTATATTTAAATGATTGGAAGAGTCCAAACGGATTCTTATGCACACGCTTCATTTCTTCGTGGAGGTTCAATACTAATCCTTTTAAACGACCAAATATGCATGCAATTCTTAATGTGAAACTCGTAGATAGTAATTATCTCATGTTACTCACAACTCTTAATGACTTGAAATTTATGCCGTCAATAATTGTAATGCAATCCTTAAAAAAAAAAAAACAGTGATGTCAAAACAACAATACTTTGAACTCAGAACAAGCAAACCTTGAGATAACAGTTTCAGAAACTTGGTTTCCCAAATCAAATTAGACTATACAATGTTCCAGTTAGAAAAATTATGTCTCTATCTTGAGAAGGGAATTGAGGGAAGTAGAGCAAGTCTAATAATAACAAGATAACATCCCGAATGTGTCGGAATTGCACCATCAAGTCAGATTCATTCTCACTATCCACTACTATTTTTAGACAATGTTGATCATTTCTGAAAAGCTGGTGCACCTGATACATTCAAATAACAACATAAGTAAAGCAAGGATACAATAATTTGGCAATGACATTACATAGCTGATGAGGAAAATATGTTACATATGTCACCCAAACTTTACATGAAAGGGAGGGGCATAACTACCACGAATTTCTGTAGTTGGAAAAAAATTAAAGGTGCAACTAGATAGCATAAGAAATGTTCATAATGAATGTTAAAAAACAACTTTTGCATTAGATAGCACAAGAACTCCAATTTTTTTCGGAAAAATTCAATTTTCAAATGATAAATCCATTGCGTGTATCCTTTGAGATAAGAGAGACACCTCCCTAAATTTGCAACTTGAATGGCTATAAAGTACTTTAGAGCACCAAAGTAAAAAGAATTTAAAAGCACTCTGTGATCACTTTGTCATCCACATATACTTAACAATCAAGCATCTCTCTAGTCTCCAAATTCCATATTAAATGATATGCAAAGCTATTGAGGCCGATGGTCATACTGTTATTAATTAAATAACTACAGCAGGGACTAAACTGGAGAGCTGGCAGACATGTTTACTAAAACTCTTGTTTGAAATCAGGTTAATTACTAACAATAGCATAACAGCTTGATCACAACAAAAAAGAAGTTTCCTTAGAAAATGATATGCCATAAAGTCCTGCACTTGACTCCTCTAAAGAAAGCAATTTAATTTAGAGGAGAAAGCAAATCATTAACCACAAATTTTTAGATGTTCAAATATAGATTAAATCCATTAACCATCCAAATAGTGTTCAAATATACATGATTTTCAATTGTTCAAATAAACATCATATCCATTAATCAAATTGTGTTCGAACTTACACCTGATAATCATAGTTAATAACGTTCAAGAATGTTTATTATATGTTTAGTGGATGGTTAATGAGTTGTGACAAGTTGTTGTTTTCATTTCAATCACACTTAATTCCTTTTTAGAAACGTTTTATAACCTCCTTAATTTGATAAGAAAAATAACCATCCCCCTCCAGCTTGTGTATTTTAGGAATCCGTAAGAATGCACATATAATATTTAGGGCATGGCAGAAATCATGACAAAAATGCAGGATAGAATCAATCATAAAAGAAAAAGAAATGTTCATAATGTTAAAACACTGTTTTTGCATTAGATAGCACAAGAACTCCAATTTTTTAAGAAAAAATCAATTTCAATTTTCAATGGTAAATCCATTGCATGTTTCCTTTGAGAAAAGAGAGACACCTTGTTTTACAACAGGAGACACTGTTGACAATAATTTTCCTTCTCGACCTGAAAGAGAAACCAGTGATGATGTTATAGAAATACATGACAATTAAATAGAAATGATACATTGACAATTATTCCACCCTCACGGTAATTTCCAGTGATTTCTAAGAAATTCAAGTTTGGGGAAAGAGCTGCAAAAGAGATACAAAGTTTTTATATCAAACTCCCACAAATTTTGATTTGGAGAAGAAATTATATTGATACTTTAAGGAATCAGTCAATATATCGTGTGTTTCGTTTAGCATTGGCCCACACTCTAAAGCACCATCCATTGCCAATGCAACAAAAATTTATGAGAACTCAAAGAATGTTTGACCGCTTCCAACGCCATCTCAAACACATGAATAAATTATGTCTTTATATCCTTGGTTATATATATGACATAAAAAGAGAAAAGGGAAGTGTAAAGAGACGAGTAAACCTACACTCAATTGTTCTATCAGATATTACAAATGTTGGTTCACCAGAACGACCATCAGGAGACATTGGTGTAAATTTTGTAACAATGTAACAGCCAACAGCTCGAGGAGGAATGCAGAAAACCTAACCAGATTAAAACGAAACAATAAAATGGAAGTTAGTGCATAGAGGAGCCTATACATGGAAAAATAATAGTGCAATTCAATGGGAAACAAGCCGAACTCCTATGGACAAAAGAACAAACCACCCACTTTAGCAACTGTTGTAGAAGTACTTAATACTTCAAGATTGCTTTCATCCAGTGTTGACGAATGTGATTTGTACCACTGAACTCTACTAGATCCATCAGTTCCTCCAATTACAGTACCAGTGACCCTGACTTTTGCCCTCTCTCGTAGATCACCAATTATGTTGACATTTGTTACTATTGGCTCGCCTGAAATTGAGACAAAGCATTATAACCACATGCCAATCACCGGTAGATATTAGCAGAAAGTTCGATTCTTAAAATCATCCCCAACAAACATTTTTTTCAAACTTAAATGTTAACTAAACTCTGCTCACTATGACCTAAAGCTGATGCATTCCCCAAGGTTGTTGTGACACGCAGAATTTCTGAAGCAAAAATGTCAGCATTTTCTTTAAAAAGTGGATTTCTAGCCACTAGGGTACTTACCAAAAAAAAAGACACTTCCTAAAATTCAGATCAGTGAACCATTGAAACAGGGGTATTCCAAGATAACCCAAAGATTAGTTAACCAAACTCGTTTCAAAAAAATTTACAAAGGACCATAACAAATTAACAATCAAACAGAAAGGATACATGCATAAGATTTATTTAATAGTATAGTAGAATTTGTTTAAGTCTCTTACTCAAAACTGCGACACCTTGATATTCTAGTGGGATGTCAAATTCCTGACTAATCTTTGCTTTCAATTCATCATAGGTCATGCTACCCTTCACTTTAACACGGAATGATTTCCCACCTTTGTTTACAACAATTTCATGTTCCTCCTGGTTATCCTCCTGATCCATATGTATGCAACTGAGAAAGAAACAAAAAAAAAAAAAAAACTGAGTTCAAATAGAATGGATAGAAGAATAGAAAGTAAGAAAACGTTACGGAAGAAAATTACATGTGTTTGAGGTGAGAGTCGAACAGGTTTTTTACCGTGAAGTTTTGCTGCTTTTATCTAAGGGGTGGACAATGGGCCGGGTAGCTCGATTTCGGGAGTGATTTCGAATGAAACTGCGGTTCCTAAAACCCAGCCCATTTTAGCATTCGGTATTCTAAACACTTCTAGAAGAAAAGGGAATTATCGGGAACTTACGGCCCGGGGCGGATCTAGACATTTAGGGTGTGTTTGGATGGAGGGTTAGGAAGGGAGGTTTTTTTTTTCATTTTTAAATTACGGACACTATGGAATGTTTGTTAATAAGTTAAAATAATAACATGATAAACGATCATATAATAATTCAACCACACTTAATTTATTTTAGAAAATCATGTTATATAGACCCTGATTTAAAAAAGAAAAGTAAACCCTCCCCTCCTTCTCGTCCTAAACCCTCAATCCAAACACACCCCGAGTCTATGTGTGGCTAAAATTTCAAAGAACTAACATTCCAAAATTCAAATTTCAATTCTAACTAATTAACATTCAAATTCAGTAATTAAAAACTAACATTCCACCAATTTCAATTCTAACTAACAAAATTCTAATTCCAATCTAAATAAACACAACCTGTTCATGACAGATAAAATTCCAAATCCAAATCCAAATCCAATCATAACAAAGTTTCAATTCCCAATTCTCTATAAAATAAAATAGTGAGTTTGTAAGCAGAATTGTAGAAAGAAACCACAATGCACAAAACCAATTAACCAAACTAAGCATAATAATTCATCTAATCGACATTCACATCACAAAGCACAAGTAAATGTTCAAATTTGGCTTATTTACAAAGCAATTTTCCAATTCACAAATCTAAAACCCTAAACCTAAAACAAGAAATTGGAGAAGGAAGATAAATTGGAGAATCAATTGGTTTACCTTAGAGTGAGTGAGAACTAGGAGAGAGCGCTGTTGTTGACACTGATTTTTCATTTCTGATTTGATTTTTTATATGTATCGGT
Organism: Medicago lupulina; assembly: GCA_958299785.1. Taxonomy (NCBI): domain Eukaryota; kingdom Viridiplantae; phylum Streptophyta; class Magnoliopsida; order Fabales; family Fabaceae; genus Medicago; species Medicago lupulina. The sequence continues at coordinate 66,261,107 of OY283144.1, forward strand.
CACAGATTTATCGTTTAAATATATATAGGTCCTGTATTTTTCTTTCTATTTATCATCCACTAATCTTGCTACAATGTTTTTTTTAATACTTATCGGTCATAAATATTGATTCCGTGTTTTTTATATTTATTAGTCACAAGTTATAGTCACATGTTTTTTCTTTTTATTTTTTTACATTTATCAATTATAAATCTTGGTCTCGTGTTTTTGGTTTATATTTCTCGGCTAAAAATCTTGGTCTCTTGTTTTTTATATTTATTTTTATTTTTCAATCACTAATCTTGATACAATATTTTATATTTATCAGTTGTGAATCTTGATGTCGTGTTTTCTTTACATTTATCACACATAAATCATAATCTTTTATATATATATATAATATGGAAAACACTATCATATTTTCATAGTTAACTAGTGCAAGTATATATTATCTCATGTAATAGTATTAAAAAAAGATCGAACTCACAGGCACCGAGGCGATGTAGCTATTGGCAGCTTTTCAACACTTAAAATGAAGTTTAAAACAATAAAACATTTAAAGATCTCATATGATAAAGAGAAATGATATTTGTACAACTATTTTGGTACAACTTTTTGACAACTTTCTCTCTCATACTCACATTACATTCTCACTCTCTCTCTTTCTTTTTCTCTCTCTATTGTTTTTGACCAATAAAAAAAGAGAATAACAAGGTTATCCCAAAAGTTGTCTCAAAAGATTTGTACAAGTATCATTGCTCTATGTTATAACATGGTTTAGAACCATGAATCAGTTATGAACATGAGTTTGTAAATATATATATAGGGGTGTAACTTCGTATAGCTTTTTAGAGACCAAGTGGTCATGAGAGTTTTTCAACACAACCATCATGATTAACTTAGGGGTACTACTCTTTTGAGGTTCGTGATTGCCAAGTTTTCCATAGGTCATTCCATCCCATTTAAGCCAGGTTGTGAGGAGTGAAAATATTTTGAAAATTGCTCTTTAGGTAGTCTGGTTTGCTCGTATGCACCCTAAATTTATCCTTTTACCTCAAACGACAATTGACTATCGTTCTAATTTCAAGACATTTTACAGCTTTCTAAAACGTGCATTGTTCAAAAGACCGCCATTGGATTTAGATAGAAGCGAAAATCCCAATTCTAATAGATAACACAACAATGGAGGATTTCTAAAAAATCCTCATTAGATAATCCCAATTCTAATAGATAACACTTGCATCAACATTAGTATTTCTCATTTCAACAAAAAAAATAAATCAGTTTTTTAAAAATGTAGATATATAAAATTCAAATAGTGAGGATATAAAGCTGAAATAGTTAATAATTTTATTTTAAATTGATCGAGATTCAAGAAATAACACACGCTTTATTTCTTAAGTTGAGTAGAAAGTTTAAAAAATTCATTTGGTCGTGTGCAAACCACAACTAACCAAGTGGAATGATAACAATCACTCCAACATCATCTTTGACGTTGATGGTAATTGTCTCAGATCTTCTATTAGAGTTGGCTATAACAGTGTCTTAAGAAATAATGGAGGATTTTATTTATCAGGTTTCTTTGGCTAAATCAAGCATTCCTCTAACATTCTTCTGGCCGAGTTATTCTCTATTTACAAGGGCCTGATGTTGGCCAAAGAGATGGATATCGCAGAGTTAGTTTGTTACTCGGATTATTTACATTGTATCAATCTTATTGAAGGTTCCAACATGATGTTTCATGTCTATGATGTTATGATTCAAGATATCAACGATTTAATTGAGCAAAGTAATGTGACAATTTACCACACTCTTCGCAAGAAACCAATGTGCTGATTTTTATGGATAATCTTAGAGCTTCATTAGACATAAATCTCCTCCTCCAAAACTCACTGCAGATCTTCTAAGCCTCCTCAAAATTGACGCGGCCAACACTTTCTTTTCTGGAGAGTAATTTGTGCTTTTTGTTTTGTTTAGACTGAGTAACAAACAAAAAAACAACTAACCAACATTTCATTAAACAAGTGGAATGGGACTCTTCGTGGAGGTGGGGTTTAGTATGGGAAAGGGAAGTTGTTTCCCACCATGGGAAAGATTTGTTTGGCCATTAGATCAAATGAAGAACACATTTTAATCCTACTCTCTTCAGACTAGATTATTTCTACACTATCTTTCTCTCTTTCATGTCCCCCACTCACCCACCACCACCACCACCACCAACACACTGTCTTCTTCAACCTTGCTGACTTCCACCTCACTATCTTCAACTCGGACTACAATTGACTCACCACCACCACACAGTGCAATAAAATCACCACGGGTGAAATAAAATAACAAAGAAATCTGACAGTGTAGAAAAATCAAGGACAGAGACCGCTGCCAAATCTCTCCCTCTCTCTCTCCTTTGTTAATTCAGAAGTTCTCTAACATAAAAATGCCCCCTACTGGTTTCAAACACAGTTGAAGAAAATTTACCCATATTCAATTTTTGCCCTTTTTTTTTTGTTGAGATTTTTAGTTCATAACTCATAATTGGTCTTTTGAAGTTGTGTTCTTAATGTAAAAGGAAATATTGTAAGCCATTATGTTTTTTTTTTCTTTTTGAATTAACTTTTGATTTGTGTTGTTGTAGATTTACATGTTGGTGAATTGAAAATTCATTAGATTTTGAGAATAAATTTAATTATTGTTTGTGATTTAGTCCTCTTTTGCAATTCATGAAGAATGGAAGAGTTATGATGAAAGCTTGGACAAAAACAGTGACCTTATGATGGTGGTGGAGGTGGTGGGTGAGCGACCATGAAGGAGAGAGTGATGGTAGAAGATAGTGTGGAAAAATCCAGTGATGAGAGAATATGATTAAAATGTGTTTCTCATTTGATTTAATGGTCAAAAAAATCTTTCCCATGGTAGAAAATAACTTTTCTTTTCCATGCTAAACCTCACCCTTCGTGGAAGGGAGAATCCACTAAAATTGATTTCAATTATTATATACTACCATTCCTAATCGACCAAATATGAATGCAATTCTTAATGTGAAACTCGTAAATAGTAATTACCTCATGTTACTCACAACGCTATTAATGGCCAGAAATTTATGGCATCAATAACTGTGATGTCAATCCTTAAAAAAGAAAAATTGTGATGTCAAAACAACAATACTTTGCACTCAGAACAAGCAAACCTTGAGATAACAGTTTCAGAAGCTTGGTTTCCCAACCAAAGCAAATATGAGTGTACAATGTTTCAATTAGAAAAGGTATGTGTCTATCTTGAGAAGGGAATTGAGGACAGTAGAGCAAGTCCTCTAATAACAAGGACGATAACATCACGAATGTGTCAGAACTGCACCATCAAGTCAGATTCATTCTCACTATCCACTACTATTTTTAGATGGTGTTGATCATTTCTCAAAAGCTGCTCCACCTGATACATTCAAAGATAAACACAAGTAAATCAAGTGACATTACATAGCTGATGAGGAAAATGTGTTTCATATGTCACCCAAACTTTACATGAAAAGGAAGGGGGCATAACTACCACTGATTTCTGTAGTAGGAAGAAAAGTCTTGATGCAACTAGATAGCACAATAAATGCTCATAATGTTAAAACAACAACTTTTGCATTAGATAGCACAAGAGCTCCAATTTTTTCGGACAAAATCAATTTAAACTTTCAAATGGTAAATCCATTAGAGCACCAAAGTAAAAAAAACTTTAAAGTATTGATACATTTATAATCATTGTCTGTGATCACTTTGTCATCCACATATACTTAACAATCAAGCATCTCTATAGTCTCCAAGTTCCATATTAAATGATACGCAAAGCTACTGAGTCCGATGGTCATACTATTATGAATTAAATAACTATTGCAGGGACTAAACTGGATACATTTTTACTAAGGCACATGTTTGAAATCAGGTTAATTACTAACAATCGCATAACAACTTGATCACAACAAAAAAGAAGTTTCATCGGTAACCGATATGCCATAATGTCCTGCACTCGACTCCTCTAAAGAAAGCAATTTAATTTAGAGGAGGAAGTAAATCATTAACCATGAATTTTCAGATGTTCAAATATACATCAAATCTATTAACCATCCAAATAGTGTTTAAATATACATGATTTTCAATTGTTCAAATAGACATCATATCCATTAACCAAATTGTGTTCGAACTTACACCTGATAATTATAGTTAATAACGTTCAAGAATGTTTATTATATGTTTAATGAATGATTAATGAGTTGTGACAAGTTGTTCTATTCATTTCAATCATCACTTAATTTATTTTTAAAAACATTTTATAACTTCCTTAATTTGAAAAGAAAAATAACCATCCCCTCTAAAACCCTCCAGCTTGTGTATTCTAGGAATCCCTAAGAATGCACATATAATATTTATGGCAAGGCAGAAATCAAGACAAAAATGCAGAAGCAGAAGAGAATCAATCATAAAAGAAAAAGAAATGTTCATAATGTTAAAACACTACTTTGCATTAGATAGCACACGAACTCAAATTTTTTCAGAAAAAATCAATTTCAATTTTCAAATGGTAAATCCATTGCATGTTTCCTTTGAGAAAAGAGAGACACCTTGTTTTACAACAGGAGACACCGCTGACGATGATTTCCCTTCTCGTCCTGAAAGAGAAACCAATGACCATGTTATATACATACATGACACTTAAATAGAAAGGATACATTGATTGTGTCTAGTCCAGATACCATACCTTCAAGATTAATTGGTTTGTATACGAAAGTCAAACAACAACCAACATCTTCTTTGGTCAAGGTATAATCAGATGTACCGGCTGACACTAACAAAAATTCTCTACATAGATTCATCATAATCAATCAAAGATAGAAGAGCTTAGTTAAGAAAAAAAATAAGGGGACATGAAAAGAGAGAAAATTTAGGTAAAAACAAGGTGTTGACTATCCCTAAAGCATCAAAATGAGTGCAACAATTCACTTTCAAACTTGTGGAAGCACAAATCAAAGACAAGAACACGATGAAGAGAATACTGACCCAGTATCCATGTTCTTACGTAACCATTCAAACTTGCTAGGTCCATCCCATCCACCCAAATAATCGCCAACTCCTTTAATGGTGATTCCTTCAACAGCATCTCCAACTATTCTGACATTACGGACTGAAGGGCGAGCTGCCATATGAATAAAAAAAGAGTAAATTATTAAGAATTAGAGATGGTTATAATTATACATAGTGTAAAAAGGGAAGTTATTCACCAATGATAACATTTCAATCACACTTAATCCATTTTTAGAAACATTTTATAACTTCCTTAACTTGAAAAATAATCTGTTGGAATATTTTATTATTTAATTATATTCCAATATCATTATGTGGGCAAATATCGTAATAATAATTATATTAGCTATTTATCAATTGTGAGCCTTAATTGATTAGTGATCAAATTAAGTAATAAGGCTATTAGGTTTCTAATTGGATAATTAATTAAATAATTAATTAGTTGATATGGACTCAATGAGTGGATGTCCGGATAGCCCATTAACGGAATAATGGGAAACCCTAATGGCTATCCAATATAAAAGAGGCTATGGTCCCTAATATACCGTACACGGCAAAACTCTCTCTTCTCCCCATCTGAAGAGAACTTGAGGCATAAAGGTACTGGTTGAGGAAGAACCAAATCAGCCACAGCTAACCGCTTCCGTTTGTTGCAGATCACTTACTCTCTATGTTGAGGGGTTGTCATGAAAGCTTTATCCAGGTATTCCTAATACCCTAATTATTACTGTTCTTGATAAATCAAACATGTCGTAGATCCGTTCATATTCATGTTCAATGATTAATTTGCTTCCGCTATACTTTTATTTTGTATTGAACATGTTTTATGAATTAAGACCTAAATTTCTAACAAGTGGTATCAGAGCAGGTCTTCATGTTTGATTTATTCGATATTTAGTTTATGGCAATCGTGTTTTACGTGCTCTTCTATCCGATGAACCCTAAAATTTTAATTTAGAGATTTTATCGATTTTGAGTTTCAAGGTTTGATCGATTTATGGATTGATTGATTTTCCAAATTTTGTTACTTTAAACTAATCATATTTTGGGGCTTTTCGGTTAGTTTCTTTTTTGATTGAAATTGTTGCACTCAATTACTCATGAATTATGGCTGTGTCGGTACATCATTATTACTACTGTGCTGCTTGAAACTTTGTGACCCTTATGCAATTTTGGTTGAAATTGGTTGTTGAATGTATTTTATGTTCTTTTCCAATTTTGCATGAACCCAAATTTTTAATTTAGGGATTTAGTTATTTCACAGGGTGTCTACAATTTAATTGGTGATTCATATTTTTGTGTTACTGATAATATTGTTTTACCTTAAGGCAAACTGAGTTGAAAAATTTTATTTTTGAGAAATTGAATGTTTGTGCCTATTCTGTTTTATGTGCACATAAAGTTTCAATTTTCATAATTTTTTTTTGGCTGTTGCCGATACATAATCATGTACCTGAAGCTTTTCCACACAAAATTTTGTTCTACTTGTGGATATGAAATTTGTTTGGAATCATAATTTTTGGAATAAAATAATATTGATTTGCTTTTGAGATTACAATTTTTGGATTCATAGAGATTCTGCTTTATCTTATTTTGGCATTGGTTCGAACCTTATAAGGGGTTTGATTTTGTTGAATTATTTTTTTTTGGAAATAAAATCAAAATCTTTCCGGTTGATATGATAATTCAAATGTTGTGGTCTTTTTTTTTTTTTTTTTGTTTGATATTTATTTGAAATGAAAATTGACTCACAGAAAATAAAGAAAATCGTTTTAAATTTTGGATGTGAACTTTTGAAAAATAAAATAAAATAAAGATTTGGATTTTTTTTATTTTTGGTGATTTGATTTTATATTAAATCATTCGGTAAAAATAATTTTTCCAATATTGTTATCACATCATGCAGCTTAATTTTTATTTGAAATTAGTTTTGATTCATAAAGATTTTGTACATAAAGTTTATTTTGAGAAGTAGTACAGAATGTAAGAATTTGATTCTTTAAAGTTTGGCAAATAACAATTCTAGTTTCGTTTGTTTATTTATAAACATATCAAGTTCATTTCCTTATTTTAGGAAACAATTGAGTTTAGAGTTATTAATTATTTTATTTAAAGAATCGTTTGATATATGTGAATCAATTATGGCATGAATATTTTGGTGTATATAAGATTCAATTTTGTTTTGGTTTGTAATTGAATATTTTTTTATATAGCATGATTATGATGTTAGAGTTTATTGTTATTAAGTTTCTACAATAATATTTTGTCTTATCATGCATTTTGAATATATTTCATGCTATGTTTGTTGTTGCTTTTATGCGATATATGTAATGTATTGTCATACACATTGGTGTGATTTGTGACTTTCATCTTCTTTCAAATTTGTGAATTTGTCTTCACACTTAAGGGTTGCCGAGTGGCCTTATGGTTACTTAGCGACATAATGGACTAATTCGGCCTACATTATGTCAGTAGTGCCTTGTAAATTTAAGACCATTCCCATTTAATTTACTATGAAATGTCTAGTAATTGCGGTTGTTTTGGTTGAAACAACATGTTGCCAAAGTAACCTCTGTTGCGTAGATTTGATTCAACTGAACTTACAAAAGGCGTAGTATGAAATTATCCATGTGAGTTGTCGTCAGCCCCAAGGAAGGCACAACTTGACCGGATAGTTACATACATATGATAGTAAATGTGTGGTGATTATAAAGTAATTTTCCATGTGAATAATATGATACCTGAAGGTGACTATTATTTGACAGGATTTATCACCCCGTTTAATATGTATATTAAAATTGTCTAGTAAAATTAGTTGAGTCAGTTGAAACAATAATGTTGCCCAAGTAACCTCTGTTGTGTAAATTGATTTCAATTAAGCTTACAAAAGATGTAGTGTGTAATTATTTATGCGAGTTGTCGTCGGCCCAAAGGAAGGCACAACTTGGCCAAATAGTTACATACCTGCGATGGTAAACATGTGGTGATTATAACGTAATTATCCATGTGGGTAATAGGATGCCCAAAGGTGACTATTATTTGACAGGACTTATCACCAATGTTTGACCATTGCATTGAGAGTACCGCTTGCAATTAATTCTTAGCAATCCAAAGATTGTGTTTTAATGGTGCGTTTGGTATCTTGTTAAGGTCTTTTATTTACAAATAAAGAAGCACATTTTTTTAATATTTTACTGACATGTGTGATAATATTGTGCGAGTGTAAACTTATTTATATATTTAAGAGTTTACATTCAAACAAATATAATGGTAAACATATAACAATTATAAGAATTTATTCTTTGTCAAAGTAAATTGTCATTGTTTGATCATTGTTATAAAATACCATTAACAATCAATATTATTGTTTAACGACTTGATATTGATGGTGCATTAGGTAGTTTGGTGAGTGCTTTTACTGCTCATGTTCTCTTTAAGCTAATATAATGTATCTGCTAAATTGAGTTGAATTTTTTTTTTTTTAACTCTTAAAAGTTCTAACTTTTAGGAATTAAAGAATAATATTAACATTATTCTTGGATCTAGACCTTAGATAAGGGTGGTGAAACTCACATTCTCTCACAAATTCAGCATTTAATGTGGGAATCAAGTTTGACTAGTGAGTGTACACCAAATCCCATAGGTCACGTGAAATCATAAAGCTAAAATATCATATGTATTAGAGGTGTTATTTAAGATGACAAAAATATTTTGTCATATTTTCTTTGCTTAAATTAAAGTGCTTTTAAAGCAATATAGAGAAAGACAAGCTCTCATTGGAGAGTGCGTATTTCATTAAGATTATTAGGCAAAGAAAATGTTAGGAGCACATTATGTGAACTTTTAATCTTGCTAAGACACTACAATTTCGACCATCATCTGACTTGTTTGAAAATTCAGTGATTTCGACTATTATATGACTTGTTCGAAAATTCAGTATTTATTATTCTCTTTGCACAATTAAGTTTATAACTGTTATGGTTAGAAATGATCATTTAAATGATCAATTCATAAAGTGTGCAAATAAGGAATAGTTGAAGCAAGAGAAAATAAAATAGTGCTCATTCGGAAAATACCTCAAAAGATAAGGGCAAATAAAGAAAAGTAGTCTTGACTGACTTATGTCCCGTGATGTTGAAAGATATATCAATTTAGAATGGACAAAGTCGATAAAGATGATTTTATTCATTTCTTAAACTATTTTTTGGATTGTCATTACTAGGTTATTTTTGTATTTAAAAGACAATTTGGTGAATCATTATTTGAATTAATTTTTGTTTTAATTTCTCTTTGAATAAATCAAGATATTTTGAGTTTTATTTTGTAATGATGATTCAACGTGTCTTTTAAGTTCAATTATTAGAGTCAATTCAGTTATGACTTGTGACATTCTATATTGTCTAAGGTTTTGAATACTATAAGTTTTTTTCGTCCCTCAAATTAAGAAAATTTTGAGACATAAATTGTTAAGTCTTCTTGAGGATATTGAGTTTGGGGGAGAGATATGGTAATAGAACAAAATTGAATGAGGAAGAATCAGTTCTAAACTAATTCATATAGTTACTATCATTATAGTATATTTGGATCCTCGTGAAAATAATTTTGTTCTTCCTCTCTATCAAGTTAAGAAATTAATTCATATAGATCAAACTCAACACCCTCAAGAACTAGAGCTTCTAATGTCATTAAGAATTGACTGAAAGAGAAATTCTATTTAGTTTATTTGAAAGACTCTATTAGGACAGTCATGATACTAGTTTGCTTATTATAATTTTGGAGCTGCATAAGATGGATTTCAATATAGTTTTATTAATGATGACATTAATGATACAATACGGTGCAACTTAATAAAGGTTTTGTGTCAATTGATACAAAGTAAATAGTTTGCAAAATCATGAAATCCATTTATGAGTTAAGAAGTTTGTCTCTTTATTGTTATCACAAATTCTCATAAAGTAATTGTCTCATTTGGTTTTGAGATAATATTACGGAGAATTGTGGATTTAGTAAGCTCAGTGGGAGTAAATTTATATTCCTAGTTTAATACGTCAATTTTATTTTATTTAGTCAACAATGATATATGTTTGTTATGTGAAACCAGTGAAATCTCTAACAAAAGTTAGTGATGAAAGATCTTGGAGACACCTCTTTTGTATTAAGCATTTCAATACTAGAGATTCTTCTCAAGGTATTATTCGGGATATTGCAAAAGAGTTATATCAATAAAGTTGAAAATAAATTGACATAATAAGTTATGGGTGACCTTAGTCTCCGAGAGAGACTTTTCAGTCTCAAATTTTCAGTCCCAAATATTGCCCATTAGGAAATTTATGATTTCATAAATTTAAGTATATTCCTATGCTTTGCTTATAGAATTTTTATGTATGATCTTATTACACGTATTTGGAAATAACATATATGATCAGTCTGTTTGGTAGAAACATGAGCAATTCAAAGTTTGAATTGTTGAAAAGGCAACCTTAAGAATTATTAAAGAGAACAAGAGAACTTATGCTCACATCAGAGATCTAACAATTTGGAGATCATTAGTGTGTTAATCTCTGGCTTTTGGATGTCTATATATAATAAGACATCCTAACTCAGGAAATGACTGTAAATATTTATGTCACTTGGTTGCATAGAGTTAAAGGTATTGAAAGACCACTTAAGTTATATAGTGACATAAGTTAGTCAAATAAAGATTCAATAACAAAATTATAAGGTTTATTACCTTATAAATTATTGTTGTTAAAATGATAGAACATGTAGAGACAAACTTTATGCTAGCTATACCACTAATTAGAGACATGACACCTAAGGTCTTTTATATTGTTGTTGTCGTTAAGGATGTCTTGGATTAGTGGGAGTCTCTTTTATTTTATGTTCTATACTTTTGTTTTGGTATTGATACAGACTTTATGTTATGATTTTCTGCAGAAAATCAAGTTCATGAGGTTATGTTTGTTATAACCATTCCTGTATCATTTTGTGCAAATATTGAATTTGCAAACTTCAGTTTGATCTCACTAAAGTTTTTTGTTGGATCAGTTGGAAATAGACATGATTTAGAGATCACATTACATGAAATTTTCATGCCACTCATCCATGTCGATCTATGTCATCAAGTGCATTGATATGGTGGTCGTCGGGGTTCCGTCACGTTATACGTTAGTGACGACAGCCGCGGTGGTCCCATTATTAATGTATGAGGTGGACCAGATTGTAAAGTTGAAATCTAAAGATAAATAGCATTCGGACGCGCGCCTAAAGTATTCTGATATAATTATTAAGATATGTAGCCCAAGTGGGAGATTGTTGGAATATTTTATTATTTAATTATATTCCAATATCATTATGTGGGCAAATATCGTAATAATAATTATATTAGCTATTTATCAATTGTGAGCCTTAATTGATTAGTGATCAAATTAAGTAATAAGGCTATTAGGTTTCTAATTGGATAATTAATTAAATAATTAATTAGTTGATATGGACTCAATGAGTGGATGTCCGGATAGCCCATTAACGGAATAATGGGAAACCCTAATGGCTATCCAATATAAAAGAGGCTATGGTCCCCAATATACAAAACTCTCTCTTCTCCCCATCTGAAGAGAACTTGAGGCATAAAGGTACTGGTTGAGGAAGAACCAAATCAGCCACAGCTAACCGCTTCCGTTTGTTGCAGATCACTTACTCTCTATGTTGAGGGGTTGTCATGAAAGCTTTATCCAGGTATTCCTAATACCCTAATTATTACTGTTCTTGATAAATCAAACATGTCGTAGATCCGTTCATATTCATGTTCAATGATTAATTTGCTTCCGCTATACTTTTATTTTGTATTGAACATGTTTTATGAATTAAGACCTAAATTTCTAACATAATCATCCCCTCTAAAACCCTCCAGCCAAACATACTCTAAGTGGCTTGATTCTTCTCCCTAACTTTTAAGGCAGGGTGTCAAAATGTTCGGGTACTTATTAGAGAGACACACTCAAACATGGTGAGAAGAGTATAAAAAGAAAGAAAGAAATAAGAGAGAGGAGAGGTTGCAGACAAATAAAAGAAAAAGAGAGTGAGGAATTGAATTGTGAAAGAGAGATGTAAGGGAAAATTTAGAATCTAGATAGAATTTTGTGTGAGTATAAATAAGAGGCAACTTTTAAACTTATGTTTTTGCCGTTCTAAACATCTCAAACACAACCACGACCTAACTAAATAGGGAGACTATTCTTTTTTTGTACATGCAAAAAGGTTATAATGGTAAAACAGGAATGCTTATGTAATCAAAGCAACCACCTCGCAATACAGGTGTTGTCTCAACGTATACTACCATTCACGATGTTAATTGTTGGTATCTTATTTACAATCAGTCAAGACAAGAATGTATTGATATCATGTAAAATATTTATTGATTACTAAACTGCAGCAGCTGATCAAACTTCTTCCTACGGTGCATAACAGTTAACAGTATTGAATTTCTTTTTCTTTGTAGCTTTTGGAAGCTTCTGGATTCTCACATCATAAATTTCAAGCTTAAACGTTATTATCATAAATTCCATTTTTGTACAAAACAATAGAGAAATAAAACATACTTTTATTCAAATTTTGCCACATGTGATATGACTCATAAAGATATTACCAGGGCGAATGCGCTCGAGGCCCATGAAATTCCTTTTTCACCCACAACGCCATCATCGCGTACTGGAGTACACTGGAATGAGATGAATTTTCCAAGAACCATAATCATCTTCATGCTGCAAATTCAGAAGATATTTTAGAGCATAAGTTCTCTGTCTGAAGGACAATTTTCAAGTAGGCCAAAGTACTTATGTTTTCCAAAACTCAAAATGCATCAAAACTCAAAAGTATGGCCAAAATATATGAAGTAATGAAGAAAACAAAAAAGTCTCCCTAATGTATTAATACGCTTTCACTCAATTATAAAAATTTCAATTATTTGCCATGAATAACAGCCCCCTAACCAAACTATTTTGATACTTCAAGGAATCAATCAATATATAGTGTTTTTGGTTTGGCATTGGCGCGCACTCTACAGCCCATCCATTGCCAATGCAACAAATATTTATGTGAACTCAAAAGAGTGTTTGACCCCTCCCAACACCATCTCAAACACATGAATAGATTATGTCTTTATATCCTTGGTTATATATATATATATATATATATATATATATATATATATATATATATATATATATATATATATATATATATATATTAACATATTAAATTAGAATACATTTGTTGTTTTAGTCTACTATGAATTATTCCAACTTTAAAAGTCATTAAACACAGTTATACGTTTTTCCCTCTCACATTAAAAACGTTTTAAAAAATTCATCAACAATATAATCAGAGTCTTAAAAAGAGAGCAAAGGTGGAAAACCCACCGAGAAGATGAAGATGGCAGCAACGTTAGCACAACACCAGTAAAAAAATGCTTAATGATATGCCGATGGAAAATTCAGCAGTTAACTGCCGAGGTTTCTCTCGGTAGTTAACTGCAGTCGGTTTCAAACAAATTCGGCAGTTAACTGCCGAGAGGTATTTGGGTAATTTACATGTGTTTTTCAACCCTATCAACATCAATTTTCATCAATGTGTGTCCCACTACTTTGTATGAATTTAATTTTTAAAACGTAGACTCACAATGATATAAATCAATAAAAAAATGAGTATTAGAGAGTGTTTAAAATAGAGTGTTGCACTCCAATTAATTATTGTGTTGCTTGGGTCGGTATATTTAGATTGATTTTCGTGTAGTTTATTTTCTCTTTTGGACATAGGCCCTCTTTTGAATAAAAAAATAATAATAACAATTTTGTGACTAAATTACACTCATCTCTCTTTAAATATGTTTGAATTACACTTCTCTCTCTTATGTTAAAATATACACTCTCCTTCCCTTTTATTCAAAACATATTAGAAAACATTTCAATCCCCTCCTTTAAGAGAAGCATGAATTACATTCTCCTCCCCTTTTATGTTAAAATCTACACTTTACTCCCTCAATAATTTTATTTATTTCTAATAATCTAGCAAAATAATAATAATCTAACACTCGAAAACAAATAATATTGCGAGTCTATTTTAATATAACAAAAATTTGCATACATATTTTTTCGCTATTTTTTTTTCACATTTTCATTAACGTATAATTTTAAACCTTATTATAAAATATGAAACAACTCAAAATAAAATTAAAATATGTGAAAAATTACTAAAGACAATAAAATATGGTTATTTAAAAGTTAATTTTATACTTTAAATTATAAAATTAATAGCAAAATATTTAAATTTAATTATCATTGACATTTAAACTATAAAGAAATGAATTTATTTTTCTAAAATGGTGGTTCAAAATTAGTATATATCATAAAAAATTATTTATGTTAAAATAGATTAAAGTGTAGTGCATATTTTAATGTTTATCGATCATAGATATTGATATGTGTTTTTTATATTTATTTTTTTAATATTTATCGGTCATAGATCCTGATCTGTGTTTTCTATATTTATTACTCACAAGTTTATGGTCCCATGATTTTTTTTTACATTTATCAATAATAAATCTTGGTCCCGTGTTTTTTTTTATATATATATTTCTCTGATAAAAATCTTGGTTCGATGTTTTTTTTTTCTTTCAAATGTTTATTAATCACAAATTTTGGTCCTATTTTTTTTATATGTATCATTTACATTACACATCTTGGTCTTGTACTTCTTTTAATTTTCAATCACTAATCTTAGTAGAATATTTTATATTTATCAAATGTGAATCTTGACGCTTTTATATTTATCGCACACAATTATGATCCCTTATATATATATATATATATATATATATATATATATATATATATATATATATATATATATATATATATATATATATATATATATACACTAGTGGTAATATGGAACACTGTCATATTTTAAGAGTTAATTGGTTAAGTATATATTGTCTCTTGTAATAGTATAAAGAAGATCGAATTCATAAGGACTAAGGCGATGTAGCTTTCGACAACTTTTCAACACTTAAAATGAAGTTCAAAACAATAAAATATTTAAGGGTTATGTTAACCGGTGTCTTGGACACTGGTTAAGTAAACTAAAAAAGGAAAATTTTAAATTAAAAAAAAAAATTTAGATTTTTAATGAGTTGACTGTACAAGTTTCAATATGATGTTATTATATTTGCTTCTTTAACCAGTGTCCCGGAGACACTAGTTAACATTACCCAATATTTAAAGATCTTTAATGATAAAATATGGTTTAAAACATGAATGAGTTATGAACATGGGTTTGCAAATATATAGAGTTGCATCTTCGTATAACTTCTTACAGACCAAGTGGCCCCGAAGGTTTTTCAACACAACCATCGTGATTAACTTTAAGGGTATTACTCTTTCGAGGTTCGTGACTGCCAAGCTTTCTATTGGTCATTCCATCCCATTTTAACCGGGCTGTGAGGAATGAAAATACTTTGAAAATTGCTCTTTAAGCAGCCTAGTTTGCTCTCATGCACCCTAAAATTATCTTTTTACCCCAAATGGTTGTTAAATGTCTTTCTTATTTCAAAGATTTTTCAGCTTTAAATCAAAATGTGCATTGTTCAAAATACCACCAGCGAAAATCTCAATTCTAATTGATAACACAACAAGGGAATTCCATAATAGTTTCAAAACCATTGTGCAAGATGAAATTACACGATACATGTTTTTTGTAGGGAACATGAATATCATTCTTGTCATGTATGAATACCTTTCTTGCAAAGGCAAAGGCAAGATTCTGTTTATAGAATAAGTTTTCTATGAATTATTCAAGTGAATGCAAAGGCAAATCTAGAGATGACATCAACGTGAAACCAAACTAGGACACACATGGCATGTTTCAAGTAGGAAGACTTGTATTTAAATTTGCTAAATTGACAACTAAACATTAGTATTTCTCATTTCAGCAAACTGACTTAGTCTTTTGAGGATCAGTCAACAATAAATCTTTCAACTACTCCCTTTATCCCATTTTATGCGTCAGGCTGTGAGAGTAAAAACGTGGAATGCAAAAGCATCACAACACAGAATGAGTCCAACTAGGTTGACAATACTAATTACTTGCAGCAAACCATTAATTTATTGAAATGAAGAAAAAAGAACAAACATGGAGGACATAACACAAATATATGAAATGAAAGAAAGAAAATTAACAGAATCTAAAACATAGAAAACCTTGAGGTATGTTTGGATCGACTTATTTTATATACTTTATTCATAAACTTGTCACACATAGAGTAATTGTTTTTGTTAATATACATGTCTCACAAAATTAACAAAATAATAAACTAGAAGTTACCATACTTCAAAAAAATAAAATAAACTAGAAGTTACCAAGAAAACCTGTATAACACTGACTAGGGAGCTGCCAAATACACAATCAACACCTAACATTTGAAATGTATGCACAAGAATATTACAACTAAAATACAATCATAAAGTTGAAAGTTCTAGAGATTCCTAAGGCATGCATCTTGGTATGATACATAGAAAGGAAAAAAAAACTATTATTTGAATTTGAGGATATTCCTTACTTTTACTCAATACATCTTTTTTTATTAAGAATTTCATTTTGGAGGATTCTTTGTTCGTAGGGGTGCTAGACTACTCGATAATCTAACATTATTAAATAATAATCTACATGATCCCGTCAAAGATAAACTACATACAGATTTTTATAAGACATTAATACTTGTTTGGCTTAAAATATTTTTGATTAAACTATATAATCTGACTAGTTCTTCACCACCTTACCTGAGATCAACTATTTTTATTAATTAAACGAATCGAGCACATGATTTATTCTAGGTTCAATCAATTGATGACATTGATACCATCCTTGAGCTTTCATGACACAAATTTAATTTAACGTTTTTTAATAAAAATGTCAATATTTTTTCTGCCACATCCACATTACATGCTTTACTTGGTAAAAAAAAAAAAATGTTTACTTGGTCAAAAAAATAAACTAGCAATATGACTTCACAAGCATAACTAGTACTTAATCAAAAGAAAAGTACATAACTAGAGCAAGCTTTCGCTGGCGTATTTGACCCATCATATTTACTTCTTCTGGTGAAACATTGAAAAAAAATATGTTTGATAGAACATTTTGACAAAAACAATATTTTGGATATTAAAAAATCCCGGTGTCTCCATGATTTCATCAAACTTACCGTGATTCTAAACATGCCAGCTATGCTCTCTAATATGTGTGAATCGAATAGAAAAGTTGACTGCACAAACAACAACGTTAACTATAATTAGAAAAGGTTTAGCTCAGGGTGAACACAAATTTCTCATGTAAGAACCACACAAGCAAATTGATCCACTCCAGGGATACCAAATCATGTTAAAGGGTAAAAGTTTTGCAAGTTTATTACTAAAACACATAAGAATCCCCATAACAGCAGTAAGAGACTAATGACATTTTTAGAGTCGACTACATAGGTCAAATCACATCATATTGTCGTGTCACCAATCATATCGAAACATAAACCTTTTAACTCTATATCACAAGACAAAATGTTTTTAGCATAGTTTTGGTGCTAGATATGCAACTCTTATTAATCCCTTCTCTAACATCAATAACTTGTTCATTCTTTTGCTTTATCATACAGATCAACTGCGAAATTTCTGAG
This sequence comes from Medicago lupulina, assembly GCA_958299785.1. NCBI lineage: Eukaryota > Viridiplantae > Streptophyta > Magnoliopsida > Fabales > Fabaceae > Medicago > Medicago lupulina. The sequence continues at coordinate 66,278,867 of OY283144.1, forward strand.
ACTCCAATTTATTTAATTTTTCACTCCCCTAAGATAATTCGAATTAAAGATTCACAAAACACATTCTCACCTGATATACATGTTGCAATTTTAACGATCCTTGTCAAAGGCAGTAGCATGAAAATTCTAAATCACACTAAATATTCAAGCTAAATGTCATCAATGATGAGTAAGTTGCAGCTAACTGTTAAAGATGAAAATGATTTTTCACCTCAAAAAGGTAACTAAAACCAATCTGAAGGATTTTGATGACTTATTCTGCGGATAAAACTTGAGTATAACGGTAATCTCTATTTTAGAAAACAAGTGCTTACACCTGCCTCATGCATATATGCATAAAAGAAAAATATAGAAACAGACCAAACCTTTAAAATCTTTCCAAAATTCATATACAAGTACGGATGTTTAAAAGTAATGAAACTGTACACATACTTCTATAATTTTTTTTTTTGACAAATCATACTTCTATAATTAAAAAGCTCATATATGAATAACCAGAAGCACATGCCTAAAAATAAATCTTAAATAACAGCACAAATATGTAACTTCCAACTAAATACTCCGCTAAAGAAACTAACTTCTGTGAATGATCAGATCAGGCACGGATAATCTCAACTTCCAATATGATAACGATCAAATTCAGAGTCACATAAGATGATTGAGTTCTATCGAATGCATGATATACCACGGCATATTACTAACCAGATGACAAACAATATTATACATACAGCTGCATCGATAGCTAGAACAATGCGTACTTGGCGCCACCATTTCTTACGGACATTTTGAGGGCCTGATCTCATCCTCATTGAACCCATATCCTTTTGCAAAGAAGAAGATGTAGCAGCACCACCTTGGCTAATACCGTCCAAATTTCCTGAATCAGGCCTTGATCCTCTATCTGTAGATTTTCGTTGCTCCTCTAACTCAACATCTCTCATTGCAATCACATGATCCTTTACTTTCTTCTTCTCTGGCTTGCTAGATTTTCCCAATAAAGGGGCTTTGGTTGAAACAGTACTTTCAATTTGTCCATTCAAATTACTTGGTGATGGAGACGGACCAACGCCAAATGTCGAGGAAGTTTCGTCTCTCCAATTACTACCACTATGTGAAACATTCTCTAATGAAGTGATCAGATTACGGATGACAGGAACCAGTTTCTCTTGAACGTAAACTGAATTCATGTTTGGCGAAAATCCCCTTGAACCTTTTCTAGCTACTTTTCTGAATTCATCTCTAACATGTTCCAAAAACCGAAGAACTACCAAGTTACCAAGACCTTCATCTACAATTGTGAAGTAAACATATCCATCTTCCACTAAAAACCCGTAAGTCCTTTTACCTATTGTCTCGAAATACCACCTGTGGAAAGAAGGAACCGCCTCCAAGCACAAGGCTGTGACATTCTCAACTTCTTTATCTCCACCACTATACGCATACAGGATGTGGCTACCTTTAGAAACACAACAGTAATGAACTTTATTTTGAATTGAATCCATTGAAGAGTGGTGCAACAACTATTTCCCGTATCAGCTTGCAATCAACGCCACTCAAATGCCAGAACCGCAAATCATAAAAATTAATTACTTTGATTTGCTTCTCGGAAAAGCACCGATACCCCGTTATCGTAAAAGTCAAACATACAAACCAAAGGCTTCAAACAAACTCCTTAAGAAAATAGGCAAAAAACCAAGTGAAGTGATAATAACTTGCCAGCCACAAAATCAACACAACCCTTCAGCAAAGTAAATCATTAACGAAACCCTTCAGGCTTGCCAAGGGTCCAACTTGACTATTCACATGGAAAAAAAGGCAAACCTTATTTTAGCAAAGGAACAAACTGCTAGTAATAATAAGGTAAATAAAGTAATAACAAGAAGCAACAAGCAAATAAAAAACAACACTCATCAATTAAATGCTATCATGTAGCACCGACACTATGATTGAAGACATGTTCAGTATCCGACATAGAGAAGACACTAGCACATCTAGTTACTTTATTACCGGTAAATAAAGTAATAACAGTCACTTCATATCAAAGACGTGTTCGGTGTCTGACTCCGACAAGACACCGCCAAGTTTTACACTCAATCACTTCAATTTTCTCAAATTATTACCAGAGAGTCTATGTGTCAGTTGTGTTCGATGTCGGTTTTAGTGCCACATAGATCTTCAACCAAAGAAGTAACAAAATTTCAGATCACAAAGTCTATAAACTCAAACATCAATAATCCTACTGAAATGAAGTCAAAGATCCAAAACATTCGAAAGTTGAAAATTTTAAAACAAACTAAAAGTTATAAACACAGCCTAATTAGTTAAACTAAAATGGGGTTATGAATCAAACTTAATTAGCACTAATTTTTTGATTAGATTAAAATTTGTCTCAGATTAAGAGTATCGAAATAAATCATACCTAATGCATGTGTAGTAGTTGGAGAGAGAGGACGAAGACGAAGACGAAGAAGTCTGGTTTCAGATTTTGTTTTCCACAGTCGAATAATCATGTAAAGTAATAAATAGTGATTTTTTGAATAAAAAAACAAATAATGTTTACGCGTATATTTTGTGAGGACTGAATCGCTATTTTCCCTTTTAGAATAGGTGGAACAATTTACCATTTTAAATTATTATAAAATGATAAACTAATCCAATTTACTTCACTTTTTACTGTTTCTAAAAGATGTTCATCTCAATATAAAGTGTGTCAAAAAACAGAAATAGAGTTCAATTGCAAAACATAAAAAAGAAGAAACAAAGTACTTGAGCCACATTTTACAACATTTTTCTCGAGCCACCACATCGATAAGCACTTGACCTTTTTCAATATGTGAGGCATAGATTTTACCTTATTACTAAATATCATATCATTTATGTCTCGCCAAATCACCCAAATTGTAACAAGCCATAATAAGCGCATAAAAGAATGTCGCTTTTTCGGACCACCAGACAGATAAGCATAGTGGTTAAAATGATCCATTATAGAATACAGGTCAACTGACGAAACCCCCACCCAATCATGAACCAAGTACCATAGAGAGCCAAAAATATTACACTTTAAAAATAAATGGTGAACCGATTCCACCCCATCACAACCAGAAACACACAGAGAATTCTTATCAAGCAAGACATCACACCTACCTAAACTGTCTTTGGTAGGCAACCTGTTATGAAGAAGGCGCCAAACAAAAACAGAAACCTTCAACAGAACATCCTTATGCCAAATCAACTCAGAGCTCATGTCTGTTGTATTTGCGGAACAATAAGATAGTGATATATCCCTCGAATATAATACATACCACATCAATATATAAGCCAATGCCAACTATTAGTCACATCAACCTGTAGATGAATGCTAGAAATAACCATCAAGCACTCCCTGATCAACTCCTCCTCCCAAGCCAACAAATGATGACGCCACTGCTAAGCCTCTCCGCCCTCCCCCTAACCTAACGCATGTATACCCACCTATCCACCGCCAGATCAAACAACCTACTAAACCTCTCCAGCAACGGTACCTCCCCAACCTACCTATCTGACCAAAAAAGAGTATTTGTCCCACTACCAACCTTCCCATGCACATTCTCCTCAAACCACCTGCCTCCCTCAAAACCCACACCATCAGAAATCCTACCTATATCCTTCCACCAACTTGATCCACCCTCCTCGTCATATCGAGCAACTAACACATGATACAACAATCCCTTATGGTGAACCTTTTATACTCCCTTCTCCTTGCTGAGACTACACCGCTAAAATAGAAAACGGAAATATCAAAGCAGTTTATGCCACCAGGATTATCATAATCTCAACAAACATTATTTACTATTGAATCCAATTGAAGACTCTTTTTTTCATGATTGAGTGAGCAGTGTGATGTTAATGGAATAAAATATTTTATTCATAAAGATCATCTAAACAAAAAAAAATTCAAGAAGGGCTTTGGATATATCTTAGAAGATTATATTTTGTTGATGATGGTGGTCTGGTGGATGAATCATAAAAGTATCACAGAATTCTTGTGAAACTCTTTGGGGTTAAAAAAGTATCATGCTATGCAAACTTTGTGATTTATTTGAGATTATGAATCAAATATTCTTCTTTAATGGCCATTAATTATTGGTGTCGGGTTGTTTGAGAAGGAGTATGAAAATTAAGACTAAGGATCAATAGTAATCAATCACAACCATTAGTTACTAATGAAATCAAGGGTCAATAATAGACTTACTCTTGAAGTCAATGGATCCCTACTATATATATATATATATATATATATATATATATATATATATATATATATATATATATATATATATATATAGGGTTTTGCTAGAAGACACCTTTTATGAAGGTGTTTTTCAGCAAGTTACTCTATGAACATTTGTTAAAAGACACCAATTAATTTTTATGAAGGTGTCTTTTAGCAAAATTATAACTAAAAAGTGGAAATCACACCTTGAGGTGTGGGTTGCTAAAAGACACGTTCATGGGTGGCTTCTATCAAGACCCATACATATATATATATATCTGTTTTTTTCCTCTCTCTTTTAAAAAGTGTATGATAGAGAAGGCGTATGATCGACTATGGAAGCGATCTGCTTACTTCGACATGTGATGGAACGATATCGGACGAATAAAAAAGACTTACACTTAGTTTTCATTGATTTGGAGAAGGCGTATGATAGAGTTCCTAGAGAGATTTTGTGGAAAGTCCTGGAGAAGAAAGGGGTTAGGATTGCCTATATTAGAGCTATCAAGGATATATATGAGGGAGCTTCGACTAGTGTGAGGACGCAGGATGGGGCTACCGAAGATTTCCCCATAACAATAGGATTGCACCAAGTTCAACTCTAAGTCCTTATCTTCTTACTTTAGTTTTGGATGTACTGACGGAACACATCCAAGAGTTAGCACCGAGATGTATGTTTTTTGCAGATGATGTAGTCTTGCTTGGGGAGTCGAGGGAGGAATTGAACGGGAGGCTCGAGACCTGGAGGCAAGCCTTAGAAGCGTATGGTTTCTGCTTGAGTAGAAGCAAGACGGAGTATATGGAATGTAACTTCAGTAAAAGGAGAAGTAAGTCTACCTTGGAGGTGAAAGTTGGAGATCATACCATACCCCAAGTTACACTGTTTAAATATCTTGGGTCTATAGTACAAAATGACGAAGAAATAGAAGCAGATGTAAGCCACCGTATTCAAGCTAGGTGGTTGAAATGGAGACGAGCCTCAGGTGTTTTGTGCGATAAAAAAAGTACTACTTAAGTTGAAAGGAAAGTTCTATAAGACAGCCATTAGACCGGCGTTGTTGTATGGTACGGAGTGTTGGGCGGTTAAGAGTCAACACGAGACTCAAGTAAGTGTAGCAGAGATGAGGATGTTGCGCTGGATGAGTGGTAAGACTAGCCATGATAAGATTAGGAATGACACCATTAGAGAGAGAGTGGGGGCAGCACCTATAGTAGAAAAGTTGGTAGAAAATAGACTTAGATGGTTTGGGCATGTAGAGAGAAGGCTCGTAGATGCCGTTGTAAGAAGAATGGATCAAATGGAGGAGAGTCATGTTAAAAGAGGTAGAGGAAGACCTAGTAAAACCATTAGAGAAACCATTAGAAAAGACTTAGAGGTTAATGAGTTGGATCCAAATTTGGTTTATGATAGAACACTATGGCGTAATTTGATCCATGTAGCCGACCCTACTTAGTGGGATAAGGCTTGGTTATTGTTGTTGTTGTTTTAAAAAGTGTAACAAACTAGAGTGAAAAAGGTATGAAAAAAAGGACTGCGTTATACAATATGGATATAACACTAAAGTGAGACTCACATGAAAAAAAACATTAACCTTTTTATTCTAGCTGAGATATGATTTTGTTCATAAAAAAAGCTGAAGTAACATAAACAAGCAAACCATGCTCAAGAAAAAGTGGAAGTTGCTCATGGACTACCAAATAAGCATCTTAAATTAGGTAGAGTTTGCAACATTGTTGATTTCCCAATAGACATGATTAAATTTCATATTCCAGTTCTCCACATGAAGATGTGAAATGTGCTCAACTAGTAAGGCTACTAGATTACTAGTCTAACCACAAATGGATTCATCAGAAGCTCTTCATTGAGGAACCCTTTCTTCTTAGCCAAATGGATCTCAAGAGTTATATAAAACATGTTTTTCTTTGGCCTACTGGTGAGAGATAGGGATTAAATACATAATTAAACGAATCCATTTGCTGACAAACTTGACCAGAGAAACACAAAGTAATACAAATCTTTAAAGTATAGTCATTATAAAGAGCAACTTTTGACATTTGACCCAAATACATAACTTTATGCATAATGCTTCTTTGAATTAAAAAAAAAATTGTATTTCAATTCTATATTTGAAATTCCAAATCTATGCAACATGGTGATAAGTTCTAACCAAGAGACAAAATATTTCTAAGCATTGAAATAGGCCAAAGTGTTTCTGGAATATAATTATGCTAATTCAAAATATTCCCACTTTGAACAGAATATTAATCAAGTTAATGGTAATTTATCATTTATGCAGACATGTATATCAACAATAATTAGCATAGTACCTTCTATTTACTTCCACCACTTTAGAGTTTAGACAAACATTGAACAAGTTGAAAAGATAAGTAGTTTAGTACTGTACTCTAAGATGTGTATGAAAAGATAAATATTAATCAATCAGATGTACCAAAAGATATTTCCAAGCTGTTATAATGCTTAAAGTGTAGTTAAAAGCTTATAAACTAATAGACTACTTATGTCAGTAAATAAACTCAAATAAGCATCCAAACAGACTCTAATGCGATAATACACACATTAAGACAGTAATTAAATGTTGTTAAAAAACCTTCACTAAAACATGAGGGAAGAAATAACACTGAAGGCATGAAGCAATGTCAAATATTAGACTGAGGTGAGTAGTAGTTTATGTGAGAAGACAAAAACAGCCTCAATATGGTAGAATTGTTTCAAACACAAGTAAACATACTATTCTATTTGCTATCTCGAACAAGAATTTATTATCATGCACCAGCTTCAGTAGATTGTTGCCTTAACTCTTCGTCGGCAGCATTCCTTAGAAACTGATCCCAACCACTTCCTTGACTTGTATCCAAGTAATCATGTGGAACTGCTGTTTTAAGGCCCGGCCTAACACCGCAATAATCTTCGACAATTCTAAACTCCACACTATCATCTCCTTCACTGTGAATATGCTCTAATTCTTCCCATGTGAACAACAAAGACAACGTAAAGCCACCCCAGGTGTTGAAATCCACAATCTTAACTCTCTCATCATTTGTAATGTAAACATCAAACACATAGTTTTCTGATTCAAATTTAGTTCTCACATAATTGTTGAAAAATCCTTGTATCTGTAACAGGAGATCATTCTTCTTTTCAAGAAGAACAGGATAAAAAGTAGTAACCTCTCGCTGAGAGATTCCAACTAATTTCTGATTCCGCACGAAACACCGAAACTCCATCTCTGGCTTAAGAGACGGATACCATTTACGCAGAGCAAGGAAGAAATTATGAGGTCTAGATGAAGACTTATCATGGCAAGAATCATAAGCATGGCACAAGTCGTGGACTAATGAGTCGGATGCCCGGAACAGAAGTGCAATCTCACTGAAAGTGGTGCAGCGAAGAGAGCCAGAAGTACTTATCCAAGCTGAATCTTTTGGGGCACTCCAATTCAATTTGGGAAAGACTGCACCACCAAGTGACTTGACGGATTCCTTAACTTGCAACTCGAGTTCTGGAAAAGAAGGGGGTGGAGAAGATTCTTCTGCTTCATCTCCAGACCCCTCTGACACCTGAAAATCTTCTTCATCAATAGGATTATGAATTCTATTTGGCAATGCATCTTCGTTTAAGACAGAAACAGGCAATAGGAAGGGTCCCGAGTCGTCAAGAAGGTATTGAATGAAAGATTCAGGAAGTTGATGAATTAAGGTCTTGATGGATACAGATTTGAAAATTGGGTACCATTCCTGAATCTGGCAACGATTCACCTCTTCCTCTTTTATATTCTGCATTCTCTTAAATCAAACCGGTTGAACAAATTGTCTTCAACTACCTGGTATGCAATAGCCAGTGGTACATGATTAGTAATTAAATCTTGAAATGTAGTCAATTATTAGCTGTCAATATAGGGCGACGGCTTGACAAGAAATATCAAATAGATCAATTACCGATTTCAAAATTGCAATGAGATATTGAGATGTAGACATTGGTACATGACTAGTGATTAATTGACGTATTTAATTACATTACCTATCAATCTGGGTCAGCTCATATATTGACAAATAAATGAACTCACAAAACCTACCCCACAGTTCATTGCATTACACACTAAAGCTAAGAAATTGTTAATAAGATTAGAGAAAAGACTTTCATCTTTACTCTTTAATTTTAAATTAAAAAGACCATAAATAATTCAAAGTTTGGCAGTGAAGTAAACAAAACCTAGGTAAGAATTATTTCGACTAGAGCTCGAACTTAGATACTATCAACCTTAGCCGACGTTCATTAACCACATATCCAACAGATCAAGTACCAACTTAAAAATTGCAATGAAATTAAGTTCATTAATTCACTCTCATTTTTGTTTGAGTCAATTAAAAGCATATAACAAAACAAGTCTCCTGACTAAGAAGTTGCTCAACGCATGGTCAACAAATATGAGATCAATGTAAAGTGTCAACTACAAAAAAAATTATGGAGGACACATGTAAGCTATGAAGCACATAGGGATCAGGCGTGTCCTGACTGACACCAGGGCACGCATCAGTGTCTGACACCGACACAACACATATAATTACATTGAATTATGTGATTTTTTCAACAATTAGTATCTCATTAGAGCCTAATTTTAAAATTACTCAGATTAGTAATCATAACTTATTATATCATAACTAATTGGCCACTGTATACTACAGTAGGAACACTTCATTGCACTCGATTTAACAAGAAATTAACCTAATTATTTCCAAGTAAATAACTCTACATAATGATGAAGATTAACAATAACTTGAAAAACGATAATAAATTGCATTTCAATGAAAACAAGTAATGTATCTAATAATTATAAAAAATCTTTACCTCAACAACGATAAGATGTGTAAAATATAATTATGCACTATGTGGCTCGACAACATATACAATAACAAAAGGTGTTCCCGTGACTGTTGTTGATTAAAGTCTAATAGTCTAATAACGAATGAAAATAATTGCAAGAGAGCTTGCAAATTGTAAATTGTTGTGATCACAAGTTGGCATCCTCTCCCTCACAGACTGTCAAATCTTATTCAAATATATCTTCATGGAAAAAATGGAGCAACTCTATCGTGACTTGTAATTTCTAGCTTAATATTAGTAATGAATTAAATGTCAATGACAAACCTATCATTTTACATCTAACAAGTTTTAGTAACAGCATATAACAAGAATGTGTTTGGAACCTATCACTTTACATGTAATTTCTACTTTATTCCTTCAAACCTAGAATGTGTTTGGAATACACATAAATCACGTCGAAAGCTTAAGCTACATATTGATGATTCTAAAAATGGGCGTAAAAGAGCCAGAACTAGTAATACAGAACACAGCTGATAATAAGGGGGAAACATATCATTTGATTCTACCACAACGACAATTGGAGAATCAATGGCATACCTTAGAGTGAGAGGTGAGAGTTGAGATTGAGAGAGATGGAGAGCTGCTGATGTTAGTTGAGATTGAGAGAGATTGAAAAGAGAAGAGAGGGGTGTGTGTTTGTGTGCTGCTGTGTTTTATCTAATATTAAAAATAAAAATAAATAAAAAATGGGTTTGGGTCGGGTTTTCCTGGCCCAGTTCACAAAATATTATGTAGCGGTTTAACAAAAAAAACAAACTGGGAAAGTTTCAAAGTGAGAATGAGTGCAAGTAATTTGGTAGCAGATCAAGTGTGGAAGCAAATTGAATCTACACCAACCGGTAATTGGTAGCAGATTCATTTTGTTATTGTTTCATTTTTATCATTTCAATCCAAAAATTACCCTAACTTTTGTTGCACATTTTTATTTTTATTTTCATGTCACAGTGAATGAGGATCAACTTTATATGTAAGTATATTGCTTTTTTTTTTTTTGGTTTTTCTGTAGCATAGATTGTTATTGTTGGTTAATTTTTTATTTATTTTTTTACCAGATTACATTTCTTATTTGGTAAGAATTTTGAGGGAGCTACTAGAATAGTGGATCAAAGAGGTGTTAAGAGGATTTCTGGTGACCCTAGTGGAAGGTTTATCTTTCAGGTGCAACACTCTTTCTTTGCATTTACCTTGGTTTTTGTTTATTGTCTTCTTCATTCAACAGATTTGGGGTCCATTTCAATTAAATAGTTTAAAACTAGGTTAAATATCATGTATATGATTTTTACTTGTACACATTTTTTGAAATACTTGCCAAAATGTAGCAGCATTACGTTAGATTGAAGGCATGTCCAATGTCCAACACCCATACGTGGTTACATTTTACGTTAGATTTATTGCGATGACAAAAAACGATTTTGAATGAATTGATTGTGTAAAATTGGTTCCGATAAAAGTGAGTTGAATAATAAATCAGTTGCTAAAAATCAATTATAGAGGCGAATGCTCTAAATTGTGTAATTTCAAGTTAGAATCAAATCTATAGGCAAAATCAATTCTACTTGGGAACATCCAGACATGTCAAAACCAATTTTACACCTTTAGAAAAATTTTGACTCCTCCAAAAGTGAAACCAAACATACACTAATCACTTTCATTTTTTCAAAATTTGTATCGGCGTTTACGTGTAAGTGTCCTGTTCGTGTACGTGTCTGCTTCATTAGTTGCAGCTAACAGTTGGCTAAATGATATTAATACTGTTGGCTTTGCAAATTTTCATGACAGTATAAGGAATCATTCATGGCCTTGATTCAAATTGTGATGTCCATATTCTACATTTTTTAGGTTACAGGGGAATCCAGGAAAAAAGACCAGTATCTGTGTTTTGCTGAAAACTTTTGTGCCTGTTATTCTTTCTTCTATGATGTTGTCAACAGAGGGGAGCAACTCTGTGTAAGACCATATACACTTCCTAGTTGTCTTTTATTTTCATGATATTTGATTCCTTATAATCATCCTTATCATTCTAGTGCTGAAGTATACAATCAATGTGCATTGTGTGCGTGTGTGTGTTTTTTCAGTGCAAACATCAATTAGCTGCCAGACTCGCTGCATCATTAGGATCATACGTTGAAGTCAAGGTATCTGATGAGGAATTAGCTTTGTTGCTATCTAAAATATAGCCCTTTTATTTTTTATTAAGAAGACAAAGACTTTGTTACCGGTAAAAAGTGTGAAAATAGATTGGCTGTTGAAATCGAAAAGCGGAACCACCAAAAGCCATCAGAATTAGATTGACTTTTTCTGTTAATTGTTGATGTGGAATCTAGTACAGCGACTTATCTTAAGTCCGTGATTTGTTATGGTTATGCATGTATAAAATTTCAATTTCTTGATCATTAATGGTTATCTACTTTCTACACTACATTTAAGATTGACTTTATTCAACATTGGCGGTTAACAACTTCATACATTATTCCTTAAAATGCCTTTATGCATCATGTTTGTTGCATACGCAAGTGTTAGTAATTAGTAGTTGTGTTAGTTTCCAGGGTTCCGGAGCTTGAACTCTGGATGTCATTTTTAAAACTTCTTCAATGTCTCTTAACTCACCGATCGAGCTACCATGGCTTGCATTAATGCATCATGTATTTTAGAGGATATGAATTTGGCCTTTATAATATTACCGTGAAGAAAGATGAACAAAGAAAAAGAATAAAGACGAATGCAAAGATGGATGAAGTTGTTTCATTTTAATAAGTGATTACATAATTTTTTTGGGTGCTATTATACACCATGTAGTGTAAACATAGTAAAGATGTTGGATTACATTGAAGATTACTAAAAGCTATATATTTTTTTGTATCAAAGACTGAAAAAGAACACTGCTCCCTTCATAGTCCACCACCATCTGTTTTTGATTTGGTAGACATCCCTTTGTTGGGTAGAGATGAGACAATATCTACACTTTGATAGCAGTGTTCTGTTTTTAACCTTGCTATCAAAGTCAAATCTAACATTAATTATTACCGGCAAAGTATGCTAAAGGTCCAACAATCCCACCATTGATGTAAGTTGCTGGTTCTGAATGACTATAATCACCACGGTCATCTGGAAATCCGTCGTTCTGGTTTGGACCTCCAACTATGGCTCCAACCAATATATTAGGGTTCTGATTCATTGAACGGAAAAACGGATTGAAACCTCCATCACATCCTATTGTCTGTGGATGAGCTGACAGTGAAGGCAATGAAGATCCTCTGTGGTGAATTCTTTTGGGAAAATATGGACCATAACCTACCATATAGGACATTCTAAGTGGATTTTCACCTAATATATAGTCTACCTGAAATTTTACAACAAATTTTATCAATAAAGAGCAGAAGAGATTGTTACAACTGTTTTGTTAAAATAATAATAAGACTTGCCTGTCTTTTCGCAACAGTTCTTAAGGTATTTGGAGTGACAAAGACACCACCACAGTTAAATGTGTGCTTTGTAGCAGCCATATACTTGGAATAGGTTGTAAGTAAGAATGTTATAGATGTCACATACTGAAGATTGCTTGCTGGTAGCTTGAACATGAGTCCCCCTGCACATTAATTGAAGCAATACATGATACAACACCCTTTATAATACTCTATAAGCCATATTGATTTGGAATTTATGTTATTTTACATTTTCATGAAATCACTCTCTATCCTTGGAATCATTTAGAATACTATAATAGTTGATGGTACCATTTTTCGAATTATGAAAAAAAAATATTACTTCTTTGAAAGTCAAAATACTGACAGTCATGTTGCTTTTACCTTGTGTATACTGTGTAGTTGAAGAGGGTGAATTGGGCAAGATCTTGCACATGAAATTATCAGCTTCTTGCCTATATTGATCAAAGTTCTTATCACCATTCAGCAATGCTCTCTGCAGTAACAATAGAAAACTAATGAATCAACAAAGTTTAGACAAAACGAATTGGTTATTTATATTTTTCAATGAAATCCAACTTACTCTTGAGAGAAGGACATGTGCACCAGCATATTTGTTATCCCAGCTGAAGATATCAGGTTGATCATCAGCTCCTAAAGACTTAACCAAATTGTAGTATTTAACAGCGTTTGTTGCCCTAAAAAGCCATGCAGCTCCCCACAATAGTTCATCCTGAAGATAAATAATGTCTATTAGAACAACACAAGTAGAATCACATCAACTCTCTCTAATAGTAAGAAATAGGTTGCCTCCACTGTCACATAGTTAGTGATTTCGACCGTCTGTATAAAACTGATTTTGTGAATGTGTGGGCTGAGATGTCCGATCTTAAACGTAACGACCAAATTGTCAGCTACGTATGTGTAAATGTGTGATTATGCTACATTAGAGAATCCAGACCCCTAATAGTAACAGTGATACTCACCAAAACTAGATATTTAACTATACGACCCGAGTAAGAACCCGAGCATTGGAGATGCTCTAGGTTAAAACTCACTAGAAAATAAATTTTACCTTGAATCCAGAATATGAGCAATAAAATGGACAAACAGCCGAACCAAGTGAATCACTGTATGAACCTTGATACTGCAAAGCAAACTGATAAACCTTCTGTGAAGTCCTCAACAAAAGCTTAGAATAAGTTGGATCAACTTTTCTAAAAACAATAGAGGCTGCAGCAAGTGCAGCGGCAGTTTCAGCAGCAACATCAGAACCGGGATTCTTTGAAGATACATAATAAACAGTTCTAACAGTGTCCATATCTTCTGGTCTTTCCCAACATTTGTGATCAACATTTGGATCTCCAACACCAACATAGAGTCTTCCAGGTGTTGATGTTGCACATTTGAGGAGATAGTCTGTGGCGTGGCGAATTGCGGCTCTTGCTTCTTTCATTTGTGGTCCCATTCTCTTTCCATATTCAATTGTGCTCCATGATAACATTGTTGTTGTAAATGCCATTGGAAAATTGAATTTCACATTGTCTCCTGCATCATAATAGCCACCTGTCAAATCCACCTGCAAAACAATGTGTATGTGTTAGCACTTAGCACCTTGTTGTTCCATTGGATAATGCAAGTAAAGTTATATAATGACCTGTTTGGATTTACTTATTTGAACTTATATACTAGCATAATCACTTGTAAGTTTGTTTGAGAGAGCTTATGAAAACAGCTTATGAAACTAGCTTCTTGCCGCAAGCTCTCTAGAATAGCTTATGAAAACAACTTATAATGTATACAAAAAATTATTATTTTAGTTTTTGTTACATTGATTTTTTTGTCTGATTTGAAGCTAGGCAAATTTCCATATTTATCATACAGTTTTTTATTTAATAAAAAACTGAAACAGAGTAAGTTCAATGTATTCTTAAGCTTTTGGTGAAGGAATATGAACTCTGTAATTTTCCTAATATTGACAAAAAAGAAAAACCATACTCCAACATTTTTATTTGACTTTTGTCTTTATTCTGTTCTATACAATTAGAATCTTTTAGCCATGTACAGAATAGAATCGTTTCAAAAGAATATATAAAACATTAAATCTTCCCTTATTATAATATAAGTCACTGTTGAACTATTAAAAAAACATGTATCAACCAAAAGTTAAAACAAGGAAATATTTGATTTTAAACCATTTAAGTGATTAAAAAAACAAAGACTAAATAAACTAGGCATCAAAGGAGAAACGTTTAAGTATCTATACAAGTCAACAAAAAGATACCCTATATAGAAACATGAATTAGAATTTTAATATCAATAACAGATGCAGCAAGGTACATGGTATATTTGGTTGACCATTGAAAATTTTCAAAAATATTCCGTTGGCTCCAAAAAAACTTGCTTTTGCAATATATTTCAACAACGAACCAAATATAGCAAATATTAGATAGGGCGCTTCCTCATACAATTTTGTTTAAAGGGCTAAGCTCGCATCAGACAATATTTAAAAACCGGACTGATGATTGAAATAGTAAGATCACCTCTAGGTCATAGTTCAATTGATTCAACCACAATAAAACTAGTTCAACCATGTTGTAATATAATCGAGATCAAGCAAACCGGTAAACTAGGCACCGGTAAATTTGGTCAAAATTTTAAAACATTAATTGTCGTCATGTGGAGTCTAAAGAGGAGGATAGATTATGCAATCTTACCTCCAGGTCACAAGACAACAACAGTAGTAGAGCACAAATAATAGGCATATAAAAAGAAAATGATAAACCTTATAATTTGGGTTGGATTCAACCCCTACAAAAATAGGTTTTTATTGCGAGGACGTGCTAAACACCGACATAAACATGGACACCGGGTACAACAATGACACCGACAAGTTAACACCAATGATAATTTGAAGAAAATAAATGAATTACTTGAATGTAATCACATGTGTCAATGTTGTATAGTGTTGGACGCAACATGTATCTGTGTTATATATTTAGTTCATATCTCATCAAATCTAGGATAAAATAAAATGAAAAATGGAGTATATTACATTGGCAAGGCGACCATCGGACATGCCAGAATTGGATCTCCATTTGATTTGTTGGTCAGGTGGGAGCCTTCCTGACCTCTGGCCTTGAAAAAACAATAAGGATTTAGCCAAAGCTTCTCTATAGTTTGGTTTGCATTGGACATTTTCAACAACCAGCAAGCATGTAAGAAGTAACAAGAAAAGCAAGGAAGTTCTCATTATGCTCACTGGTTGTCTTGTGTGACCCTTTTGCAGAATCAACACCAAACTGCTTTTGGCTTTATGACTTCTTGGATGAAGCAAAAAGAGTATTATGCTACCCTTTTTATAATACAAGCAAAGGGAAAAAAATCACTTGGCGTGGATCAAGGCTTTTCAAGATAAACATTTTTAAAAACTTGTATAATGTTTTAGTCTAAGTTTTTTCTTCCTTACTTAACAATTCAATTGTGACATTTTTTTCTATAATAGTATTAAAGTAATGTATTTGCATGGGGATTTTAAAATGGCAAGTAAGTTGTGAATCTTATTGAGACATGCACTACAAATCAAAGAAAGTTTGAAACCGTTTTCCTACAAATCCTTATAGTCATCAATTTTGTTTTTGGTTTATTGTTGTTTGGTAATTAGTTATAGTTATGATGACCAAACCTTCAGAGTTGAATAATTTTTTTTTTGGAACTTATACTATTTGCCTTTTGTATGTTATTTTATTCCTTTTGGATAATGGAGGCAAAAGAGAAGAAAATAATCTAGTTATATTTGCTCAAATGGGAGTATAGTGACCTATTATAGTGTTAGTACATTTATATTTGCACAAATGGAAGAAAATAATATATTTTTTTAGTGAAAAATAACATATTTTCTTCCATTTTCTATATTATTTTCCGTGACGTCTAAGGTGAACCACCAATTAAGTGGTTCACGGTGAATCATGAATAAAAACCATCAGATCATGTTGTCCCACTAGATCTTATGATTTTCTTCTTCAAATTTCAGCTATAAAATTTAGTTTTTTCATGCCGTCTCAATTTAGGTATTTTTGAAGAGGCGTAGACTCAAGTTTGTACACATCCATAATTAAACGAAGAAAATTAAAAGATAAATAATTTCCCCATCAATCTTAATAACTAAACATAATTAGGTGTGGATCAAGGTTAAAAAAAAATAAATACATATTAGTACTGTGAAAGGTACCTCTCTTTTATGTCATTTATGTGTCATAGTGCAATAAATTAATATATAATGGTCGACAAGAAGTGACTTATATCTTGCGAGAGTGAGTTCAACTTTTACAAAAAAAATTGTGCTGATGGATAATATTCGATGCTTTCTAAATCTTAAGGTATACCTTAACTTTAATGAGTTTAAGAATCAACTCATTTATATGTATAAAGTCTAAAGAAAAATGCATACACAATCATAAAGTAAAATTGGAATACCACAAGCCAATACGAAAAGAAGAAAACAATATTTGATTAACAGTCGTATGACATCTTTAAAATGATTAAACCACATGAAAATGTAGGACCATATTAGCATCAAAGTTTCGAAACACACATGACTTAATCCTCTCATTATGTTTCTCATGTGATTTAGCTTATACACCATCATGGCTAAAATGTGAATCCCTAAAACCTGTTTGAGGGGACATTGGACACAATCCCCTAAAACCAAAAGTGCAAAGTTACCAAGTATTATTCCTCATTGGTTTTTCTTTCTTTGATTCTATTTTTTGTCAACATTGACATGAAAAGAAGAGGCGTAAATGGCGCCATTTGGAGGGTTATTATGTCTAATATATGGACCTCGAGTTACGCTAAGTAAACGGCGCCGATTAGTGTATTCAAAAGAGACATGGAGAATTAAGTAATTAGCATAATCACGTTATTTTTAAAAGCATAAAATTAGCATAATCACGTATATGGTCTCTTTGATGCTTTTTCTGTGTTTTTCATTTCATATATTGTGACTTTTTTCTTGGTATCTCCCAAATCCTATCCTATCTTCTTTCTTCCTATACTTTTTAGAAACAAAATACTTTGAATTTCCCTTTTGCGCGCCATTTAAAATTGAAAGCTTAATTAGTAGTATAGTAAAACCTCTAAAAAAAAAAAAAAAACTATAGTAAAACATACGAATGTACTTCTTCCCATCCTAAATATGAGAGAAAATTTAGTTAACTAAATTTTGTAGTGTGATAAATGTAAGTTAGAAGTCTCATATTGCTTAGAAAAGTGAAAATTGAACATTTTATAAGTGAGAGAACCTATTTAAACTCAATACTTTGGTTTTGGATTAAAGTGTGGTGTCACTCCCATTTGTCTCGTTGATAGTCCAATGTAGATGATCCCTTAGGCTCCCCTCATGACCCTAATAGTGGTATCAAAGTTGTGGTTCGAAAAAGGTTTGACCAACTCTTTGTATCGAAAATCTTTCTGACGAAGTGTTATGAGCCCAATACACATAATCCTCCAAATTTTTCGTAACTCAACGAGATTATGTAGTTAGCAGAAAAAATTTATAATGTAGTGCAATTTAATATATTTTATGTTACTTTAACTATGAGAGACAGAATTTGTAGTATATTTATAGAGGTGGTAGGTAAGCTTCAACTTAGAGAGTTGTTAATGATAAAAGATCTTTGATATAGAGGAACTTATTTATCTCAGTTAGAGACGATCATTAGAGACATAAACATTTTTATTACAAAGGAATTTATTTTTATTTCTTGACAAAGAGTTGGAAATTTTTTGATTCAGTTTTAAAAAATTAGCTGATTTTTTTTTTGTTTATTTACTCCTGTTTTATTTGTAAATAAATAAAAATTTATATTAAAAAGTTAAAGTCCAATATGGGCCAAATTAGAGAGAAAAAAAAAGGTCTAGGAAAGTTGGGAATGTTTAGTATACTAAACCAATAAAATATAGGTTTAATTACACAATTTTGATTCTTTATTTTCACCAAGTCATAAAATTGTTTCCATCATTTTAAAATCACTCAATTTTGATTTCTTTTTCATATTTTTTATTTGAAAATGATATTGTGACATATTTTAAATAACGTGTCTACGTCTTAATGATGTGGAATGATCAACTATCATAAAACTACTTGAAAACCTCTTACGGACTTCAATTTAAATAGGGTTAATTATGTTTTTGGTCCTTATAAATATATCAACTTTTCGTTTTAGTCCCTCTAAAATTTTCCTTCAACTTTTAGTCCTTATAAAATTTTCAATCACTACTTTTGGTCCCTATTTTTAAGTTAATTTTTGTATTTTTTAATGAAATTATGCATAAATGTGTAGAATATTGTAAACAAATTCCCCTAAAATATTAGAATTTTTTAATAAAACATAAATTAAATATGAGTTTTTAACGTAAAAAACATAAAAATTCATATTTCATGTTTTGTTAAAAAATTTCTAATTTTTTTTGGAGTGTTTCTTATAATATTATGAATTTTCCTGTAAAATTTTATTAAAAAATATGAATTATACATATGAGTTTACTTTAAAAGATTGACCAAAAGTGAAGATGGAAAATTTTTGAGGGACTAAAAAGTGAAGGAAAATTTTAAAGGGACTAAAACGAAAAGTTGGTATATTTATAGGACTAAACATATTTAACCCATTTAAATATGATATATGACCATTTATAAGTTAAAATAATATGAAAGACAAATCAAAACTGGATGATTTTTTAATAGGAAGAAATGAGTGAAAATTGAAAAACAAAACTGTAATTAAACTTAAAATATATAGAAGGGAAAATGAACCATTAGTAGGTCCCACACCATTCCATTTCCAACCACATGAGACTGTGGGAGATCATAAAAATGAAGTAAAATATAATATTAGCCTCATAAACAATGTCCATCAAGCCGGTTTTCTATGATTATTTTATTTTATTTTATTGAGAAGATTCTTTTATATTTGATGATGGACAAAAATATGTAATATATTTATCAAATAGTGTATGTATTTAATTTGGAAATAGAAATTGTTTTTGATTTTGGTAAGTTACTTGAGATCAAAGAGAGTGGTAACACATACTTGAAATGATGATGATGATGATGATGATGATGATGATGATGATGATAATAATAATAATAATAATAATAATAATAATAATAATAATAATAATAATAATAATAATAATAATAATAATATGTCTCCATACCTTTTTCTTTTTTAGGGAGTTATGTCTCTATACTTATCAATGAGAGTTTACAAGCACATGACATGAGAAATGCTAATCTACAATGCTATTGTATTTTGGTACAAAAGAGGTATTAATTAACGTGTAATCTTATTTTGATTTAAATATGTTTATAGTCTTCGAAAATATATCAAATTTTGTTTATAGTACTATATTTGCAATACTAAAATAATAATTCAATATTTTATTTGTGTATTTCGAAGGTTATTATTTGACAAAGTTAATGTGTAATTTTTGTTGATTACAATATACGTATGATGAAGAGGTTGGATGACTCAACTGATAAACTAAAAATTGAAAGGATTCGTGGATTTAGATTCAAACCCTGGTGAATGAGAAAATATTAACGTCCTAACAACTAACTTGAACATATCGGTCTATAAGAATACTTAAAAAAAATATCGGTCTATAAAAAAACAACTCATGTAAGGTTGCTTAGTAAAAAAGAAAAAAAAAACTGATGTAAGGTTGCTTGTGTGGGATGTGGATGCATGAATAATGAAGAGAATTAATGATACCTTTTGGAACTAACAAAAAACGACGTACGATTGAATATTCGAGATCCTTATCTATAGTCATGGATCTTGCATATTGGCAAAGGGTTATGAACAGAAGTCGCATAAAGAAAGGCTTTCCATGTTGCTTTCTTTAGTGTTCTACGTTAAGTGTCATTTTCTCTTGACCAATCTTTGGGGTAACACTGAATAAGTAAGCAAATGATACGATAGTAATAATGCTGAGATTCAGCCACATACTTGATAAAAAATAGTTATTAAAAAAACTCATCTACTTAATGTCTTAAAGTTTGAGGGTTACTTCTACCTCTTTTTTCTCCATTTAATTTGATAAATTCGAGCAAATGATATACTTGTCTAGATTTATCTATTTGAACGATAACGATTTTGAGAATCATAAAGATGGAAAAAAAAGATAACTTAAAGTTTTGGATGAATATATGCATGATGATATTCACATCATTTGTGTAGTTTCTCAAAGTACAATAATTTTCCGATATTTTAGACTCAATCCCAAGCAACCCTTATGTTATTTCTCAAACTACCCAATCACTCCTAATTAGATTTTCTCCCTGTTTGACATACTTACCACAATATTGTGCTTTAAACAATATTGGGATAAATACTACCAATTAGATTTATCCCACATCATACAAAGATAAATACTTTAAATACTTTAAGTGAGTTATATTTAATTGGGATAAATCTAATTGGGTATATACTCAATCACTTAACACCTAGTGAAGGTATATTGAGGTGCCAAGTATTTGGTAATGCTACTCTTGAAGAGCAATTTCTAATGACGTGGCCCTTCATTTTAAGAATGGTAACCTTAATTTTTTTTATGTGTCAAAATAATTGTCACTTTAAAATATTAATAAAATATTTATTGTTTTTTTTCATTAATACAGTTTTATTTATTAAATTTCATTAACTACAATTAATAAGGGTATTTTAACAAATTATATTAATTTTATAAAAAATCAACTCAACTAATCATTTTCTTAAACACCGCATAGAACTCTGAAACGATTATTAAAATGATACGGATCAAATATATGATGTTATATCTCTTCAGCTGCTTCTAGAAGTTTGCTAATTTTTTACGGGTTCTTGACTACTTGATCAAGATCTCTCCAAGACTCCAACATGATTGGACTCAATCACTAAATCCAATGTTATCTCTTGAACAGCAATCTAGGCTTTAAATTAATGCTTACTTTTTAATTTTGAGGATCCTACAATAATCAGTGCTTGCTCCTACATCATAGAAAGATAATAAACCATACAATTTTGTAAAGGAAAAAAAAAAATTACACTGTAAAAGACATTTTTTACATTTTTAAGAGTTTGATCACACAAGTTTTAAATTATTTTTACTACATTTATATTCTTAATTAACACTTCAAGTGTACTTGTTAGTATTTTTTTAATTTTGAATACTACTACATTTGTTTTCAGAGGTTATGTTAACGAGTTAAGACACTCTTTAAACATTCTAAATTAAGAAAATGGTAAATTTTTGTTGACTCAACCTTTTCTTATATATAAGATCAAGATGAGTATACCTTAATGTGTTGTCTCTAAATATAAATACTTATAAAAAAATAAGCTCACCATCAAATTACTAGATACATTATCGGTTCTTTTTCAAATAAACATCTAATTAATATCATTGAGTGTCCTAAAATTTGAAAAGTCAATATAAACTATATACTCCTTTCAGAATAAAATATAAGCAAAAAAATAATAGTTGATGGGTTGATATATGTAGACTAAATTTTACGTGCACTAAATTTTTAACTACATTGCCATATAAAAATGTAAACTATTATACATTGTATAAATCTTTGTAAAAAATACATTGTATAAATCCTTTTTTTTATGGGTACAGGGCAAAAACACAAAAGAGATTAACAAAAGGAGAAAACATAGAAAACAAACGAAACTAAATTTTTGGGAAGAATGTTCCACAAAAGAAATCAGCCAAAAGAAGCTCCCAACTTGGCTATAAAGTCAGGCACACTTGTTACCTTTTCTAAGACTAAGAAATTCGAGCAATCCAATTCTGCTAGAGGATAGTTTTGACATCGTTGATCAAAGCAGCATACCTATGGAAACTAGGAGTTAAGCTCATTGATAAGGCTGGTATCAAGAATGAAGTCCTTGAAACAAACAGAACCAAGGAAAGGTCGGAAAAGATGGCAAGATGTTGAACATGGAGAATTTCAGAGGAAGCAATGAAACATACATAAATTCAAGTATATATCCAAACATGTCATGTTGATTTTAGCATGTAAAATCATTTTTATATCTCAGAGAGTGAATCCAAATATGAATTACGTTATCAGATGTTAGTAATTTTGAGAAAAATGCAGTGTTACCTATTTATGTTATGGATGAAATTGAACTATCATACCAAAAACATTTGGAAACTTCAAATCAACTTAGTCATGTATAATTTATTTGAAAATTAAAGCATAATAATTTATAAAATTTTAGAGTGCAAGTATTTGATTTGCTTTAACTAAATATATTTGCAAAATTCCTCATTTGAATAATCAAATTTGACACAAACCAACTCATACAGACAAACAATTTTAGATAAATGTAATATGTAATATTATTATCAACATCTAAAAAATACAATTCAGTGCCTAACTATGCATTGAGAAGTATCTGTATCTAACTTCATTTAGCATATATACAATTTTGTAAAAAAAAAAGCATATAAACAATGGTTATACCACATCCATTCCTAAAGCTGTGTTAATTATAAAAACTCTTTTCTTTTGAATAGATAAAAAGGATGATGAGATTAGGTGCCCTTGCTGGTCATGGCATTAAGCTTGTTCAACAAGGACCCTGGCAAATATCATACAGGAGTAATCAGATTTCAGTTCTGCGTCGCCTTCAACCACATTCATAAGTTTGGTTAATCTGATCCTGAACTGAGCATACATCTAATGCTGATCCCTTTGCATCACAAACATACAAAAACTTCTTAAGTGCTCCAGACAACAACTGCACAAAAAAAGAAGTGATAAATGCTTAGGTTTATTTCTTCACTTTAAATGAATGCTCAGTTTACTTTTTAACAACCTCTTATATTAAAAATGATTTTTGGATTACTAAGCAGTTTCAAATATACATAATATCATCACGCAGCAGTATCCTATGAAATAAGCTTAAGTTAAAATTACAATCCATGTTATTATTGAGTTACAAAACCTTCAAAGAATAGTTTCTGTTTGACTAATACCCTAAAACTAGAAATTTAGAATACAAAGGAAAGCATTTAGTATCCCTTCGACAACCAAATCCATGAGCAATATATTTTCAGTATGTTATTCATACTTGCCATTTAAACATTCTTAATTGTATCAGCAAAGCAACAAAGTATATTTCCATATTCTCAACCAAGTTATAGAACAAACCACATCCTTCATTGCTATAATAAGCAAAATGAACCTAAATCAATGCAACCTCAAGTAACAGTACCAACAAGCCTTTGATCCCAAATTTAACATCCTAATCCAAGAACATAGTGAGCCTTTAAAATCAGCAAATTATGCATCGCTTACTTGGTTTCAACTGACCATTGCTTAAATCACATACCGTTGTTACTCTTAACTTTTTAAGGACCCCGACAATGTAAAATTACAGACTCTAATACATATATCATATATAGAAATGCTAAAACAAGAGAAACAGTTGCAAATGAAAGATTCTACCTCAAGCACAAAACATATGGCATATTGGTACAATGAATAGGTGCAGTGACAAAAGAGTGTCAATTAAATGCAGCAAGTGATGTTAAAAGTTTGAAAAATGTATATAACATTCAGATTTCAGACGTAACCAGATGCATTAGTAGAATATAACGAAGTTAGTAAATTTATTAGAGAATAAAAAGTAGAAAATGGGATGTACCGGAAATTAAAAAAATATGGAGCAGAATCTTAGAGATGTGCAGTAATTCTTCCAGCGCTTATTGGGTCTTCACTTTTATTTTTTTTGGAGGCTGTACTTTGATTTGAAGCCATTGTGCAAAGGTAAGATAATGACTGCAGCCATGAAACCAACATGGGCTTGCGGACAACATCATCAGAATCAGCCACTTGTGAATACAACTCATTCAAAACTATGTTTTGTGCATCTAGTGGTAACTTCGCAATCAACTGTGCCAATAGTTGCATCAAGTTGGGCAAGACCTGAAAAGTAGAACACCTTGCATTATTGTAAGTTTACAAACAATATTTAATCTATATAGCAATGGCAATTCAGGTTGAAGGTGTGTCATGTGTCTGACACAGACGCAATATTCAATCACTTCTATATTCTTAAATTATTATTGGTGTCCACTTTGCCAGTGTCAATGCCGTGTCCGGTATCCATGTATATGTCAATGCTTAATAGTATTTAATGCATATGGACTAAAGACATATTACAAAAAAAAAAAAGGATTAAGAAGCACTTAACATTAAATGGATTACTTTTTAATAGACTGTCCTACTCAGAAGCATTTACCATTTTTGGGTCTCGGAAGGTCTGTTATATTGCTTAATTTTACATGATGTGGAAAAAATCAAAGTAAAATTCAAAGCAGCAGAGTATAATTTATAAATTAGAGCCTTACTTGTATATCAACAAGGAAAACTAGGCGTAAGAGCAAGTCCATTAATTTCTTGCTTGGTTCTGGCTCTACTTGCCACTGCTTCCATGCATCAGCCTCATGAGTGAAGACTTCAGAACAGAGCTGATTTGCTTTTTCAACAAGACTGTGAATGCAGTAAAAAGTGGCAGGGCTTCCAGCAGGAAGATGTTGGACCATTCCTACAACTCCAGAAGCCATTCCCTCGAAAGGAGTAATGTCAGGATATCCCTACATTATTCATATTATGATATGACATAAAAATGTATTCGAAATTATCAGTCTCACATATTAAAGACCTAGTATATGGTAGAATTATTACCGATAAGGATACTTGTATGTAATGGAAAACGAGCTTCTCCTTCAATGAGACTCTATCAATTTTTTCAGGTTCCTTCCCCATAGAAATAAATGCAGTGAACACAGAATGAGAGGCTCGAGCTACTTTTCCATTTGGATGTTCCATATATCTAGTTTCTTTTAAATAAGGAAGCAGATTTTCTGCAGTTGATAATGTGACCAGAGATTCCCCAAATTTTATTTATCGAATGCCTAGTGTATTTAGTGCTCAAAATTGATTATAAACAAAATACTACAGATATAAATTTTGACCAAAAGCTTGAAATGAAACTAATTTGTGGAAAAACAAAGCAAAACTAAATATGTACTTAGTTGATATAGGATACAAGAACATAGTTGGAGCTACCATGTCTCCGAATACAGGGCCAGGCAAACACTCAATCAAAGTTGGAATGACTCGTAAGTAAAACAAAACACGGGCTGTTTGCACTTCATCCTTGGACCAAAAGTATTTGGTTTTCTGGTCTAGAAGAACATAGAATCTTATAAAACACAAACCAAAGAACAAAGAGCAATTCACATAAAAATGCAATTGAATAAATCATACCTGGCCCATTTGTCAAGTCACCATAAGACGGTATGGAGTTCACAAAAAATGTACAAGCATTCTCATTCTTGTTAACACTTTCAATTACCTTGCGAATGGTTTCCATATACTCTGGCAAGCGTACATGGCGAAAATATTCCACACAAGATAATGATACTAGTATCTTCAATGAGATTTCGGTTTGTATTTCTTGAGAAAATTTGGAACTCAATTTGTGCTTTGTTACAGCTAGTGCAAATACTACAACCATGAGAAAAGCAGATTCCGCGATTTTTTCGAAATCCTTAAGCAACTCATCTTCTTTTCCTTTAAGATGCATAGCCACTTTCCTGTGTCCAAAGTAAATATCGCGACAGTATTCCCATATAAGATTCTCCACTATATTCTTATTTTCTTCGTCAGCTAAAACATATTGATTGCAGAAAACACCCGTTACAGCTCCTGCTTCCTTGAAGAGGATATTATCTAGATGTTCTTTCATCTCATTCACCTTCAGTCCACCAGAACTGGGTGACAATTCAAACACGGACTCATAAAGGCGAGGCAACGGAAGTATCTCGGTTAACAATGACAAACCAAGGCAAACAAACAAAGAGGAATGGTTTGAAAACGAAATGGTTCGAGTCATTCCTAACGTAACACACTGAAGCAAAAGTCTATCTTGAAGATCATTGCCTGAGTTTCTAAATCTTAATGTCCTAGAAACCAAATCACTGGCTAAAGCTTCCACCCGAACAATCGCAGAAGTCCTCATCCTAGTGAGGACATCTACTTTCATACCAGTAGAAGAAGCATATCTATCTGTAGCTCTTAAAACTCCAACTCCAGACATAAAAACGGCAAATGATGCATAGTTTTCCTTAAAACTCTCAAAAGTTTCTCTCACCAAGACACTCACTTTATCCAAAAACCCGAAATTGATCAAATTAGACGCAACCCAATCAAACAAATAAAGAACCATGAGTCCATGAACAACACTACCTCGAGGCCCATCATCATCTTTTCCCCAAATTCTAAACAAACAATCGAACATTCTAACAAAATGAACATTCACAGAAGATGACAAAGCATACCCAATTCCGGCAAGAACTTTAGGCACAAGTTCATCAAACAAACAAACCAACCTACACTTATCTACCAGCAATCTAGACAGAATATTCAAGCACAAATTTTTAGTAGTTTGAGATAAAGAATGCACAAAAGAAAAAGCACCCAAAAGTAGAATAGCTTCAGAGAATAATAAAGCATGATTATTTCCAAAATCAAATGGAGAAGTAGATGATAAAAATAACTTAGAAAGAAACTCAACTAGTGAATCAATAATATCAAAAGTTTGTCTGGTGGGTTTTGTGGATTTTCTTATCCATATGTAAAGAAGTCTAAAACAAAGGGGAAAGGATTGATGGGAAAGAGAGAAATTAGAAGATGTGAGAATGGAAAGGAGAAGTTTTGCTTGTGGGTCAGCAACATGGAGAGAGGTTTGAGAATTGAGTAGGGTTTTGAGATGTTGGTGTTGATCCAATGAAGAGGTTGATTGAAGGGTGTTTCTGAGATGAGACCAAGCTTGAATGATGGATTTTGCAGAGTTGGTAGCAGGGTGATGAGAGGTGAATTTGTTACCACAACTGCTCTTTAGCCATTCGTCTAGGAACAAAATGTCTGCTTTTCTTGACATTTCTTCTTCCCTAGGGTGTGATGTGACTCTTTGTAGCGAACCCGTACTGAATCAGTGGCGGAGGATGCAGGAGGCAAGGTTTCAAAAAACGGTATCAGCAGCCACCGTGACCGTTTTTGGACCTTTTCACGTCGAGAACAAGGAATACAAGAATACAAGAACAGGAGAAGAAGGAATCTGAATCTTATATAAGTATCAAGTGAATTTAGATTTGTTGGTAGGAATAATGCAAAGTCTGGGTTCGAATCTCAAACACCATCAAAAAAATCTTTTATTTATTAAGATTAAGGTAATTTTAAATTGACATTCTTAATTTGAGTATTTAGGTAACAAATACTAGATGAAATTTTAGAGGAAAAATTGCGACTTTGATGTTAGAATTTGAACTTTGATTGTATATGTTGTTGTGATTGTGATTTTGTTGGTGAATTACCACCATGACTCATCAACAAATTTTTCACATGACTACCAACAAATAGAACCACCAAGAAGTTTTAGATTGTTTGATTCTTTGGAGGAAGTGGAAATAACAATGATGAAGGTAATAGTGAAAGCTATGATCCTGCACGTCGTTCTACCTGAAGTGGAAGAAATAGTCACAAGAAAAGGGGTTTGAATTGTGACCCTTGTAAAAATTATTCCTGAAACTTAAAAAATAAAAATATTTGTTAATTAATAAATAAAAGGACCGGAGAACTCTGGATTGTATATTTAAAATAAAGTAAATAAAAGGACCATAGAATTCTGGAATATATGACTGAAATAAATAAAGTAATAAAGGAACAAGACAAAATATTCATATTAAAAGACATTGAACAAGAATTATGAAAAATATTCACGTGAGAGAGATTGAATTCTTTTGTATTGTAACCTCTTGCCAATTGTGTTGATATGTTGCTATATCTATAGATGGCTGGAGTCTTTGAAGCTCACTTGAAATATACATAAACATATAGCTGTTGTTTGTACGTTCCAAAACAACCCATGTGCATTTGCATTGTTGCTTGATGCGCAAGATTGCAAAAAATGTGTTATTCAAAGTGAAGAATGTTCAGATGAACATTCTTTTCTTTCCATGCCTTTTGAGACAACCTACGTGAGGTTGTAATAACACAACTATGATTAGTTGTAAATGGATGGAACATAATGATGTCATCCTTATCTCTTTGTAGTTTCACTAGAATGTTCTCAAGAACATTCTTTCTTTGTAAAACAATTTTTTCTTCTTTCTTTAAGAACACATGATGTAATAATCCAGCTATGATCTTGTGTTAAATGGATGGGACATAATGACATCATCCTTTTTTCTTTTGTAGTTTTACCAGATCTTTGTAAAA
Source organism: Medicago lupulina (assembly GCA_958299785.1). Lineage (NCBI taxonomy): Eukaryota > Viridiplantae > Streptophyta > Magnoliopsida > Fabales > Fabaceae > Medicago > Medicago lupulina. The sequence continues at coordinate 66,307,789 of OY283144.1, forward strand.
CTATTTTTCTTCTTTCTTTAAGGTACGTGCTTTTTCAATATTTCTTTAAATGCAAAGCCTTTATGTAATCATGCGATATTTTTTCCATTTATGTCATATATCAAAGTATCTTCTTTTGATGAGACATAAGGAATATTTTGTTCTTGAATTTGTACCACAAAGTTCATTTATGTCCTTTTGCTTATTTGCTTTGATAAGGACGTTTTCAACTTCACTTGTAATCTTAGAATGTTCTTCTCTTTAACAAGAACATTCTCATGAAACATTTCTCACAAAACAAACTAGTAGATAACAAAATAATAATTGTAACATTTTTGTTATCTTTAAAACATCAAATGAGTATGTTTTCTTCTCTTTATTGTATGTTTAAAAAACTAGAGGGGGTGTTAGTGTCATTTTCATAGACCTCGGGGGAGGTGAGTGTAATTTTCCCTTAATATTATTATCAACTTTCTTAATTCTCGCGATAAAATAGCTTACGCAAATATATATATATATATATATATATATATATATATATATATATATATATATATATATATAATTTTTAAAGGACAGATAAATAAATTTATATGTATTATTTATAACTTGTAAGATAGTTTATAAAACAATAAAGATACATTTTTTATTTAACGAAAACTTATGAATAGACAAAAAAAAAACTTATTTATTTGAATAAGTTGTTTTTAATAAATTTAAAAATAAGTTAATACAAACGGAAAACTTATAAATTCTTGTGACAAAAAAAAGGATCAATTTGATAACTTTTTTTTTTTCACCACACTTTTGTTTTTTTAGCAAAGACAAAATAACTCATTTTATTTAAAATCAATTGAAATTCTAGCACGCTAGCTTCATGATGTTGTACGCAATGTTCCAACACTGAGACACATATGGTATGTTGAGTTTAATGTTTCAACATCGAGCTGACAATAAACATACATAACAAGGAAAATATAAATGACAAAAACGTAAATGGCACAAGTTATTTATTAACCCAGTTCGAGGAAAAACACACCAAGCCAGGAAGGAAATCCACTAGCATAGTCCTAGTTCTAAGTTCTCAACAAACTTCAAGTTTACAACTTATCACCTAGACACGACCTGTACTGACTTCAACCTAGAAACTCCTAGATCTGAGATCTCATCTCACTTCCACTCAATCGCACACCCTGTGATTATATGATTACAAACAATATGATGAAGACACCTTCAAACACAAACTAACTCCGTACTTCAAAGCTTAGGAGTAGCATACAAACTTACAACTCAATAACACAGTCCTAAACTTGCATCAAGGTGATACAAGAAAGGCTCACAATAAACAATGACTCAAAACCCTAAAAGTTTTAAACTTGATATGACAGTTTCAATGCTGAATTAGGTTTTGCGTCCTTCTATATAAATACGTACGGGCTTGATCTTCTTGTTGGGCTTCAGAAACACTGCAGATCAACAAGGTGATCCGCTTCACAAGAATCAGAAATAGAAACAATGTTTCCTAAAATATCGGAACATCTTTAGGAAATAAATCCAAATCCAAAGTTTCCTAAAATGGTGATACATCTTTAGGAAATAAACACAATGCTGATTCTGTACAAAAATACGCGTATTCTCCAACAAGTAAATAGGCGTGGATTCCACAATTAATAAATGCGTGTTAAATATAGCACATAATCAGGGGACACATAAAACGTATTCATATGTTGAAACATTTAATCAAACATCTTGCTTGTATCCAACATCAACAAATACAAAGTAGTTTATATATAGTGGAAAATATGGAGGTTAGGATGGTACGAGGATTGAAGATGCTTTAGCAATAACATAAGCAACTTTATTAGCTTGCATAAAGTCGGGTTAACTAATTAAGAGACTTTCACATTGAGAGACAAGATCACCAAACTTATATAGAGGAGTATTGGTGGTGTCATGAGCTTCAGATAAAGATTTACAATCTATTTAAAACAAGAGAGCACTCATCCGGTTTGATATAGCCGCTTTGATAACTTCTAGTTGACCCATGGTTTCAGCTTCTATAACTTTGCCACACAAGTGAAAATATATTTTTTATTCTTGTTTTTTTTTAGATTTTTACTCTTGTTTTAAATAGCTTATTATAAACTATCTTATAAACTACTGTATCGGGTCACATTTATAAGAAAAAAATAATATTTTTTTAGGTTTATTGAATAACCAATGTATTTGACTTGTATAAGACCGGATACACTTATTATTCAATAAAGACAAAATTACTCATTTCGTCCATTAACTTAATTTTAAGTAACATTTTCGTCCTTTATCTTTTTCCTTTCCCGATTTAATCCTTTATGTTAGAAAATGTCAGTATTGTTAGCCTTTATTTTTTATGGGGTTTTTCAATGATATTCGAGATTTTATGTTTGTATGATAAAGATTTGAGTTTGTTTATGAGTTTGATGAATTTTTTTATTTTGTTTTGATAAAAAAGATAACAATGTTGATATTTTATAACATAAATGACTAAATCGAACAAAGATAAAGATAAAGACGAAAGTTTTACTTAAATTAAGTTAGTAGACGGATGGGAAAGATAGTGGAGTGAAAACAATTACTAACATTTTAATATTCCGTTTTAGGATGAGTGATTAAAAATGACATTTAATCCCATATACTACTTTTGTCCCTATACATAAGACCCTTCTACATAAATCACGGGAATTAAGAAAGTGAATATTTGTATTAAAGTTGTTTGTAATCATGTCATACCCTCATTTTGGACCTAAAAAATACTCATTCAATTTCCTTTACTATTTTCTAAAACTTTCAAGTTCACCGTATTTTCTATTGTGCTTCAGCTGCATACATTACTGCTTCAGTCTTTTAAATTTTTTGCATAAAATCATACAAAAGGGTATTTTGGTCATTTCCTACAAAGGAACCCATTTTCAGTCCCTACAATTTGTCCCTGAGTCTTTTCAACTGGTCTGCATAAATCTTTAATCAAATTTTGTACAAAGTCATCTTAGTTCGCATCTGAGTCAATTTGAGTCGTTTTTGCCCCAGGGGCATTTTAGTCTTTTCACATTATTTGAATTTTGGGCAGAGAGGTATTTTAAAATACCTCATTTTGACAGTTTGTTCGTTTTAGTCCATTTTGTCAATTTTAAACGTTTCACTTTACGTTATTTTCAAAATTACATTTTTTTCCAATTTTATTACTTTTTGCATTTTAGTCCAATACTTTCAAAAATTGCATTACAGTCCAAATTTTACATTTATTTGCAAAAATGCCCAATTCCAATTTTCAAAATAGTCCAATTTTAGTTTGTTGTTTTCAAAGGCAGTCCCATTTCCTTTAATTGTCAAATAGGTCCAATTCTTGTCAATTGCAATACAGTCCCATTTATTTTTCAAAATTGCAGATCAGTCCAAGGCGCCACGCAAGCAATTCAGTCCAGGTGTCACAATGCAATTGGCCCAGATGCACACATGGCAGCCTATAAAAGGCCAGTTACTGTGCAAAGTGTTAGAGATCGATTCATTACGTGCCAAGTCACAAACAACAACTCAATTTTCTCTCTCTGATCAGTTAGATCAAAACCCTAACAAACTCAGAAAACCAGATGAATATGAAGAACAAATTCCACAAATCATAACCGTTTCAGAAGCAATTTCAAGCAAATCCAATGGAGTTTTTCACACAGCTCTCAGAGATTCAACTGAATCTTCATCACTGAGCTGGAATTTCTGCAATTCGAGCATTGAATCCATAGCCAAAAGCCACGAATCCAATGCGATCACAGAAACCCTAAAAAGTTGAAAAGAAGAAGAAGAAAACGAAGAACTCAAGGATTCCGAACCGGTTACAAAGAAGAAGAAGGAATTACCAGCTCATTTCAGAATCCGAACCAAGAACCAAGAGAACAGAATCAGAAATTCCGAATCCTTGAAGGTTCTAGCTCAAACCTCCGATTGAAACTCAGGTAAACACGAAAACTTCATCCTTATACGTTCAAAAACAACCGTGAATCTCAGAACAATGTAAACCAATGCGGATTCAAAGAGTTTTGGTTCGAAATTGAAGAAACCCTAAAAATTTCCAGAAAACTTTCAAAGATTCCAAGGTTCACAACGTGTATCAGTCGTTGTAAACCAACGAATCAATGTACAGAAGCGTTTAAGAAAAGATTTGAATCAAAAAACGCAAGAACCAAAACTGTTCGGAATCCGCAAGCGAATCCAAGATTTACATCACCTCAGCTAGGATTCGTGAGTTTCAACGCCAAATCCGTGCTTAGAACAATAAAAAGAAGCGATTGAACCATGTTTTGTGAGATTCTGGGTTGGAAAGAGGAATTTAGGGTTAGGGTTTCCCAAAGAACCAAACGGCGGAGAAGAGCAAGAAAGAGAAAGAATGAAGAAAGTGATAAGAACCGGGTTGAAATCCTTTTATGTAGCAAGCAAACCGGGTCGAATCAGACCCGGTCCACTCTCTTCTCATTCTCCATCGTTTGATTTAGATCCTGATGGATCTGGACCAATCCAACGCTCCTGGAGCGTTAGCTTGATCCGGATCCATCAGATCCATGGATTTTGGGCCTATTACCCGTGGGTTGAGGGTTTCTTTCAGATTCTTTGAATTTCCTTACTATTTACACCTTATTTCTTGCTACTTGAACCCATGTGCATATTAATTTTCTTGCAAAAAAATCCTGAAAAATTACCATATGTTTCTTGATGAATTTTCAACTGTTTTGTGATAATTTCATACTTTGAAGTGGATAAAAAAGCATGCGCGCTAATTTTTGTTTGATTTACGTGTTTTTGATGCTTTTACAAATTTTATTGCGCTATTTCGGATCCAATTTTTGCTCTATGGCATTGATATTCGATATGTGATTTTGTGATGTGTTCACCCCTGAATTCATGCTGTTTCTACATTCTTGCATGTCTAATTGTTAATTCCTTGGTTTTCAAATTCAATGGATCCTTTCTTGTTTCGCAATCTAACTCCTAGTCCACTAGTTCGAATGCTCAATAATTTTACAAGTTTCTTGCTATCTACGATGCCACAATTTTGTTTGTTAATTTCTCTTTGCAAAATTAATTGAGAGCTTCACTTTGGGCAAGTTTAATTGCTAATTTTGCGATATATTTTGTTGTTGCGATGTGTTGATTTTAGGGTTTAGTGTGACCTATAATTTTTCTTTGACTCTTGAAATGTTTTCTTTGAAAAAAGGGTGCTGTTTTGGTAAAGGTTTTGGGTCATGAGGCTTGGTGTAAATTTTAGGTTCTAGTTTGGTGTCATTTGCTTTATTTTGGGTGTTTGATCTCTTGCATTTTGCTTAATGTTTTAGCTATGTTTACTTCATCCTTTTTAATTGGTTTGGTGCATTGTTAATAAATTTCATATCCCATGCATTGCTATTCATGCTATCATTCCTCATTTCATTACTAACCATTTTGTTCTATGTCCCATGCACATTGCAAGCATTGCCTCACTCTCATTTGTTTTTCTTCCTTTAGTTACCCTTATGCAATTTCCATTTAATTCATGTAATACTTTAGGTTTAGTTTACCTTTCTTTAATTTCATGCAAGACTTTAGAATGTAAAATAGGACCCGATGTAAAAAAACTATGGACTATGATGATGTACACCGACACATGCACCGACACACGCACACACGTTGTATGTTCATCGCTAGGTGTATGTTTAGGATACGCGGTACTTAGAGAAAATCAACCTTTTGAAAAACAAACAACTTCCATCACTTCAAATCTTTTCCAAATAAACCTTGGAGTCAAAACTCCAAGAGATTTTCCTTTTGTTTTCTTAATCAAAAATCAAAATGAACACTAATTTCCAACTTTAACCATTTCTTGTAAATAAATTGGACCAACCTCATTGCTTTCAATTCTAATGCCTTTACGGCCTCTTTCCATTCTTCAAAACCATTTTTTCAAAACTAAAAAAGAACAAAACTCACAAAAAATATTTTGGAAGAGAACTACATGGAATTTTGATCCCTTAAAAGGGTATGTAGGCAAGAGATTCAAAAATCTCTCCAAGTCCAATAAAATAAAACCCCATCTTCTCCCCCCTCATTCTTAAAATCAATTGTTTTTACAAAGTAGTAATAAAAGTAAAGTATAAACATAAAGCGTAGAAAACGGTTCCTATAGGATACTATAGCCATTGCGGGTGCCTAACACCTTCCCGTAATGGAATCAGCCCCGAACTTAGGATTTCTAAGGTTTTCTCAATTTTACCTTCCCCAAAAAAATAGAGACATCAATGATCGAAAGGTTCAAATCCGATTAATGATTTGACACCCGAAAATCGCGATGACAGAAATGGCGACTTCACTGGGGATTTTTAGGGCTACGCCTAGTTTTTTTTTCACGCTTTATATTTACACTTTGCTTTATTGTTATATGTAAAATTTTTCTTGTGAACGTGTGGGGTGAGAATATCAAAAGCCCTATACCCGGGCTGAGTGAACTTAAGATTAGGAAGAGATATAATCGACAATCCATTCCGGGGGTTGCCTCGTGCATTGGATTACGCGATCAATCTCACATAGCTGAGGCATTTTGGAGGTGATGTTGTCGGCGTGTGTTGTCATGCTTAGGCACTTTACTTCCAATTGACCGATGAAGGCTATGAACCGTAGTTACCAAGCCCATCCTTGGCCTTTCTTAGGACGTAGTGCGGTGGCTAAACCGAGCGTTGCCTCGAAATTTAGTCGTCACGCGATACTACACCCAAACTAAACCTTCTTACGGATAATCATGGACAAGCGTCGCTTTGTACTACCATGATGTACGCAAGAGAGGTTGTGGTTTGGGAACTTTATAGAACCTTGGTCACTATTATCAAAAGCCTTAGTTTCACCGGACGCCGTGTCCACTTGTTATCTTAGCCCACCGTGCTCTCCCATTATTTAAATCATGCATACATGCATTCATGCATAAAATTTCTACATGCATTCATCAAAGGGTATAGACAAACTAAAATTCTTTGCAAATGTAATCAGGCATGAAGAGGACTAAGTCCTACAAGTTCAAGGAAGTCGATCCCGCTTCCTTTCGCTTAGCATTTCAAAACGATTTGTCTTGACAGCTTTCTAATTCCATCATCTTTCTAATTCCATCATTTTTGCATCCGCATTTGCATATCATGCATCATATGCATCATTCATTGGTCACAAAAAAAACTTCCAAGTGCTCATTGTCTCCTGGTTCTTCTGCCGCAGTTTGAAAAATGGCTCGTGCTCAGAGGGGTTAGACCCGCATTTGTGATACCAGGAGGCATTGCAAAGAACTGGAACGTTATCAATCTCCCTGTGTTTGTGCATGATTCTAAGTAATATGTCTTGCTGTTTAGGCTTCATTTTCAAAATAACAATCCTTCCGTCTTGCCCGAGGCGGAAGTGACTCTTTTGTAAAGGGCATGTTTGTTCCGACATCACCATTATCAATAAAAGACGTCGTTTCTTTCACGACTCTTTTTCTTTCTTTAATGCTTTTCCCTTGGAAATAATGGTAATGCCAGAAAAAACCAAAACATCTGTATTTTCTTATTAATTTCAAAGATTTGCATGAAAATTTTTTCTAAAAAAATCATCCAAATCATGTCACGCAGATCGAACCACAATAAGCCCGTTGAACACAGTAATTCTATGCTTCTCCAAACTGTTGAATCCCCGGTATTCGAGACCGAAGATGAGGATAATGATGACATACCAGATGAGATTGCCCGATTGCTTGAGCAAGAAGAGAAAACCATTCGGCCTCACCAGGAAGAGATCGAGCTAATCAACTTGGGTACTGAGGATAACAAAAGAGAGATCAAAGTCGGTGCAGCATTGGAGGAAGGGGTCAAGAAGAGGATCTTTCAGCTTCTCCGCGAGTATTCAGACATTTTTGCATGGTCGTATGAAGACATGCCAGGTTTGGATCCTCAGATTGTGGAACATCGGATACCGACAAAACCAGACTGCCCTCCCGTCAGGCAAAAGTTGAGACGGACGCGACCGGACATGGCTCTGAAGATCAAAGCGGAAGTGCAGAAACAGATTGATGCGGGCTTTCTCATGACAGTTGAGTATCCCGAGTGGGTTGCTAACATCGTGCCAGTGCCGAAGAAAGATGGTAAGGTTCGAATGTGTGTTGACTACAGAGATTTGAACAGAGCAAGCTTGAAAGACAATTTTCCACTGCCTCACATTGATGTGCTCGTTGACAATACTGCCCAGTGCAAGGTGTTCTCCTTCATGGACGGTTTCTCGGGCTATAACCAAATCAAAATGTCGCCTAAGGACAGGGAGAAGACGTCGTTCATCACTCCATGGGGGACTTTCTGTTGTAAAGCGATGCCGTTCGGTCTAATAAATGCTGGTGCTACTTATCAAAGGGGGATGACCACTTTGTTCCACGACATGATTCACAAGGAGGTTGAAGTGTATGTAGATGACATGATTGTCAAGTCGAGCGATGAAGAACAACACGTCGAATACTTGGCTAAGATGTTTGAAAGGTTGAGGAAGTACAAGCTCCGGCTGAACCCAAACAAGTGTACATTCGGTGTTAGGTCTGGGAAGTTGTTAGGCTTCATTGTCAGCCAAAAAGGCATTGAAGTAGATCCAGACAAGGTCCGGGCCATCCGCGAGATGCCGGCCCCGCAAACTGAGAAGCAGGTCAGAGGGTTCCTCGGGCGTTTGAACTACATTTCCAGATTTATATCCCACATGACTGCAACCTGCGGGCCGATTTTCAAGTTGCTCAGGAAGAATCAACCGGTGGTATGGAATGATGAGTGCCAAGAAGCCTTCGACAACATCAAGAATTATTTGTTAGAGCCTCCTATCCTCGTTCCGCCAGTGGAAGGAAGGCCATTGATCATGTACTTGTCGGTATTGGATGAGTCTATGGGATGTGTGCTCGGTCAGCAAGATGAGACTGGAAAGAAAGAGCATGCAATCTACTATTTGAGCAAGAAATTCACCGATTGCGAGACTCGGTATACAATGCTTGAGAAGACCTGTTGTGCCTTGGCCTGGGCCGCCAAACGCTTGCGTCATTACTTGATGAATCATACGACTTGGTTGATATCCCGCATGGATCCAATCAAGTACATCTTTGAGAAACCAGCTGTTACTGGAAAAATTGCACGTTGGCAAATGTTGCTGTCAGAGTATGATATTGTGTTTAAAGCTCAGAAAGCTATTAGAGGGAGTATTCTGGCCGACCATTTAGCTTGCCAACCACTTGATGATTATCAACCATTGAAGTTCGATTTCCCCGACGAAGAGGTCATGTTTTTAAAGTCAAGAGATTGTGAAGAACCACTGATCGGTGAAGGTCCGGACCCCGGTAGCAAGTGGGGATTGGTCTTTGATGGTGCTGTTAATGCCTATGGCCGAGGAATTGGCGCAGTAATTGTAGCTCCGCAGGGGCACCACATCCCTTTCACAGCCCGGATTGTGTTTGAATGCACTAACAATGTGGCCGAGTATGAAGCATGCATCCTGGGAATTGAAGAAGCCATCGATATGAGGATCAAACATCTCGACATATATGGAGACTCTGCATTAGTCATCAACCAGATAAAAGGAGAATGGGAAACCCATCATGCTAATTTGGTCCCTTACCGGGATTATGCAAGGCGCCTGTTAACGTATTTCACGAAGGTCGAGTTACACCATATCCCCCGAGAGGAGAACCAAATGGCTGATGCTCTTGCTACCTTATCTTCCATGCTTCAAGTAAGCCATTGGAATCACGTGCCGATGATCAAGGTGCAGCGCCTCGACCGGCCCGCTCATGTGTTTACTGTCAGTGATGCAATTGTACAAACGGATTCAGGCGAGGTTGGCAACAAACCCTGGTATTGTGATATCAAACACTTTTTGCAAAGCCGTGAGTATCCACCAGGTGCTTCCAACAAAGACAAGAAGACGTTGCGCAGGTTGGCTAGCAAGTTCCTGCTGGATGGTGATGTCCTGTACAAGAGGAATTTCGATATGGTGTTGTTAAGATGTGTGGATGAATGTGAAGCAGAACAGCTAATGCACGATGTGCACGATGGCACCTTCGGGACCCATGCGTCGGGGCATGTCATGTCTAGAAAGCTGTTGAGAGCTGGTTACTACTGGATTACCATGGAGCGCGACTGCTATCAATATGCCAGGAAGTGCCACAAATGTCAAGTATACGCTGATAAGATTCACGTGCCTCCGCACGCCCTCAATGTTATGTCTTCTCCGTGGCCTTTCTCCATGTGGGGCATTGATGTGATTGGAAGAATCGAACCGAAGGCTTCAAACGGTCATCGTTTTATCCTGGTGGCAATTGATTATTTCACCAAATGGGTCGAAGCTACATCCTATGCCAACGTGACTAAGCAAGTGGTAGTCAAATTCATCAAAAACAATATCATCTGTCGGTACGGCGTCCCTAGCAAGATCATCACTGACAACGGTACCAACTTGAACAATGACATGGTGCAGGCCTTATGTGAGAAATTCAAGATTGAGCACCACAATTCCTCTCCTTACAGACCTCAGATGAATGGTGCAGTTGAGGCCGCTAATAAGAACATTAAGAAGATTGTGCAAAAGATGGTAACAACGTACAAAGACTGGCATGAGATGTTGCCCTACGCTCTACACGGCTACCGCACTACAGTCCGTAGTTCAACCGGGGCAACGCCTTTCTCTCTTGTATACGGTATGGAAGCAGTCCTCCCTTTGGAAGTGGAGATTCCGTCTCTCCGTGTGATTATGGAAGCCAAGTTGTCTGAGGCTGAATGGTGCCAGAGTCGGTACGACCAGTTGAATTTGATTGAGGAAAGACGACTGGACGCTTTGGCCCATGGTCGGATGTATCAGACAAGGATGAAAGCCGCTTTTGACAAGAAAGTCTGTCCTCGGATGTTCAAGGAAGGTGAACTCGTGTTGAAAAGAAAAATGAGTCAGCTACCCGACCCAAGGGGCAAATGGACGCCTAACTATGAGGGACCTTATGTTGTCAAGAAGGCTTTCTCTGGCGGTGCTTTGATTCTCACTCACATGGATGGTGTAGAACTCCCGAATCCTGTGAATGCCGATGTAGTCAAAAAATACTTTGTCTAGTGATGAAAAGAACAGCGTGGTAGGTCGAAAACCCGAAAGGGCGGCCTAGGCAAAAATGCGCTTCCCGGTGGATCGAAAACCCGAAAGGGCGGTCCAGGCAAAATAAGGGACAAGAAACAAAATGCAAAAAGCTCGCTGAGATTACATGTAACTCAGGCAAAAAGGAGCGTCTCGATGAGCCGAAAACCCGAAAGGGCGGTTCATGCAAAAATGAGATTGAAATAAAAAGACAATTGACTATATCTGGCAAGTTACTATTCCCCTTGGGATTTTTACAATTGATGTTTGACTGTTCTCATCCGAGGTTCCGACGCCTGTGGATTCAAGAGTTTCAGATGCCGTAGCAGTTACTGTGTTCAATGTACCACCAACCAATAAAATTACCATTTTCCAAGCTTTATAAATCCGTGGGGTCGCGCTCTTGGCCGACTACCACCCTTATACATTGATTTGAGCCTATGCTTTTGTTTGGCACTCATTTCCTATTCTATTTTCAAAGCTCTGTACAAAAAAATTTCTTCTATGTTAATAATGATGTGTCTGGAATAAACATTCTGAAAACTGAAAATTTTTAAGTATTTTGAAAACAAGCCTGAACAGCTAGGTACATTCAAATGAACATGCATGAATAAATCTACATTGATATCAATTCCAATTCAAGTTGCTAGCAAGCCTTCCTCCCAGCTACGGTCTGTGGTCAATGGCAAGAATGAAAAAACAGAATGAAAAGCATGAATAAAAAATAAAAATATGCTCGATAAGTCGAAAACCCGAAAGGGCGGCTTAGGCAAAAATGAGCACCCCGATGGATTGACAACCTTCAAAGGCAATTCAGGCAAAAACAGGGGCATGAAAAAACTATTCCCCGGTGGATCGAAAACCCGAAAGGGCGATCCAGGCAAAAATGGGATGATGAAAAAAAAACAAACATGCAAAAGCATTGACCACAGATGCGATGTCAAAAGCACTTACGCGACCGTCCCGACAAGCAGCAATACCATTCGAACTGTTTTACAGCTTCCTGCCTTCAACGATGGTCTCGATGTATCTTCGAACGACGGCATCCCCAGAAGAGGAACTTTTGCAAATATGTGTCCGAGCGCGAGCCATTACGTGCCCAATATTCCAATGTTTCGTCTGCCTCTGCGAAATTGTGTCTACAAATTGCCAATCATCATGCATTCCAGAGCATCCATACATGCATAATCATGCATCTTACATGTTCATGCATTTGGTAAAATTGTTATGCTATCCATACGCATCTGCATTCTCGATTCCTATGTTAATCTCAATCAAAATCAAACATGTCAATTTCAAATTTCTTCTGCCAACCATAAATGTCTACTGTCATGTCAAATTCAAAATTCAACAGTCTTGTCAACACCCTTGTCAAATTCAAGCTCCTGCAGTTATGTCAATCAAATTCAATTCCTTTTCAAATACAATTTGTTTTTGTTAATGGCCAAGTGGCTAGTTCGCATCCAAGAACAGCTTGTGCCTGTCAATTTGTTCCTGTTATCGGTCAAGCGGCCAGTTCGCATCCAAGAACAGCTTGTACCTATCCTTTTGATATCCGCCGAGTGACCAGTTCAGATCCAAGAACAGCTCGTGCTTTCTATTTTGTTTTTGCCAGCCGAGTAACCAGTTCGTGTCCAAGAACAGCTTGTGCTTTCTATGTTTTCTTTCAGCCAAGTAACCAGCTCAAATACAAGAGCAGCTTGCGCCCTTTGTTGTCAATTTTCCCGGTCAAGTGGCTAGTTCGCACCCAAGAACAGCTTGTACCTGTCAATTTGCTTTCGAGTCTCCCCAGTGAGCCTTGTTACCTGCTATTTTGTTAATGTCAATCAGTCCCGCAATGGATGCGACATATTCCCTTCTGCTATTTTGTTAATGTCAATCAGTCCCGCAATGGATGCGACATATTCCCTTCTACTATTTTGTTAATGTCAATCAGTCCCGCAATGGATACGACATATTCTTTTTGATATTCTGTCAATGTCAACCAGTCCCGCAATGGATACGACATACTCTGCTGTTTGCTATTCTGTCAATGTCTACCAATCCCGCAATGGATACGACATATTTTGTTAAATTCAATTCTCAGTTTGTCTTGCATGCATAACACAAATGTTGCATGGCATACATAACACTTGCAAATGTATTTTTTTACGCCCAAAATCAGTGCAAATGTCGATATTTAAGTATCTTCGTCATGTCAAGCCAAAGACTCCGTCTCTTGACTCTCTAAACGAAGAAACTTAAATAGGGGCAGCTGTCATACCCTCATTTTGGACCTAAAAAATACTCATTCAATTTCCTTTACTATTTTCTAAAACTTTCAAGTTCACCGTATTTTCTATTGTGCTTCAGCTGCATACATTACTGCTTCAGTCTTTTAAATTTTTTGCATAAAATCATACAAAAGGGTATTTTGGTCATTTCCTACAAAGGAACCCATTTTCAGTCCCTACAATTTGTCCCTGAGTCTTTTCAACTGGTCTGCATAAATCTTTAATCAAATTTTGTACAAAGTCATCTTAGTTCGCATCTGAGTCAATTTGAGTCGTTTTTGCCCCAGGGGCATTTTAGTCTTTTCACATTATTTGAATTTTGGGCAGAGAGGTATTTTAAAATACCTCATTTTGACAGTTTGTTCGTTTTAGTCCATTTTGTCAATTTTAAACGTTTCACTTTACGTTATTTTCAAAATTACATTTTTTTCCAATTTTATTACTTTTTGCATTTTAGTCCAATACTTTCAAAAATTGCATTACAGTCCAAATTTTACATTTATTTGCAAAAATGCCCAATTCCAATTTTCAAAATAGTCCAATTTTAGTTTGTTGTTTTCAAAGGCAGTCCCATTTCCTTTAATTGTCAAATAGGTCCAATTCTTGTCAATTGCAATACAGTCCCATTTATTTTTCAAAATTGCAGATCAGTCCAAGGCGCCACGCAAGCAATTCAGTCCAGGTGTCACAATGCAATTGGCCCAGATGCACACATGGCAGCCTATAAAAGGCCAGTTACTGTGCAAAGTGTTAGAGATCGATTCATTACGTGCCAAGTCACAAACAACAACTCAATTTTCTCTCTCTGATCAGTTAGATCAAAACCCTAACAAACTCAGAAAACCAGATGAATATGAAGAACAAATTCCACAAATCATAACCGTTTCAGAAGCAATTTCAAGCAAATCCAATGGAGTTTTTCACACAGCTCTCAGAGATTCAACTGAATCTTCATCACTGAGCTGGAATTTCTGCAATTCGAGCATTGAATCCATAGCCAAAAGCCACGAATCCAATGCGATCACAGAAACCCTAAAAAGTTGAAAAGAAGAAGAAGAAAACGAAGAACTCAAGGATTCCGAACCGGTTACAAAGAAGAAGAAGGAATTACCAGCTCATTTCAGAATCCGAACCAAGAACCAAGAGAACAGAATCAGAAATTCCGAATCCTTGAAGGTTCTAGCTCAAACCTCCGATTGAAACTCAGGTAAACACGAAAACTTCATCCTTATACGTTCAAAAACAACCGTGAATCTCAGAACAATGTAAACCAATGCGGATTCAAAGAGTTTTGGTTCGAAATTGAAGAAACCCTAAAAATTTCCAGAAAACTTTCAAAGATTCCAAGGTTCACAACGTGTATCAGTCGTTGTAAACCAACGAATCAATGTACAGAAGCGTTTAAGAAAAGATTTGAATCAAAAAACGCAAGAACCAAAACTGTTCGGAATCCGCAAGCGAATCCAAGATTTACATCACCTCAGCTAGGATTCGTGAGTTTCAACGCCAAATCCGTGCTTAGAACAATAAAAAGAAGCGATTGAACCATGTTTTGTGAGATTCTGGGTTGGAAAGAGGAATTTAGGGTTAGGGTTTCCCAAAGAACCAAACGGCGGAGAAGAGCAAGAAAGAGAAAGAATGAAGAAAGTGATAAGAACCGGGTTGAAATCCTTTTATGTAGCAAGCAAACCGGGTCGAATCAGACCCGGTCCACTCTCTTCTCATTCTCCATCGTTTGATTTAGATCCTGATGGATCTGGACCAATCCAACGCTCCTGGAGCGTTAGCTTGATCCGGATCCATCAGATCCATGGATTTTGGGCCTATTACCCGTGGGTTGAGGGTTTCTTTCAGATTCTTTGAATTTCCTTACTATTTACACCTTATTTCTTGCTACTTGAACCCATGTGCATATTAATTTTCTTGCAAAAAAATCCTGAAAAATTACCATATGTTTCTTGATGAATTTTCAACTGTTTTGTGATAATTTCATACTTTGAAGTGGATAAAAAAGCATGCGCGCTAATTTTTGTTTGATTTACGTGTTTTTGATGCTTTTACAAATTTTATTGCGCTATTTCGGATCCAATTTTTGCTCTATGGCATTGATATTCGATATGTGATTTTGTGATGTGTTCACCCCTGAATTCATGCTGTTTCTACATTCTTGCATGTCTAATTGTTAATTCCTTGGTTTTCAAATTCAATGGATCCTTTCTTGTTTCGCAATCTAACTCCTAGTCCACTAGTTCGAATGCTCAATAATTTTACAAGTTTCTTGCTATCTACGATGCCACAATTTTGTTTGTTAATTTCTCTTTGCAAAATTAATTGAGAGCTTCACTTTGGGCAAGTTTAATTGCTAATTTTGCGATATATTTTGTTGTTGCGATGTGTTGATTTTAGGGTTTAGTGTGACCTATAATTTTTCTTTGACTCTTGAAATGTTTTCTTTGAAAAAAGGGTGCTGTTTTGGTAAAGGTTTTGGGTCATGAGGCTTGGTGTAAATTTTAGGTTCTAGTTTGGTGTCATTTGCTTTATTTTGGGTGTTTGATCTCTTGCATTTTGCTTAATGTTTTAGCTATGTTTACTTCATCCTTTTTAATTGGTTTGGTGCATTGTTAATAAATTTCATATCCCATGCATTGCTATTCATGCTATCATTCCTCATTTCATTACTAACCATTTTGTTCTATGTCCCATGCACATTGCAAGCATTGCCTCACTCTCATTTGTTTTTCTTCCTTTAGTTACCCTTATGCAATTTCCATTTAATTCATGTAATACTTTAGGTTTAGTTTACCTTTCTTTAATTTCATGCAAGACTTTAGAATGTAAAATAGGACCCGATGTAAAAAAACTATGGACTATGATGATGTACACCGACACATGCACCGACACACGCACACACGTTGTATGTTCATCGCTAGGTGTATGTTTAGGATACGCGGTACTTAGAGAAAATCAACCTTTTGAAAAACAAACAACTTCCATCACTTCAAATCTTTTCCAAATAAACCTTGGAGTCAAAACTCCAAGAGATTTTCCTTTTGTTTTCTTAATCAAAAATCAAAATGAACACTAATTTCCAACTTTAACCATTTCTTGTAAATAAATTGGACCAACCTCATTGCTTTCAATTCTAATGCCTTTACGGCCTCTTTCCATTCTTCAAAACCATTTTTTCAAAACTAAAAAAGAACAAAACTCACAAAAAATATTTTGGAAGAGAACTACATGGAATTTTGATCCCTTAAAAGGGTATGTAGGCAAGAGATTCAAAAATCTCTCCAAGTCCAATAAAATAAAACCCCATCTTCTCCCCCCTCATTCTTAAAATCAATTGTTTTTACAAAGTAGTAATAAAAGTAAAGTATAAACATAAAGCGTAGAAAACGGTTCCTATAGGATACTATAGCCATTGCGGGTGCCTAACACCTTCCCGTAATGGAATCAGCCCCGAACTTAGGATTTCTAAGGTTTTCTCAATTTTACCTTCCCCAAAAAAATAGAGACATCAATGATCGAAAGGTTCAAATCCGATTAATGATTTGACACCCGAAAATCGCGATGACAAATCACTATTGTTTTTACAATTGTATCCTTAAGAGAGAGAGTTAGTTTATGTTTTCTATATGTTATTTATTGTTGATTGAAGAAAAAGATGTATAATAAATATAGGCATGTATGTAAGAATGACAAACAATGATGCAATTCAAGTCGAAAGAAGGTAAGATAACTCTTGAGTCTTGAAGACTACATTGTGTAGATACGAGTAGATACAAGTGGACTAAATATTCTGCAATTCAAGTCGAAAGAAGGTAGGATAACTCTTGAAGACTATGTCGTGTAGGATAACTTTTGGAGAGATTGTCATAATATTATACACATTTCTAGAAAAGTTCATTAAAAATTCTGACGGGTAGATATGAGTGGACTAAATAGTAGCGACCAAAAGTAGTGATGGAAAACATTTGAGGGACTAAAAGTCTAACAAAATTTTTAGGGGGACTAAAACAAAAAGTTGGTATATTTATAGGGACCAAAAACATATTTAACACTTTTATTTATAAAAACGGAACACATATTTGACCCTTTCTTTTAACCGCCAATTTACTAAATGAATACAAGAGTCTCTATTTAAAGTGCAACATTGCTTAATCCTAAAAAAATGAGACAAGTTATGAACTAATAATTTCTTGATTTAATTTCCAACAAAGACGAAGGGGGGATTCAAGGATTCCTTAATCACTGTTAAACTTTTAAATTAACAAAACATAATCTCGCATTGGGCAGGAAATTTATAACCTTGCACCTACCTTCAAATCTTTTTTCTTTTATTTGATATTTAAATAGGTTCCGCTAATTACTAAGTTGAACGACAATCCCTTTGAAGATGATTAACTTACTACTTTATTACTAGAAATGATTTGGCGCACTTACCAATTCACTGGATACATCATCATTGGCTTTTGCAGTTGTATTGCTTATGATAGCAGACGTTTGTACAATTTTTGGGTGTCTTGCACTGTTCAGTGTTACAAGTTTATTTTTCCTTAGAAAAAGGTATATATCACTGATGTAGATGAAGTCGGAAAATCCAAAATGATTAAAACTAGGAAGATGTTAATTCTCTTAAAAGTACTATGAATGAAGACTCTCCTTAAACTCCTCCAAAATCATGGAAAACACTTGATCGTCATCCGCAAGATCAAATAATTGGAGAAACAGCAGATAAAGCCATAACAAGATGATAATTTCAAATTAATAGCGTGGCTATGAAAAAACCAAAATCAAACCAAAATCCTTAAAGGAAGCAATTGTTGACAATTCATTAATATTTGTTATGAAAGAAGTATTATCACAACTTGATAAAAATGAAGTGTTGGAACACTAGTGTATATTGGGGAGAAACTTGGAGTATGCTAGTGAGGAATGGGGAGCCATTGGAATATAAACACAAGGAAGAGGAAACTAGTGTTAGTGTGAATTGAAAATTTTCTATGTCCCACATTGGGTAAATCACACACTCTAGTAGTGTTTATATATGTGGGAATTCAATCCCAAGGGTGTGCCCTTGGGGTACCCACTTTTGTGAACGGAGTGAGCCATGCCAAAAATAATATAACACGCGCGACGCCGCCGTCCGACCGGGCCTGGGTCGAAAAAGGATTATTTTTTTTGGGGCTCAGAAAATAAAAAAAACTATCAGATTTTTTTTTGCTCCGAAATTTCCGCAAGACTAAGTCTTTCCCACGTGTTCCACGTTTTCCTTGCTCGCGCGTCTTAAGACAAATATAAAGCTTTTAAAATTTTGATGCTAAATTATATGTGCCTTTGCTTAAAAAAATAAAAAAATTATTGGTGCTTGATGTGTCAACATTTTTTTTGACAAATTTGATGGGTTAGCAAGTCAATTTACTTATTTTTCCTTTTTCCTAAAGGCAAATAGATACATAAATAATATTTATAAAATTAGTAGCAATTGGGAGCGGTTATGTTGGGAAGCTCTATTGGTTTGAGTTAAAGGATAAGAAATTGGAGATCCTAATTCAAACACGAATGAAGGAGAAAAAACTAATTTAACTATTAACATATGAATTTTTAAAAAATATTAGCTTTACTTATTTTGTAAGAACCCATTCTTTATATGAAATGTTTGGGTTGAGTTATACCAAATCAAATGTATATATTGTTTTTATTTAGAGAACTATTAGTAACACATTCAAAAATAATATTTTAAAAAAAAGTTTAGCAAGACTGATAATTTTAACAAATTCAAAAAAGTTTAATTAAAATTGTGGTAAAAAGAAGTATCTTAGACAAATACGACAGTTTTGAGCCTCATTGATGTTTTTGAACTGAATTAAATATAAATATTATGAAAATGCTATTTGAATCTGAATATCATAGTCTTAAACTTGGGTGATTATCTCGTCACTCTAAATGTTTGTTAAATTAAAAAAAAAATTATTCCCCTAAAACAAAGATAAAAAAACTTATTTGAAAAAAAAGTCTTAATCCGATTTAAATTTATTTTCTTGGTACAAGACCGATTTAATGTTATTACCCAAAAAAAGTCTTAGACTATTTAAATACAATTGTAAAAAGATTGTCTACATTTTTATTAGAAATAAAAGTGTAGACTGATTTAATTGTATTTAAAATGTTACCAAAATTACTCGTTGAACAATGAAATAAAAGCAAATCGTCATTTTTTTTCTTACTAAAAAAGCAAATCGTATTTTATAGTCCGTCAACTAAAACATTTATGTTTTCTCAAAAAAAAAAACTAAAACATTTATGTCTCTCTCAAAAAAAAAACTAAAACATTTACAAATAAGCGTATGATCTGATTCAACTATGTTAACCTACACATAACCAGTTTTATACTGTTTTCAACCAGCTCAGTTTGAAATCACAATTTTTTTCTCGAATTTTAAACCACATCGGTTAAGAAATAAGAAAATACTGAATTATTGAGACTCTGGATAGAAATTGTTTGAGTTATGTTTGCATAAGAGTGTGAATTTTATTTTAGGAGTGAGGATATTAGAGTGTTCTTTTAAACTGAATGGTTACAAATTGTCTAATGGATATCATAGTGTCATACACTTCACATGTGTGTAAAGAATTCACATTTAGCTTTCTGAAACTTATGGTGAGTTTGAAATGTAGTTCTATGCCTCATTTTCATTTTTTTTTCTGGTTCTGAGAATTAGAAGAATGAAAAGGTGAGGTTGTTAACAGAATGTCAACATGTTTATCCGTACGAGTGCTTGGTTATGTGGCTTACAGTACTCATCCTAGTTGACTGCTCTATATATAGAGAGCTTCCCTCCAAATATGTTAGTCATCAATTTTCTAAAGAAATTAACATGTTATTAATTTCTTGGTAACTTTATGTGTTGTTAGTGCTATTAAGTTTTATTTTGAATTAACGGTTACCATTACCACTAAGTATTCACTGTCTCGAGTGTTGATAGAGAGATGTGGGAGAGGGTGGAAACTGAATGAATCCCAACAGGGGAAAGACAGAGCGTCGTGATTTAGAAACAAATGGCTGCAAATGTTGCGCGCAACATTGGGAAATGGAGTGAGTGACCGCACTTGCGGTACAAAAAACTGATTCAGTTTTATGATTTTGGCTGCGATTTTGTGATTTCACAATCTTTGCTACGGTTTTGTGATTTCACAATATTGGCTACGGTTTTCTCAGCAAGTGATCTTGTACATGATCTCTTGTGTTCGACAATTAAGATCGCACAATCTTACAATTTGAATCATGATTTTGATAACCTTGATGGTATGCACAAATTCAAATTGACAATGAGCATTATGATTTTTATATTTTAGCTTTTTCTTTTTGATGGTGGGTAATGGATTACAAGATAACTGATTATTCTTGTTGAATGATTAATGTGAAAATTAAAGTTTTGTATTTTATTTCCAAGGGTTTTAAAGGTGGTTTGATTCTAAGATATATGGTCATCATATTGTTGTGTAAATGATATTATTGAATTCTTACACACGTAACATATTGTACAATTCATAACATTGGTGAAATGACATGGATATGATTGATAGTGTATGAGATTGTAGTGAATTTTGTTTCCATATGTGTTGCCTTATTATATTGTCTCCATATTTTAATTTTGACTGCACCTCAAGCTTTAAAATAGACTTATGACATCATAGTTGAAATGTCTCTTTTTCAGGTTGGTCGTGTTTTATTTCAATAGAAGGGTTATTCACTAGCTGGCTGAATTGCTTAGGTTCATTTTGTGGTCTGGAGCGTTGCTAAAGATGGCGGTGAAAAAGGATTATAGTTTTAGGGCCGTGGAATTTTAAGTTTATTTTGATTATTTATTATATAGTAAAACTAGATGAGGTGAAAAAACTATATGTTCCGAATAGACAGGCTAAACTTGTCTCTGGTTTTATTATTATATGTTGTTTGGAAGAACATACAATCTTCAAAGTCTAATATGTTTGACTTGTATGTTTCACTGTGTTATTCTAGTCTAATGTGTTATTCTTGTTATAGTACATCAATTGTAGTACCAGCGCACTGCAATAACAATTCCAATTCAACTACATCCAATCAAACATATGCAAACACATTCATATTTATGCCATGAACCTTTCTTTTGTATACACATTTGCATAGTTAAGGAACACCATATGAAGGACATATGATTCTTCTTCACTATATTAATGTATCAAACATATACTGAACCCTTATAATTGTGGTGTCAATCCTTAATTGCAATATCCAACTTTTGTCTGTGTTATTCAATTGGACAAAAAGGACATATGGTATGCACTGACTTTGACACCCTCTTCTTGAACTCAATGTTTGATGAATGCACATGGAAGCTAATTACCACAAACAAGTTATTACCTATTACACCAATGCTGACATACAAGATGCTCACGCTTATACCGCACATTTTCTTCTTCTGCTATATTCCCACAATATACATACTTATAGTATAGATTCACAAAGTCAACAAGAAAGAAAAAATGAAAGTTCTTTAAAAAAAAAAAAAGCGAAATACATTCATCCAGTAAACCTGAATTATTAAAAAAAAATTTTATTAAAATCATAAGTACATATATTTTACACTTTCATATTGCAACGAACTTTACCTAAATGGCAAATTATACGGTACATCCAAAATTTTGAGTGTACTGGTACACCAAATCTTTAAGTTAATAGTTAAATAGATTAATTTTTAAACAAAACAAATATTTTTCATCACCTATAATTATAATAACTAAATCTTGTTTACCAAAAATCTTGACGAAATAAAATTTAATTCTTCTAAATTTTTATTGCTTATAATAAAGAAGTTTGATTATTTTTTAAAATAAAATGTAAAAAATATTTAGTATGAGTTTTATAAACAATGAAATACCAATAAATATCAACAAATATCTCTCTATTATAGGCGCGAATCAAGATCAACTGTTGTCCTTGCGAAAACAAATGGCCAAGTTACTTATGCAAGATGATGCGTATTGGCGTCAACGGGCAAAAACCCATTGGTACAAGGATGGAGACCGAAATACGAAATTTTTTCATGCATCAGCTACTGCTAGGAAAAAGGTAAATCATATTTTTTCTCTTGAAGATGATCAAGATGTCAAAATTACTGATAATCCTGGCATGAGCACTCTAGCAAAGAATTATTTTTTGGATTTATTTCAAAGAAAAAACAGTAATACGGCACCTGTGGTCAATGCCATTTGTCAATCTATTACAGACATTGATAATGCTTCACTTACTGCACCATTCTCAAAGGAAGAGTTTAAAGATGCTATTTTTTCGATGCACCCAGATAAATGTCCTGGCCCTGATGGATATAAATCGGGGTTTTACCAATATTTTTGGAGTAGTTGTAGTGAAGACATATTTAAGGATTGTTGTGAATGGCTAGAAACAAGCCAGTTCCCGACTTCTATGAATGATTATAGCTCTTATTCCAAAGGGAAACATTCAGACTACTATGAATGATTGGAGACCTATAACATTGTGTAACGTATTGTATAAGGTTATTTCTAAAGTGCTTGCTAACATACTTAAAATCGTCCTCCCCAAGTGTATTTCTGAAACTCAATCTGCTTTTGTTACGGGTAGGTCGATTCTTGACAATGATATGGTAGCTATTGAGGTTATTCACTACATGAAGACGAAGACAAGGGGAACCAATGGTTGTGTTGCGCTTAAACTATATATTAGCAAGGCGTATGATCAAATGGATTGGGAGTACTTAAAGGAGGTCATGATTAAAATGGGTTTTAATAATAATGGATTCATTGGATGTCTATGAAGCAGTGGGGCCTGTTATTCCGGGTCGTGGATTGAGAGAAGGAGACCCAATTTCTCCCTATCTTTTTATAATTTGTGCGGAGGGTCTTTTCAGCATGTCAGAGTCTTTTCAACACACACTTCTCAAACTCTAAGGTCGAGTTCAACAGGCGACAAGCAAATGAGGTAGCTCACACCCTTGCTGGGGTTGCCGCATTAACCGCTAGTCCCACTATTTATTATCTTGTACCTCGTTGTATAAACTCTCTTATTATTAATGAAATGCTATAAACATACTCCTTTTCTTTCAAAAAAAAAAACCAAATATCTCTCTATTTCATAAAAATCATAGTTAATTTATAAATTTCTTAAATGATATTTCCTAAAATATAAATATCAACAAATGTCTCTCTATTTCATAAAAATCATAGTTAATTTATTAATTTCTTAATCAACAATACCGGTACCCCATAATTTGCGAGTGTACTTTAGAAGTTTCCTAGATAATATTGTTCATATTGTAGTGGGATAGTCCTATTTTAATGGAATTTATTTTCTAATTTAATATTTTAAATATTATTATTAAAGAATAAAATAGTAAATATGATATGTATATGTACTAGCGTTCATACTGGCACGAAGTACCTGTTTTCGCTCTTTTTAATGCCCTAATGTGTATGAACTACTAACAATAATTTATAAACATATTGGACTGTAACAAACTATAGTTATAATTTTCAATTACACCAACAATATAAAAAATATAATATAAATTCTTCTAAAATATAATATACTATAAATTTTTATCTTTTTGAAAGACCAACAATATACATGCTTATAGTATAGATTCACAAAGTCCACGAGAAAGAAAGAATAAAAATTCTTAAAAAAAAAAAAGTGAAATACATTCATCTAGTGAACCTGAATTATTGACCCCTCTTTGTACCCTTTAAAACCCTTCTCACGAAACCTAGTTTTGAAACTGTAACCAAAAAAAAAGAAACCTAGTTTTGAAAGACTGTTATATATTGCTCTGATTCCGCGTTTTGATAGTCAAACGCTAGATAAAGCCTCTGGTAGTGTGGGCTACGATTGAAACAACGCCTCTTGTCCTTATTAGTTTAGGTCAACAATGAAGGTTATTCTATCATCACCGTCGCATTCACTCTCTTCGGACGATTCGTTTCAAATGCCACCACTCCCCACACTTCCTTTCGATCTTATAGTCGAAATCCTGGCCAGGCTACCCGTGAAGCTCCTCCTTCGACTTCGTTGCATATGCAAGTCGTGGAATTCTTTGATCTCTCATTGTAAATTCGCCAAGAAGCATCTCAGCTTATCCACCACGAGCCACCTATACAAAGTGAGCTACTCTTATCCCTTAACCAAGTGTGTTTTAACTTTAACTTGTTACCCACTAGGTTTCGTTTCCACCAACGTAACCACTATGGTCACACAATATAAATATCCTTTCGATTATTATGTTGAAGATTATTATATGGTTGGCTCTTGCAACGGTATCCTGTGTATTGCTGGCTACCAGAAAACTTCAGTTATATTGTGGAATCCATCCATTAGAAAATTCAAGGAATTGCCCCCGCACCCTTTTAAAAAGACAAGATGGTTTAGTAGGATAAAAACAATATATGGTTTCGGCTATGATTCTTGTACAGATTATTACAAAGTGATTGTTGTTTCACATTACGAGATGCGAAATGATAGTGGCAAGTGTGTTGACAAAATTGAAGTAATGATCCATACTTTGGGTACCGATTTTTGGAGAAGCATTCAAGATTTCCCTTTTGGCGGCGTCCCTGTTGAGCAATCAGGGCATTTTGTGAGTGGCAAGATTAATTGGCTGGCTTCTAAACACTGGCTTAGAGAAAGCTCGTGCTTTATTGTCTCTCTCGATTTGGGGAATGAATCTTATCAAGAGATTTTGCAGCCTGACTATGGAGAGGTTGGTGAAGATAACTTCTTGACCTTGGGTGTATTAAGAGATTGTTTGTCCATAATTTCTGGTCATGTTATTTGGATCATGAAGGAGTATGGAAATAAAGAGTCTTGGACAAAATTGTTTACTATTTCTTACATGCCAGATCCTAGTAAATATTATATTTTTACCAAGGCCTTATGTGTTTTTGACAATCACCATCAAGTGCTGCTTGAGTCTACTAGGGATTGGGGTACGAATTGGAATACAAAGTTGATTGTTTACAATTCTAGAAATAGTACTTTTAGATTTACTAATGTTCCAAACAATAGTGCTTATAATCCAAGGAATGGTTCCCCCGAAGTATGCGTTGAGAGTTTAATATCACCTTGATCTTGATGATAGGATTTAGATGAGGGCTATGTCATTTGTTCATGAGATTCAAGTGCATCATGCTAGTTATTTTGTACTTGTTCTAATTAATGGTTACTTTATGAATTATTGTTAGATGGTTTGTGTTTCAATTGGATCCCATCCTTTATTTGTTTCAAACACTTCCTTTTACTGTTGTAATAATAACAATTATATATAATAGTATGTAGTAAAAATAAATAATTGCATAATATGATGAATTGTTAATTTTTAAGATTAATAATCATTGTGACAAGAATGCCAAATTTGAGAACTTTCAATTTTTAGGAGAACTAGCAGTGCTATCTAAGAAATAAATTTCTTCTTTATTTGGTTTTAACAATATTCCTTTTATTACATGCAGTTTCTAATGCTCGTCTTTCTTTACAAGTTTTTTTGTTAATAATGCAAAAGTTAACGTTCCATTAATTGTCATTTTAAAGCCAAAAATATGACTATAGCCTCTCGAGAAAGTAACTGATGTAGTTCATGAAGTGATTGATAAAACAGTTCAATTTCAATCTCACTGTTTTGCAGTTTCTAACTTGTTATTTTAGAGTTCAATTGTAGTTAAATCACTACTTCAGGTGTCCCAGCCTAACCCCTTGAGTTATTGTTGTTTAATATTGAAAATGTCTCAATTTCACAACCAGTCAGTGATTCTGATATTTTAAACTAGACTTTTATCTTACTCAATGTATATGCACAGTTGGCAGCAATCTGCCGATCCGCCAGCAAAGGAACCATGTAAGTTCTGCCTCTTCCAACTCTTCCCTTCGATTTCCTGCCTGAGATTTTGTGTAGGCTTCCGGTCAAAATACTCATACAGCTTTGATGCCTCTGTAAGTTCTTTAATTCTTTAATTTCTGATCCCAAATTCGCAAAGGAACATCTTCAATTGTCAACAAAGCGCCACCACCTCATGGTAACTTCTAGGAGCAACTTCGGTGATTTAATTAGTTCGGCATCATTCCCAAATCCCCTTAATTTTTTCTACTTCTACTATCGTTACACAGATACAACTTTACCCTCCTAATAGTATAACACTTGGACATAACTACGTTGCGATGGCATCTTTTGCGGCATGCTCTAAGCTGGTTCTTATTTTTTGTGGGACCCTTCCATTAAAAAACTTAAGTTATTGCCTCCTTTGGAAAATCCACACAAATGTGTTTCTTTCCGCATAAGCTTTGGGTATGATCATTTCATTGATAATGTATATAGATGGTAGATAGATTTAATTGATATTTGTGACTGTTACTCCCTGTCCTTGTTTTCTCTGTTTGTCCTAAAGACTCTGGTCAAGTCCATCATAGGCAACCCATAAAGCATAATGCAGTTAATTCCAGTGGTGGAAACAGAAAGAGAGATGCTTAGTTGAAAGATAGTATGAAGCAGTTGACCAAATGTTTCGAAGATGAGATAGTTGATGGGTATAGACGGTGTTCGTTCGTACTCAAGGGTTGGTTTGATTGAATCCTAAGACTGGAGAATCTTACAAATTGGCAGAAGGGAGCATATATCCTGTACTTTGCCTATGTTATTTACATTTTACAGGGTAAAAAGGTAACGTACACTTGAGATATAATGACTGCCTTACTGATATACGCAAACTTTATGCTTTCTGGTTATGACAAGGTTGAGGCAGAATCTCACATTTAGTGAAGAATGTTGGCGTCTCTTGGTGGTAGATTGTTAATTTAGACAACAAGCAGCTTTGATTGTTGAGGTTCGAGGATGTTTACTATGCTTCCATACCATATTACTGTTATCGAATATTGCAACAAATCTAAACAAAATTTATGTATATGCAAAGGTTGGAATTCAAAATTAGTCTTTCACTCTTGTGGAGACTTTCTTGATTATGGGTGTCTGTTATGAGATACCGTTTTAATCTTTCTCTTGAATGGAAGTAAAAAACAATCTTACAAAATATGTTATAAGGCATGCTTAGTGTTGCACAAGTTTCTTATTTTTTAAGATCCTGGAAACAACCTCTTGTGTACAAAAATTGGGTAAGGCTGCTTTCAATACACCAAAATGGTGGGACCCCTTCTCGGACCCTGGGTAAGATTTGGGTTATGTTTTAGATGTTATGAGGTTTGCTTAGTGTTGCACAAGTTTCTTAATGGTTGCTTCAAATCTTGCACAATGCATTATGAACTCAACATAAAATGTTTTATAATACTATTGTGATGTCATATTCAATTTTAGCACATATGTAGGTTTGAATATTAGTAGTTAATTGTTAACAGGTGTTTTACCAATGAGGTGGGTGGTATTTGTTAGCGAAGGAAGTATTTGATGGTAGTTGCAGGATTTTGGCTTATGAAAAAGCTTATTTGGGACATATTAGATTTTTTGCAGGGAAGCTGCCTTTGAATTCAACAATACCATTCACTTTTCTTCCTGCTATCTGTTTAATGGTACTTCATAGTTCTTTTGTTGAATTTGTGTTATTGCCTATCAGTTAATCAGAGGAAGAACATATTAGGGGTGTTCTTTTTTTGGGCTTCTGTCTGGATTTTTGTTATGCAGAGGAAGACGAAATCAGAAAGTAAAATGACCATTGATGCTATCCATTGCTCAAAATACAATGTTTCAACACTAGTGTTGAAATTCTAACCAAGTTGTTAAATTGTTAAAAATATTTTAAAAATTATTTCAGTAATTTTGTTCCCAAATTCATTTACTAGTTTTTGAACCATGCAAAACTGGTTTAGAATCCGAAATTTTGTTTATTGAACTATGTTAACCAGTTCAGAACAAAAGAACCAATTTTAAACAACATTGGTTCAGAAACAAAAAATATGGGGCATCAAACCACATAATCAATTTCAATTGGATCGAACCTCAAGATGATACACAGATGAAATTAATTGTTTGACAGAGACATGTGGGAGAGGGAAGAAACTAAACGAATCGTAACAGGGGAGAGACAGAGCATTGTGATTCAAAGAAACTAAACGAATGTGTTGTGATTTATATAGTATGAGAGATTCACAATTTTTTTACTCTTTCCCTTTTTTACCACTTCTATTAACATTGATGTGATAATTAAGGTTTTATAGGCTTTGAGTTTCTTATATATTATGTTAGGGTTTCTTTTGCTACTTCCTTTTTGATGTTCAAATTGTTCAGAACTTAAGAACATCATTTGGAATTTTGGCTTTATGATGTGTAGCATATCCTATACTAATTACTTGGATTTCTTGCTTACTGACAGAGAGCAACAAATGCAAAGCTATTGGGATGCAACAACAGTGCCATGCAACGCATACTGTTTCTAGAGGATCTATGTCATAGTCCAAATTGACAGGATTATGCCATGGTTTGGTGTCTGCGAGGCTAATAAATGATGGAAATATTGTCAATGAAAGCAGTGCTTGACATAACCCATGTTTAATTATTATTAGTTATGATTATCAATGATGGTGTTGTACTGGAGTGAATGTCATGTAACTCAATTGGGGTGGGGGGAGGGGAATTGTTTTTGTTGTATTGCAAATTGTGAACATCGTCTTTTATTCTGCTTTGCTAATGCTATTATTATGCTACAAAACTATCACGTGTACATCTTTGATTTTAACATTCTTAAAAAAAAAACAAAACCTTTGATTTTAACATTGACAATGTAATTTTATATATAACTTTCATAATAACATATAAGAAGAATGTGTATTTGATTGTCAAAGAAACTAATACAGCCATGTAAATTTAGCTCACTGTACAAGTTTTAGGGTTAAATATATTTGTAGTCCTTGTAAAATCATAAACTTTTAAGTTTAGCCTCAATTAAATTTCAATGATAATCTCAGTCCTCCATAATATTCTAGTCTACAAAAATAGCATAATTTTAGTTCTCAAAATAGTCCTATAAAATGCAAATAAGATTAAAAGTGAATACTTATGTTTTTCACTTTAGCACTCAGGTTTCTTTAACTTAATAGCACCAACAAGTGAAACTTCTGATTGTGTGTCTGGTGTCAGTGTCGGACACGGAGAATCCCCAGGGATTGGTCTGGTAGTGTAGGCTTGGGACATCGGAGGGTGCTCCTCTCTAGGTATCAAGTTTGAATCCTTCCTAGTGCCAATTCCTATGTAGGGCCAGTCCATATTTGAATTTAATTGGGTTCCCCGCTAGTGGACGGTGGATTGATCCCAAAAAAAGTGTCTTACACCGACACATGTCATTTCATTCAATTATGTCATTTTCTCAAATAATTACTTGTGTCAATGCGTGTGTGTCAATGTTATGTCTAGTGTCCATGTCTATGCTTCATAGCTCATGAGTTCTTAACTATGAAGCACAGAACAACGAACGAGCAAGCTACCTTGCCTCACCCTGAGATGAGAGGGAAGGTCGATTTGACTCGAATCCCGGACCTGATCTTTAATCCTACACCGGTTAATGATGCGATGGGATAAGTTTTTTTCCATCAATGTTGGCCCAGTCGAGGCTCGTCCATGCCCAATCCCAATGGACAAACCTCTGATCGCTCTATAATCCACCCGTCTTCCCCAGTCCCTGAAAGCCCTCCTATCCTTGGCCTAGCCCTCTTTATCAACTCGAGTCTGAAGTTCAGCGGCTTTCATCATTGACGAAGACCTGTGCTAATAAGACAAAGAAGTGGGGAGTCTATGCCTTTTCATAAAACTAAAAACTTTATGTACTTGAATGAATTCAGATTAGGCGTGTCCCGAAGTCGGATACACGTCAGTGTCAGACACCAACATGATACCGACACATATGATTACATTTGAACTATGCGATTTTCTCAAATTATTATAGGTGTTGGAGTATCCATGTCGTTTATAGTGTCGTGTCTGTATATGTGCTTCATAGGTCCTTAATGGTAGTAGATATAAGCTCAAATAAATCAACTCAAACAAATTATTACTACATGTATGTAGCAGAAGCAGAAAACCATGATTTCAAATACAATTGTAAAGCATCAACAAGCTTCCAAAATCATTTTGAAACCATCTGTTACTACTATATTGAGAAC
Organism: Medicago lupulina; assembly: GCA_958299785.1. NCBI lineage: Eukaryota > Viridiplantae > Streptophyta > Magnoliopsida > Fabales > Fabaceae > Medicago > Medicago lupulina. The sequence goes on from OY283144.1 coordinate 66,338,365, forward strand.
ATGACAAACATTTTGAAAATCACAGTCAAAGACAAAGACAAACAACTTCAAATCAAAAGTGCAGATTTTTACCATCATCCAACAAATCATAATGAAAAACAAAACCCACCAAATAAACGAAGTTTACTATCAAAATATTAAAAAATAAATTTATTATTATTCTTTTTCTAATAATAATGTTGAATATATTTGAGTGAGTTGAGTAACAAACTGATTTCAGATAAACAAATGAGCGTGAGTGAGAGTGTTAGGTTTGAATGGAGAGTTTCATGTTTCAACCTTCGATTCAATCACCTAAACAACGTTGTTTGTTGTTCTGTTCTAGGATATGTAAAGAAGAAGCCAAACCTATTTCATGAAAGTAAAAATTCAATCCAGTAAAAAAAGTTAAAAGTGAAAATTCAATGGAAACAAATTAGTACTTGTTTTTTTTCTATGCAGACCAAACAAATTGGTTTAATCATAAGTCATAAAAATAATATAAAATTTTCATTTTAATGAATAAGTTTTGTTTACTAGACCTAATTCATTCTTGCAACCCGATTTGTAAAGCAAGAGTATCATTTTTTTATGAGTCTATTTTAAGTCTTATCTCTATTTTAAATAAGGTTTGATTTTTCTTCTTAAATTATTGTTAATATATAGCTCAATTGATAACGACATAAACTACGACGTATTTAGTAACTACAAGTTCAACAATTAAACTATTTGATAAAACAAAACATACAAACAAGAATAGTGGGATCAAATTAACAAAACTACGCACGCATTTAGATGCCTAAAAAACAAACCAGATGAGAATACAATTATGAATTTTGGGTATATAGAAGTAAACAAATTATATATTCATATGTCTATGAAAGAAGAATGCTAAGGACACTATCTTTTAAACACTCTATCTAATATTCATTTTTTTATTGGATGAAATTTATATATTTTTCACTACTTTAAGTGAAACTCATTTACAAAGTGTGAGACTCACCTTAATTTAAACCAATAAAAAAAATTGAGTGTTTAGAAGAGGGTTGAAAAGAGAATATATCTATCACCACTAGTTATACAAATAGAATTAACTATGGCAATGTATTTTCTGTCCCTTGCTTTTGATTTCTAATCTATATTAATTACTCGAATTTCTCTTTACCTTTTCATGAAGACATACGATTCAACTTTCAAGTATGGTAGCATGGTCATCCAAACAAATGCAATGAAAACATAAAATTCTTGCCTCTTACATTTAGTGCTATACGGTCCATGGTCTATTATTCTTCGCCACATACTTCTAATAATGTTCTTTAAATACTTTATAACCCCACCCTTAACATATACCGCATGATGAGGAGATTAAGATCCTCTTATCTCCTTTTTGTTAATGATCTAACTTTTTTAATCCAAGGATTGATTCATTCAAAAAAAAGAAATATAGAAGAAAGTGAAAAAATAGATGAATGATCGAATGACAACATAAGATAATAAGATAATGAATATAAGAGGGATTCAAATCCAATACGATGTATATATGAGGATGAAAAATAACGCTTAAAATAATGATATAACGCAAGAAAGAAACTAGTGTTTGAAATAAGGTTTTTGTGTTAAACCATGGCATATAAATATAAAGTCCAACTTCTCAAATTTCTCTTAAACATACTTGAATGACAATGTTATTTGATTTTCCAACGGTAGTTAACTGTCATCAAAATCTTTTAAAAAGATTGTTTTAATATCTTGATTAACATAGTGCATAATAAAAAAATAATTTTAAAATTTTGATACATTGAAGAATTAGTGTAGTTACTTCTTACATCTTCAAATATCAAAATTACTATTTTTTTGGTTAAATATGTTTTTGACCCCTATAAATATGTCAATTTTTTTTAGTCCTTCTAAAAAATTTCTTTAACTTTTAGTCCCAAAAATTATTTCATCTTCACTTTTGGTCCCACCTTTTATTTAAACTCATTTTTGAATAAAAATTTTTAGAAAAAATTATAATATTATAAATATCTCTCCCAATTAAAATTTAAAATTGGCTAAATTATATTTTTGGTCCTTTAACTATTTAATTAGTATCAGTTTGGTCCCCTAACTAAAATTTGATTTATTTTGGTCCCTTAGCTTCTCTCCATTATATATTTTGGTCTTTTATGTTAGTTTTAATTCAAAAACGTTAGACTTTCTTCATTTTCTTCTGGATTTTTTCTGGAATTCTTGTTGTTGAATGTTGATGGAGATGATATGAAGATGAAAAAGAGGAGAAGAAGATGAAGAAAACCTAACGTTTTTGAATTAAAACTAACGAAAATGACCAAAATGTTAACAGAGAGAAGGTAATGGACCAAAATAAATCAAATTTTAGTTAGTGGACCAAACCGGTATTACCTAAATAGTTAAGAGACCAAAAATACAATTTAGCCTTTAAATTTTTTTAACAAAAATAAATTAACTATGACTTTTTATATTTTTTCTGGTTAAAAATTCATAGTTAATTTATGTTTTATTAAAAAATTCTATTTTTTTAGATGAGATTTTTATAATATTCTACGCAATTTCATTAAAAAATATAAATATTGACTTAAAAATAGAAAAAAATAAAATAGTGATCGAAAATTTTATATAAATTAAAAATTAAAATTAAAATTAAAATTGAAAAAATAAAACGATAAGTTTGTATATCTCAAGGAAAGTCATGATTATTTCTACCTAAAAATGGGAGCAACATAAATGAAGAAGATTATTAAAATAGTGTCTTCTAAGTTGAATGGATAGCAAGTGTCCTTAGTTTAAGGTCATCACATCATCATTCACTGACACTCAACAACAAAGAGGATATACTTTACTTCCTTTCTATTCATTTTCATTTCATTTTTAGGGTTTCAATTTTCGAATGTTCCTTTCTTTCTTTTCTTAATTCTCCACCGTTGCTTTTTCTAATTGCATCGAATGGATCGAAAAAACAACGATGAAGAAATCGAAGCTGGTGAATGGGAATTTATCCACAACGATGATGAAAATGAAAATCCAATCGTTGAATTGAAAAATTCTGATTCAGATTCTTCAATTATCAGATCTGATCATTTTTCAATCAATCCGATTCAGATTCATGATATTCCCAATTCGATTTCCAGTAGTTCTAGTTCAAATTCCGAAATTGATCGAAATTTCGATGATTCCTACGTTGCTAATCAGATTTACCCTAATAATCTTCGTCGTTGGAATGATTCTGATTCCGATAGCGACGTTGTTAGTGCTAACAACATCGCTGTCGGTGTAATTGATGATAAGGAGGGTGTTGATGAGGTTGTTGAAAGTGGTATTGATTCGGCGGTGGTGGTGGAAGAGGGGAAAGAGGATGAGAAGAGATTGGTGTGGTGGAAGGTTCCATTGGAAGTGTTGAAACATTGGGTGAGTCCTTTTTCGATGGTTTCGATGCCTTTGTCTGTTGCTGCTGCTGCTGCTTTTTTAGGGCTTCTTATATTGGGAAGGAGATTGTATAAAATGAAGAGAAAGACTCAAACTTTGAAGCTTAATCTTGCTCTTGATGATAAGGTCACTCTCTTTTGTTTTTATCTATTTTTTTGATATTTCGTTTATTATGTTGGACACCAACACCAGACACGACACTAACACTGACACAAGTTTACACTCAGAAAGTAGGTATGGTTTGAGTGTAATTATATGCATTTGTGTCCGACACATACACCTCTCATACACCTCTCATGCTTTCAATCTGAAGTGTCTGTGATACATAGCGTACACATTGGCGCCAATAAAATAACGTGAGAAAAGAAAAAACCCAATAAGCCTTCAATTTGAAGTTTTGTGCTACATACTATGAAGCATTGACGCTAGACATGACACTGACACTGATGCATTGACACATAGAAAGAAACCAATAATAATATGAAAAAATGAAAGTGATTGAATGCAACCACAGAGTCCAGTGACATGTGTTGAAAATTTGATATTTTGTGATGCATAGCTTATATAGCCTCTGCATATCAATGGATATTTACAGTAGTTTATTTGAGTTTATCTTATAGTACACTTTAAAAATAAGTTTTTATGACATGTGAGTAAGCTATTTTTGGCTTATTTGGGTAGAGGAGTGCTATGGTCATACTCTCTCAAACATTCACTCTTATTGGGGTGAAACCTATGTGGGTTTCATACTTTGGTAATGGATCCCACATAAAGTGGTGAGACCCACATGGGTTTCACCCAATAAAAGAGTGGGTGTTAACAGAGAGTGTTACAAAGAGTGTTTCTAACGTATGTCATTTGGGTAAGTTTCCTAGAATATCTTATTGAATGATTGCTTAATCAAGCTATTTATGAAATTTTGTTAATATAAGGTTAAGGTACAAATAAAAGGGTAAGAACAAGAAAAAAGTTCATGATGACATGTGTGAGCTATTTTGTGTATGTTGGTAAACTTTCCAAAATAGCGTATTGAATAATTGCGTAATACAGCCATTTACTCAATTACCTTAATGTAAGGTTAAGATCTAGACTAGATAAAAAGGCAAGAGTAAGAGCAAAGAATTTTGATTATAATATGGTTTTATATGATTTGATGCAAAAAGAATATCAGCAACTCTTATTGATACTAGACTTATAATGCTCCTATAACATAAATTAACCTTTATCTCATGCTATACATATATTTAAATACATGACATTATTGCGTCGATGATCAAAGACATCTTTTATAATTGAATATCAACACTAATTTAGCCTCTGAAACAGAGAAATATGTGAACAATGTGTCACATAATCAGAGAGGCTTAATATATCTGATATCTGTTCATGTGCTGGTATACGAGTCACAGCTAGGGATTTATTCAACACCTTGTCTGTGAACAGGATTGTGACACAAGGAGACAATGCATTGACTGTCATAGTAGTTGATTGGAACTGAATCACGAACCTGTAATTCAGTAAGAAGAGACTGAATCCAAATTATTGCACTTGTTCTAATGGCTAGTCTCTGATACTCAGTTTCAAGACTTGAATAAGCAACTTGTTGCTGCTTTTTAGAACACCATGAAAATAAATTAGTTTCAAAGTATGTGCTAGACCCTGAAGTAGACCACCTGTCATCATGGCCAGATGCCCAATTGGCATCTCAAAATACCTGTAAAACGATGAGACCGGTCTGGTTGTAAAAGAAGGCCATTATCAGTAGGACCTTTAAGATACTGTAGAATGCACTTTGACAATTTTCTAATGCTCAGTTAGTGGTCATGCCATAAATAGGCACACCGTATTTGCACTTAAGTTAATCTCAGGTCTGGTGATAGTTGCATATTGCAATACCCTGCACCTACAGTAGAATGACAGGGCTGAGTGTAAGCCATGTACTGTAAGAGTTGTAGATGTTGGTTTACACTAATAATATCTATAACTATGCATAATTACCTTTGCATAACCGTCTATGATGTCTTTAGCGGAAGACAACACCTAAACAGTTAAACACCTATCCCAAACGAGGACACGGGCTCTAATGACCCAATTGCAAGTCTACATCCCAGGGCCCTGATATGATGAGTGTATGTGAGGAAAAATAAGAAACAGAGGACAAGTGATAATACGAGGCAGAGAGAGAATGGGGCGGGCGGTAGTTGACGTAATAGGCAGTCATTTAGGTAAGGGGGTTGTTTATTTGATATCTTGGAATTCATTTTAGAGTTGTTTATGCAGAAAATAAATTATTTCCTCTGTGGACAGTCGGGTGCCAATCCCACTGTGCTTCTGCTATTTCAGTCACAACTTCATTCATCTAAATTTCTTCTGATCTCTTATAAGCGGATTGGAAATTCTTATTCCTAAAATATGATACTGTAGAATAGATAAGCTCTTTGCCATAATTTTATTGTTTGATGATTATTAGACCAGCACATTTGTCTTTTTGAGACCTAATCAGCTGTCGAGGACTGCTTTTGTTGATAATAATATTAATATGTTGCATTCTTTGAGAAACCTCACAACATTGTTAAGTTTCTGATGTTCACTCATAACGATTTTCGCAGAAGGTATCCCAGCTCAAGGATCGTGTTGCACGTCTCAATGAAGCATTTTCAGTAGTGAGACGTATTCCCGTAGTACGACCATCTCTTCCAGCTGCTTCTACTATAACTCTGAGGCCTGTGATGAGTATGAGATGAAGGAAGGATTCGACAGATTACTTGATTTGAAGTAGTGTGAAATTGCAATAATATTTGTAATATCATAAAAATCCTTGGGTACGAAAACATGTATGTATGAATGTAATATATGTATTATGTGTGTTGGAGTCGAAGCTACACAGTGGCTTCTTGTATATGGTATCATATCATACTTGCTGTTAATTCTATATCTTGCCAACGTATTGTTGTGAGGGTATTACTGCAGTATTTTGTTAAAAAGCTAGTAACGTGTAATTTATTTAGTTATGATCTTTAACTGGAAAATTTCCAAAAAGTAATAGATTGTAATAGTAACTTGGTTTTATAATGTGATGATAAAATAAAGTGTAATATTCTTGATCGAGAATGTGTTGAAATGAACCATGCATTGAGATTAACACTTGAGGTGCTAGTTCTGTGGCAAAAACTTAACCTTGTTGAGTTCAAATTTCCTCCGGGACAATTTGTAAAAAATGGTAATTAATGCTACTTTGATTAATAATTTTTTTTTGGTATATTTGCACTTTTGGATCTCGTAGTATTTCAATTGTGCGATTTTGGCTTCCATTTTGTCATATAAGGTAAGATCACTTAAGCAAAATACAACAAAACGAGCACGTAAAGACCAGATATTAATAAGAAACATTCTTCTTTGCTTGTTAGACTATAACACCAATGAAGACTAGTAATTGTTCCAAAACCACTTTATGCATGCAAAGAGTTTAACTCATTCATAAACCAAATGTTGTTTATTTCTAGCAATAAAATTACATTTCTGAGAATGATAATTGAGATATTTTTACCAAGAATGTTATTCCATGCCTGGTACAGAATATTATTCAATTCCTGCTATGAAAGAGTCTTCAATATGATAACATTTTTCATAACAGCTTTGCTAGCAGTTGAAGTAATAGCATCTTTGGAGGAAATGACATTGTGAGAACCATTCTCTTAAGAACTACTAGACAATATATGAACCCCAATCTCAAGAATTCAACATAAGGCATCTCGGAGAAAATTTTGTTACGATCATGAAAAGATTCCAAAGCCTCAAACTGAGCTGCAGTATTAGAACCTTCAATCAGATTGATAGGAGTGACATTATTAGACATAGTGGCCGATATTTCTTCGGGAGTAAGTTCCTCTTTCACTGAGAATTCAACAAACTTTTCTGGTCAGTTCACCTTTGCGGCCTGATCACTGATAAGTTTATCAAGCAACATAGTGACAAAAGGGTAAACATCAATACCAAAAAGATTTTTGCTATATCAGAGACAAATCACTCTTTGTTACTATCATTGTTCACCTTAGAGTTAACCATCCCAGTATCCTCTCTCATTTTATTGTTCTCCTTGGAATCATAATCTAATTCCATTGTGTTGTGACCAATTTGCTAACAACCTTGGATTGAATGGCCAATAATTTTGCAATTGGTACAAAACAAAGGATGTTTTTCAAAAGCAATATCAATGCACAACGCATGACCATCCCGCTCAATAAGGACCTTGTTGAAGCGCTTATGTGACATGTCGTAAATCCAGTGACCAATACAGCCTTGTTTTTGTTGATTCATCTAAAGAGAGAGGAGTACCTACACTAATAGCAATTGAGGTCTCAAATACTCTTGTGCTAGATTCGTAAGCCGTATCCAAACCTGAGCATGTGTAAGATTCTGATTATGGGGTTGGAATCCTTAGTCAAACAAGAGAATATTAGTAAACCATGTTTGTCTTTCAAAAAAAAAAAAAAAGTAAACCAGGTTTGAGATTGACAAGCTCTAGAGGCCAAATCCTTTCTGAAGTACCAATGGGAGACAAGGTAACATCTATATTTATATATTTTCTTGGTAGTAATATATTATTTTTGATCATATTTTCGTTTAATTATATTTTTTTGTCTAAGCTAAACTTTTGACAAATTATTTTAATATGATATTCCTTTTTTTCATATGTTATATATTCCATCCGTCCCAAACTGTATGTCACTTTAGAAAAAAATTGTCTCAAATTATATATCGCTTTACAATACTAATGAGACATTAATGTTACTTTTCCTATTATATCCTTAGTTATTTATTACTCTATCTTCTTTTAATTCTTTAATTTATCTTTCTCATACAATTTATTAAAGACAATTTTGTAAAACGACTCATAATATCTCTTTTCCACACAAAATTAATTATATTTTTTAATATGTGTGAAATTTCCAAAATGTCATACAATTTGGGACGAAGGGTGTAAAATTTATTATGGATTTACCTCATAAATTTAATGTTTGTTCTCATGTTGTCTATCTAAAAAATGGAAATTGTTTTTTATTTGTGAAATTTTGATTAAGAAATGAGTCATAAAAATAATATGAGTTGTTCACTTTGATGAATTTGTTATGAAACATTTAATATCATATTTTTTCCATTATGCAGATACACACTTTTATCAATTATTTATAACACATTGAAAATCAGAAATATCGTGTGTCCTCGCTAATTTTTTTTACAGTCTTTTAACAAATACATATAGTTTATTACTCACTTTTGTTGTATTACCAAATGAGGTGTTATAGAATTTATTTTAAAATGAATAATAACTTTTTTCTATGAGAGTAAATGAATAATAATTTATTTATTTTAAATCTATATTCAAATATTACCTTGTAATAATATATATTTTCATCTTATTTTTCATTTGATTTTTTTTTTTTGTCTTAGGTAAGCTTTTTTTTTTTTTTTTATAATTCTTTTTTAACTTCAATTTTTCTTATTATTATTAGTTTGGAATGATCGATAATTTTTTTGTCTAATATGATATAATTTTTTCTCATTATTTAGATGTTCCTATAAAATTTATGTTAGATTTACTTTATTAATTTATTTTTTCTCATGTTTTTATGAAAAAGTTAAAATGAAATTATATTAATCAAACCGCCAAGTCCTCGTGTAAAGAAGCAGGGAAACAAACCAAGATACTTTGTCAAAAAAATAAATAAATAACAAAACTAAGAAACTACTCCCAAACAGGAACTCTTCATCTTTGTTATTTTATTTAAAAATAAAAAATTAGGGAATGGGAAACTACTATTCATAATGGGATTTGAACCAACCTTGTCCCATGAGGTTACAAAGTTAAATTCTTACCACCAAACTAACACATTTATCTTTGCAAAAAATTTAATTAGACAATGATTCATAAGAATAATATGAGCTATTCACTTAAATTAATAAGTTGTGAAAAATTTAATATCATATTTTTTCGTTGTGAAAATACACACTTTTAACAATTTTTTTTTATAAATAAAAAAAAAATACATGCTTTTATGGAGAATCGTTCATAGAGGCATCCTTGTTACAAACGCAACATTACGTTTGACCGTCTTTGTCAAAGGTGCAAATCCCAAACCGATAGTTTGGATCACATTTTTATGAAATGTGAGTGGGCCAAATTGGTGTGATTATCTTCTATTTTAACCATTAATTTTGAGGTTGCAACTATCAATAATTTTTTAGATTGGTTAGAACACATGCTTATTTCTACTGACAAAAACACTGTGACTCAAATTTTTATCTCTCATATACCATATATGGAAGGACAAAAACAAGCTAATCTTTCATAATCTAGAAGTACATGTGGGTGAAGTTTGCAAGAAAGTGCATGCTGCTGTTCAGGAATACAAAACGACCACTGCATGTCAGCTTCGAAAAATCGAGCATTGAACCCTTGGGATGAACCATCATTACACTGGTTGGAATCCTCCAATGCAGGGTGATCTAAAACTCAACGTGGATGCTCACTTTTTGGCTGATGGCCGTTGAGGGTTACGTTTAATCCTTCGTGGAAGCTATTGATGCAGAGGCGTGTGAAGTCTATGAAGCAGTGAAGCTGGTAAACACACAAATTCTAAGTAATGTCGTGATTGAATCAAACAACCAAAATGTGGTTTCAGCTGTGGAAAGAGGCAATCTTGCTAGGAGATATTGGGGAAAGCTTCTTTTTGTCAAAGTTATGGTGAGATGCAGAAGTTGAATCGAGTAAAGATTAGATAAACTATGGGAAATGAAAACATGATTGCTCACTATACTAATAGGTGGGTGATTACTGCATTTCCTCTTTGCTTTTGTGTCAATAAAAAACTTGTAAATTGTTTTTCCAAAATTTATACCATCCATTGTTCAAAAGTCTTGAAATTTTCAAAAGAACAAGTAACAATAGTATCATTCTCCAAAAGGTGGAGTCACAATTTCAATAGGATCTTCTGCATTCAACCACCATTATCCCCCTTCCATATGATTATTAGAATAATTATACATCTCATCAAGATGATTTTGAACGAAAGCTATGTGACATTTGTTAGATAATTTATCAACACCACTTGTATGAAGATTTTCTAGATGTATCTTCCGAAAATGTATATAAGAGGGCATCCAATATATCTCGGCATACATATGAACCAAGATGATTTAAGTGTGGGTGATTGGATATGCACAACCTAAAACATTAACATTTTGTGGTTAGTGAAAATACTCTGTATCCTTTATTGTACGTGCTATAACATATCATGCACACCATCATGTGGCTGATCTAATGGAGATTGTACATACACCATTTGCACCAAAAGTTGAGTCAAATGAGTTCATAACGAGTCCTAGCGTTTTCTACCTAGAGTTTTGTATGTATTCATTTCACTGTAACAAACTTTTGCTTTTTAAACTAATCATATTTTTACATATTTTCTCCTCTTCCTCGATGACTGACTTCATGGACTCATTTGCTTCATTTTTCTTGCCTTTATCGCAGTTTTTTTTACTATGATTTTCCAAGAACGTATTTTAACCTCCTGCTCAATTGCATCAACTATGCTGCAGATGGCCTGAACAAACCTAGGAAGTGCTAACATATCCTATCTCACTTTTTGTAATCAACAACCCCATCATCTTTTGCATAGTAACTACAAGTTACAACCATGCATCTTCTAGGACGACAACTCCAGAAAATGAGGCGCATACACCGTCCTCTTTATTCTGGTCCGGTACATCTCTTGTTCTTTGTCAACTGCATCTGAAATCAACCAAGAAGTAATGATTATAAGTAAGTAAAACTAGATCTAACTTCTGTTCACATATTTCCATCAAAATCTGCTTATATTCGCATGAAGCATCTTGCCAAAGTTCAGTGTGAATTATCACATATTTTTTCTCTACTATTTATATTTTCCTTTTGCCATACCATTCCACCAAAATTCAATATTTTGTCTCTTATCTTCTCTCTCAAGCATAAACCACCCTCATTGAGTTGATCAATGAAAAAGATGGAAATCTGGATAGAAGGATAATGTGCAAGACTTGGGAGCCTAAAAAAGAAGGATAATCGTTAGTAAGTTCTAGAAAAAACGATGAGCGAAGGATTCTGAATTTATTAAACATTTTAGAAACATTATCGATCCTCCATAAAATGGCATTACATCTTAGAGCAAGAGGGAAAGAGGAGTTGCTTTGTAGCTTTATCAATACTGATAGTGATGGTCTCGTGAATTATATTTCTTGTTAAAAATTAATTTATCAATTATCACTTTCCTTGTAAAATCTTAAATGATGATGATGATGATGATGATGATAATGGTTCGATAATAATAATAAAAAATAATGTTATTTTATTTTTAATTTATAGTTGTAAATGTTCAAATTTAAAAAACTTTGTTGTTGAACTTGTTAAGGTATCCGCTCATAACTCTCAATAGTGATTCCCCTCTTTCACGCGATTACGGTGAGGAATAAATTTTGTCCCTCACTTGTAGATTTTTACACTGCTTCAAAAAGTGTTAAGTTAAATGTTTTGAGATATTCAAGATACTAAAATTAAAAATACTTGAAGTAAAGATAAAGACATAAAGATAAAAGGATAAAAATGCATCAAATTTTTTTAACACTAATGCATCAAATAACTTGTTAACTGATTGTGCGTTGAATAAAATGTACACATCCTATATTTATAAGAAAACACCAACAAAAAAATTCCTCAAATTTTTTGCTAACATTAACTAAGGAGCTGACATAAAAGGAAAAACAAAATATTAAGAATTGAAATCAAAGTTTGTTCAAATGTTTTTTTTTTCTTTTTTGAGGGAAAAGTTTGTTCAAATGTTAGTGACCACTATATGAAAAACAAAACACAATTTTGTTGCTATGGATCACAAACAAGATGTTTTATTTTTAACGTATTTTGACCTTTAGCCAAAATGTTTTCATTGTTTTAAGCTTTTTGTTACGATTTATGTGCTCTAGTGTTTCTATAAACACTTCTGTTTTTTACGTTGTAATCTATTCCTTCTATTGGTTTACCTTGCATCATATATGTTGAGGTTTATTGATCTTGCAAAGAGCTTGCAATATTGGCCATCCTTAGTGTCCTCACCACAATTTTATGTTGTTTTGGAGGACAATACGTTGGTCAACAAGGAACCTTCGTGCATATAGTATTTAGTACAATATAAATGGCCAATAAGGGATGTTTGTGGTTGTTTGATACTGGCGTCAATTGAAGTCTTCCTCTATCGTGATGTGATCCTTTACGGTTTTGCGTGCAAATTTTATACTACCTCTGTCTTAATTTAAGTGTCAGTTTTGGGTTGTGCACATTTTTTAAGGAAATGATTAAATGAATTAGTTTCAATGATAAAATTAGTATTATTTATTAAAACAAACTTATTATTTATAGTTAGTGGAGTAATTAAGTGGTTTAAAATTCAATTAATAAGGGTATATTAGTGGATAAAAAATAAATAAATGCTGCATAGTTTTAGACAAAGAAAAAAAAAGCTAAATGACAATTAAAATGGGACGAGGAGTACATATTTTTTTTAATGTTGTAAAAGCGTTTTAATTTCACTTATACGCTATCTTGCTTTGCATTTCGAATTTTATTGAGAATTTGTCCGTAAGGTTATTGGAGCAGTAGTGGAAGTGTTGAAATGAGTAGCTCTGAAAAAAGAGAGTCTCTTTTGAAATTCTGAATTTTTAGATTGATGATGATGAATATTAAATTTATGGACTCTGATGATATATGTTCCTAACATTTGAGTGAACTTTAATTTGAGTCCCTAATGTTTTATTTTAAGCCCTAAACTAATGTTAGGAAAAAAAAACTTGAAGCAAAAAATTTGTATACAAATTTTTGTCATGTCATAAAAAAAAAAATTCTCTGCCAAATTTCCCTGTTACGTTAGCATCTCCTGCCTGTTTGGGCTACTGGAGGGCCAAAATAAGAAGAATACCATATTATAGATGTTCAATCAGTTTTTTTAGGGGCCTATTTCTAAAATTTGCCAATATTACAAGTGTTATTTCCACGATTAACTCTAAGAATAACGACGTTATTAAAAAAACTTTAAGAATAATGACATTAATGACCATTTTAAAATATTTTAGATGAGATTTAAACCATACTCCTCGTAGTTACAAACTCAAATTCTTACCTCATGGATAGCACTTGTGTACCATAATGGTATATACCATTGCTCAATTAGAATGTGCCATGTGGCACACCCTTTAAAAAAATATATCAAATAAAGCATTTATAAAATAACATTGGTAGGTGGCACACTTTAATTGGCCAATGGTATATACCATTGGTACTTTAATGGTACACAAGTGGAATCCCTTACCTCACTCACCTTTTAGACATGATTTTTTAAGCGATTTGTTTGTTTATTGAAAGAAAAAAAACTATGAAATCATTTTTGTACTTTTTTTTTATAGCTGAAATGACAAAGACATTATAAACTCACACACAAGTGGGTGGAGGTACCGGGGTTCGAATCCCGATCATGGTGTCCAACCTAACAATTTCGGCATTTTTTCAGTTGAGTTAAGACTTATGGACATTTTGTTGTACTTATTTTATTTTTATGTTTAACGCCATTGATTTGGTTAATTTCATTTGGTCAATAAATATTAATTTTTGTTTTAAAAAAATATTAACTTGGTCATTTTTATTACATGATTTCAATTATGTTATTATTATTTTTTATTATGCTATTATGATAAATGTTTTCATTTAACTTTCTTATTATGTTATTATATCTATATTGTAAAAAGTTATTTTATTTTTATAGTATATCTACTATTTAATGTTATTACATTCAATGTATTTAAGATTTGTAGTTCAAGTTTATGTGAGTATAGCTCAATTGACAGAGACATTGTATAATTTATGCAGATGCAGGGGTTCGAACCTCTGACACCCTACTTCTCCATATTTAAAATGTGTGAGTTCCAACCACTAGGTTACTTGACAAAAAAAAAATTGTAGTCCAAATCAATATTAATTTATTACTTTAAGATGAAAAAAATGAAGCTGTTTTTTTTTTCTTTTGAAAGGGAATAAAGTTGATTTTTTATTTTTTTTAATGAAAGAATTGAATTGATTAAAAATTAAGTTGACCTCTAGTATTTCTTTTGTTTGAGAGGAACCTCCACTATTTTCTTAAAAATTACATTCCTCTAAATTTATTCATTCAGACACTATTTTTCTCACGTTTGGATAAATAAATTTGAAGAAAACAGATTTTTTTTTTTTTCGTTTGGATGAAAAACAGTGTTAAATTATATAGTGGAAAAAAGCCCTCCCATATTTTTTTTTGAAGGGACTCCCTTTTTAAGATGAAATATAAAGTCCCCTTTTATGGAAGAATAAAAGTCCCTAATTTATAGTATTGTTACACATGTAATCGATGGATAAATCTTATCTCATTTACTAAGGAGTTGATTCGATTATAAGGTTGGGGTAGATTGTTGGAACAAAATGTATTTAACATTACTCTTAAAAGTTTTGATGATAACAAGATATTAAAAAATTGTCAATTGGATATGCTAATATTTGTTCAAGTATACATGACCATAGACAAAAAATTTTTTGAGATCATTAATAGGTTCTGGAAGAACAAAAGAGAGCAAAGAAATAAAAATTAAAGGAAGTTTAAAAGCATCTGAAGAGAACTGCTCCTGAAGTCAAAGTGCTCCTGAAGATAAAGCGCTCCTGAAGTGATGACGTCATCAGAAGTGAGTTCATCAGAAGCTGAATATCACCATAAGCTAAAGTTCATCAGGAGATGCAAACTTAAAGATTCAAATATTGTTCAATGGATTCAATGCCGTCTAAGCATTGCAGAAGAGTGGAAAAGAAGAACAACGGCTAATTCAAAAGGATTCAAAGGCATTGGATGCTTGTTCTTTTGTTAAGCGTTGACAAAGTACAATTGTACGAAGTGTACAACCACTGCCTCCACTACACAGAGTTTGTCTCTGCTACAAGACAAGGATAACAGCTTTGCCTGCAACAATAACAATGTTCCTTCATACATGGAATGCATTTGAAATTGATCCTTCATAGGACAACAACCATATCAGGGAATGAATCATTGGTGATTCATTAAAGCTTCAAACGACTCTTTTTGGATGTGCCGGCAATTCACAACGTTCATCTCACACCTCTATATAAAGGAGTGAACACTTGAAGAACGTGGAAGACTAACAACAATTTGAAAGCGCCTAAACTCTATCAAAATTGTTCAGCATCCAAAAGTTCACTTAGAATTTCTTTTCAAAGCTCGTATCTTAGAAATTATAGCGTCTTAAGAGTCTGTATCTGATCTGTATTGTGAGCACCTCTGATTGTATATCAAGTGTTCAGTGTCAAACATTTTTCTTTGTAATTCTATTTGACTAGAAGTCTCTTGCTTGTGTGCTTGAGCATAGAAGTCTCTTGATTGTGTTCTTGAGCATTGGAAGTCTCTTGCAGTTGTGCTTGAGCATTTGAAGTCTCTTGCTAAGTTTAGCAGTGAGCATTTGTAATCAGATATTACATTTTAGTGAACTCTCTTTGGAAGTCCAAGGGGGACAAGACTACTTCCGGTTTGTGGAAGGAACCTGTATAATTACTTTGTGTCTTTCTTCCTTCTCTCTCTGTTTTTATCCGCTGCAACCTAGTTCTGAACATCACTTCAGAAGCTGTTCTTGAACTGCTTCTGATCAGTATCCTTCAGCTTAATAGAAAATGAAGAAAAACTTAACACAATTCAACCCCCCTTTCTTGTGTTTTTCTCACCTTCATAAACTTCTATTGTCAACATGAATACCTCTTTTGTCAACATGAAGGCTTGATCGTTCTATTTTGGAGGTGATGCGTGGCCTAGGTTTGCTGGTAAAAGAGCACTGATACCTTACCGTCATGATGCAGACTGTTTTAACATCGCCAAGTATAAATGGTTGTCCGCATACGATGTCGAAAAGGGCTTATTGGTAAGTCTATCTATCAAATTGGTTTCAGATATAGAAATTATTATTTATATATTCTGCTGCTAACTACACTTAATATATATTCCATACATAACACAATACGTCCTTATATTATTTTTTATATTTTTACAGACTTTTTCTTATATTGGAGTGTGCGATGATATTATCCACAAGACTATCAATAGTGTAGGTTTTATTGATGAATCAGGCCATTATTGGGGGATGAAGTTGTATTTTAATGATAATTATAAGTATATCAATACACCGGAGTTCCTCAACACAATTATAGCTTCTGGTATCCCAAATCACTGAAGGTGGGAAAAACACAAGAAGGGGGGGTTGAATTGTGTTTTCAAAAACGTTTTCTTTCTTACAAAAATTAACACTGTTCTCAGAATACAGAGTCTGATAGAGTTCAGACTCTGATCAGAGTTCAGAGTCTTAGCAGCGGAATGTAGAACAGATGCAAGAAAGAAAGAACACACAAGCAATTTTATACAGGTTCCTTCCACAAACCGGAAGTAGTCCTGTCCCCCTTGCACTTCCAAGGAGAGTTTCACTAAAATGTAATATCAAATTACAAGTTGCTCAAACACACAAGTAAGAGACTTCCTTTGCTCAATCACACAAGAAAGAGACTTCAGATGCTCAAGCACACAAGCAAGAGACTTTAAAACAATTACAGAGAATTGAAAAGAGTTTTGAATACTTGATATACAATCAGAGGTATTCACAATACAAAACGAAACAGAACAGACTCTGTTTTCTTATAAACTTAGAAATTCTAAAATGTGAGCTTTTGTAAGAATTATCTAAGTTGTTGATGAGCAAACATCTCCATTAAACCTGTAACCGTTCCTCTTCCATTGGATTCGTTGGTTGTTCAAATCGAATCACCGGTGGATTTCGCCTCTTTGAAGAGAAACAAGGTTAATATGGAAGCGTTTATCTCTGCTCAGAGGATGGCTGATTATTTTCAAATGTTAAATGGTCCAACATATGTGAATCTGGTAAAGCAATTCTGGATTAGGGCTGAAGTTTTCGATGTTGATTCAGCCAAGGCTCAAGAAAGGGAAGCTGTGTCAAGAAACCCTTCTCTGAGAGGAAAGACAAGAAAAGAAATGGGTCTTGAACCTTTTCATGGCCTGGAAATCAAGTCTGTAGTGATGGGTATCCCTGTATCTATCACTGAAGAAGTGATTGCTCAGGCATGCAGGATGCCTCTAGAAGGAAGGTTTCAGTGGAACGTCAGCAGTAAAGACGCTATGCTGGGCAGTTTTACAAAACTGCTGCTGAAAGGAAACCCTGCAACCAGGTTGGTTGAAATGGATATAGAGCACAGGGTGCTTCTGAAGATTATGAATGAGTGCTTCTTCCAGAAGGGAGGAGGTGCTGACCAACCTAACTCTGATCATAAACTGGTGCTATATTTCTTGGCTGGATTTCAGCCAATAAATCTTCCAAAATATATCATGCATCATTTATGCTGGGCTGTCAAGGAAGCCTATAAAGGAAAAAGGAAACAAATCCCTTGTGGAAGACTTCTCTCTGAAATCTTCTACCAAGGAGGTGTACTGAGAACTCTGGAGACGTTCAATCTGGCGTCAGACAGAGTGCTGGGTGTCACTACTGGAAGGATGATAAATGGCACATCCCTCTACAACATGAAGGCCATTACATCAATCCTCACTGACTCAAAGGATTTGAAGGAGTCTGAAGCCCCTCTTCCTCTCATCAGAAATTTTCCTTCTGTTCTTAAAGAGAACAATCCTGAAGCATTATCTGCTTATTTAGCAGCTTTTGCTAAGGAGTCTGGAGAAGCCCAGAGGAAATCTGAAGTTGTTGTGGCCAGAAAGCAGAAGGCTGCTAATACTCAAGCAACTACCTTTGGAACTGTGACTACTCCAAAGAGGAAAAGAGGAAAGGCTGATTCAAACATTGAGGAAAGATTTCAACGAGCCCAGGAAGAAAAAGAAGCTGGCTTTGTTGAGACTGTAAGACCACTCAAGAGGCTAGCAACTGGGGAGATTGTGATGCCTATGTTTGAACCCACTCCTGAACAACAGAAGAGGACCGAAGAGCACTATCAGAATCTCAAGAATGAGAAGAAAAGGTTAAAAGTTCAATACCGGATTGATAGAGACAAGACTCTGGAAGCTATGGGCATTGATCATGATGAAGATCAACATCTCATTGAGAAGGTTATTGAGGCTCAGAATTTGGCCAAGAAGCTGGAAGAGAGTGCTGTGAAGGGAGCTCAGCAGGTTCTGCAAGAAACTTCTGAAGCTGTTACCTCAGATGCTGTCCCTCAAGAGAATGCTTCAGTAGCTGCTGGTCCTCCACCAGTAATACGAACCAGTGTTTCTCTCCCGGACAAATCAGTCACTGGGATTACATCAGAAGCTGCTGCTTCAGAGGCTGCTGCCTCAGACGTTCCCAAGATATCTAAGGTAACTCAGAATCCAATTCCTCCACCCTCTACCTTCACTTCATCTTCTACAGACTCTGACTTAGACATTGCACCTCTAAGTCAGAAATTCAAAATATCCATACCTGTACCCAAGGCCAAAAGAACCCTCAAAACCAAAACTACCACTACAAAATCTAAACCTTCTTCTAAACCCACACCCTACAAAGAAGTGTCAGATGATGTTTATAAGACAATAGGTAAGTTAGAAGAAAAGAGGATAGGCATCTGTAATAAACTACCTGCCAATCATCCCTTCCAACCACCTGTTATCCAACCTTTAAATATGCTTGCTCCTGATACTTCTATTCCACCCTCTTCAACCACTAACCCAGTCAGTCCACAAGTTGTTGATTTAACAGCTGCTGCTGAAGAGCAAGTGGTAACTGAAAATCCATCAACAAACAAACAACAACCACCCTCTTCACCACAAAACACACCCTCAGAACAGGATGACCTCTCCAATCTTGAAAAACATTATTCAGGAGAACTTCCTGAATAGCAACAACAACAACCAACAACTGTAAACCAACCTCCAAATGAAACCATTCCAGAATCTGAAATGGAAACTGTGGCTACAGAGTCTGTCCCAGTGACAGAATCTGAACCCACTGTATCTGCTTCACATTCTGAACCACCACCAAACCAACCCTCTGACTCTGACCAATCTTCACCCTCCTCTCCAATCCAAATGTCTGACCAACCCCCCATCAACATTTTGGATTCTGAATACCTGGATGAACGTCTGGTGGCTCTGAATGATGAAATGCAGAGTTTGGTGCTTCTTCGGAACACTCCATTTCTACCATTCGTGTATCAAGAAAGCTGGTGTAATCTCACGAATAGGGCATTGAACTTCTTTGATGGTGTTGCCCAGAAGTGTTGTGATATTCAAGCTCGCGCCATGGAACGACGCTTGCGAGAATCCCACTCCTCTTCTCAACTCCAGACCAAGCCTCTGTTTTTGGCTAATGCCCCGTTCTATGCTGAATCTGAATATGTAACAAGAGACTCCAAGGTCTTCAAGATGCTGAAGCAAAAGGTGCTGAAGCAGCAAGAAGAAGCTAAGGCTAGGGAAGATCACCTTCTTCAGAGACAACTGGCTCTGGAAGAAACTGTTAGGAAGCAGTCTGAAGACATCCAGCGTCTGATGGCTCTTGTCCAACAGCAACAGCAACAGCATCAACCCCAACCAAACCCTTAGTTGCACACCTTGTCTTGTTTTCTTGTTATATGTTTACATTGTCTGCTTTCAGTGTTTTGACACTCTGTACTTTCCTGATCATTCTTATTTACTAATGTCTATTTTCTTCACTTTTGTTCTATTTTTTTTGTCTTTGATACTTTTTAATAGATGACAAAAGGGGGAGTAATAGAAAGTATTTAACAGAAGCTGAGCCCAAAAATGAAATAAATCTTAACAAATTTTATTTCAGAGAACATAATTTCATCTACATTCTATGATATTGGTATTAAGCTTAAAAATGAATTTAATTAACCTGGATAGGACTTAGGGGGAGCTTACAAACCTCACCTTAAAGAATATCAGACTCAGGGGGAGTTTGAGCTTACAAAACTCAGAATCCTTAAGAGTCAACTTGTTAATTAAGTTAACAACAATTGATTTTTTTAAATACTTATGTTTGTCATCATCAAAAGGGGGGAGATTGTTGGAACAAAGGGTGTTTCACAAGTATACCACTTAAGTTTTGATGATAACAAGGTATTAAAAATTATCAATTGGATTTGCTAAACATTTATTCAAGTGTGCAGGACCATTAATCAAAGATTTATTTACAAGAGGTTCTGTTTGAATAAATTAAAGAGCAAAGGAAATCTTAAACTGAAGCTTGAAGAACATCTGACTGAAAGAGCTCCTGGAAATTTAGAGTCAGAATGCGTCTGAAGAAAGAGCTTCTGAAGATGAAGTCATCAGAAGCAAGTTCATCAGAGGCAGACTCATCAGAAGCAAATGGTATCCAGAAGCAAAGATTCTTCAGACACTAAGAAGCATTGACAAAGTACAGTGTACGAAAAGTACAACCACTATGCCTACGTTTGTCCCTGCAACCACCAACTCTGCACAGTGTCTTCCATACACGACAAGAATAACAGTAACTGTAGCAAAAACTTTTCCTTATTTGAGGGAAAGGATTTGAATTTGATTTCATTGTACAGCCTCAAATCAAGCAAAGGATCAAGGGTGTCAAATCAGCTTCGGTAAAGAAATTGATGAGCTGGCAGTTCTCCAACGTCTCTCAAAACCTCTATAAATAGAGCTGAAGACTTGAAGAACTCAGAGACATACAATTATTACAACGAATACACGCGAATTGAGTTCTTCTCTCATATTCCAAGTCGCAACATTTGCTCATCAACAACTTAGATAATTCTTACAAAAGCTCACATTTTAGAATTTCTAAGTTTATAAGAAAACAGAGTCTGTTCTGTTTCGTTTTGTATTGTGAATACCTCTGATAGTATATCAAGTATTCAAAACTCTTTTCAATTCTCTGTAATTGTTTTAAAGTCTCTTGCTTGTGTGCTTGAGCATCTGAAGTCTCTTTCTTGTGTGATTGAGCAAAGGAAGTCTCTTACTTGTGTGTTTGAGCAACTTGTAATTTGATATTACATTTTAGTGAAACTCTCCTTGGAAGTGCAAGGGGGACAGGACTACTTCCGGTTTGTGGAAGGAACCTGTATAAAATTGCTTGTGTCTTCTTTCTTTCTTGCATCTGTTCTTTATTCCGCTGCTAAGACTCTGAACTCTGATCAAAGTCTGAACTCCATCAGACTCTGTATCCTGAGAACAGTGTTATTTTTCGTAAGAAAGAAACGTTTTTTTTTTTAAAAACACAATTCAACCCCCCCTTCTTGTGTTTTTCCCACCTTCAGTATTCACAATACAAAACGAAACAGAACAGACTCTGTTTTCTTAGATACTTAGAAATTCTAAAATGTGAGCTTTTGTAAGAATTGTCTAAGTTGTTGATGAGCAGTGTTTGCGACTTGGAATATGAGAGAAGAACTCAATTCGCGTGTATGTAGATTGTTATTTCTCTTCAAATCTTCATCTCTATTTATAGAGAATTTGAGAGACGTTGGAAACTGCCAGCTCATCACTTTTTCTTTACCGAAGCTGATTTGACACCTTTGATCCTTTGCTTGATTTGAGGCTTGTACAATGAAATCAAATTCAAATCCATTCCATCAAATATGGAGAAGTTTCTGCTTTAGTTACTGTTATTCTTGTCGTGTATAGAAGACACTGTGCAGAGTTGGTGGTTGCAGGAACAGGCGTAGGCATAGTGGTTGAACTTTTCGTACACTTGCTTTGTCAACGCTTTTCAGTGTCTGAAGAATCTTTGCTTCTGATGAATATGACTCTGGATACTATTTGCTTCTGATGAGTCTGCCTCTGATGAACTTGCTTCTGATGACGTCATCTTCAGAAGCTCTTTCTTTAGACGCATTCTGACTCTGATTTTCCAGGAGTGCTTTCATTCAGATGTTCTTCAAGCTTCAGTCTAAATTTCCTTTGCTCTTTAATTCATTCAATTAGAACCTCTTGTAAATAAAACTTTGATAATGGTCATGTACACTTGAATAAATATTTAGCATATCCAATTGATAATTTTTAATACCTTGTTATCATCAAAACTTAAGTGGTATACTTGTGAAACACCCTTTGTTCCAACAATCACAAGCTCATATTAAAGGTCAGAGTATCAGTGATGTTGTTAAGAAATATAGATCAAAGGTTAGGCTTATGCAATTGTACAAGACTAATAATAACTAGAATGGAGAAATTTGTGCTTGAAGGTACGGTCATATCAGGAAGTAATATAGGGGAGAAGGTATGTATACCAAGATTATCTCTTACACCTTCAGACGTAAGGATTCCTTTCAAATTTCAACGCAGACAGTTTCCGATTGTTGTTTCTTTCGCAATGACCATTAATAAAAGCCATGACCAATCTTTAAAGAATGTTGGTATATATTTGCCAAGTCCTGCTTTTTCACACGGTCAGTTATACGTTGCAATCTCGAGAGTTACTTCCAGAAATGGGTTGAAGATATTTATTACTAATGACGATTCTCATGATAGCGACGTGACTTATAACGTCGTATATAGAGAAGTATTCCGTAACGTTTGATATGTTGTCTTAAATTATATGTTAGCACTGTATTTTTTATTTAAGAACGTATCAAATAGCTACTATGTTCGTACTAAATGTCACAATCATTTGCTGAAATTATATATGTTTTTCATATTATGATATTTGTTGCAGTTGTTTTTTTAAACGTAATATTTAGGCCTATTTTTATAATGTGACGTGATATTTGAGTATGTTTCAGCTGGTATGACCCGTGTGGAGCACAGGTCGATGGTCTAGTATGTACGTATCTCTACAAGTTTCCAATCTTTTGCTATATCCCAATCTCAATGATTTTGGGAACCCAACTAACATATTTTTTTCTATAAAAAAGTTTTTTTTTTTTTTCTGTCACTAATTTCTCATTGCCTTTTAGCATTTGTTTTGGTCAACGTGAGGTTGTGTTGTTTAAGGTAAAGGTATAATCTTTTAAAAATAAATGTTGAAATGAAATTTAAAAATATTTGTTTGAGGATACTCCAAATAAATTCTAAAAGGATTCTTCTATCTTTAAAAAGAGACCCACTAATAGAAATTAGATTATAAAATCCAAATACATTAACTATACTATAAAGTTTAACAACAATTAAGTCATACACACCTAATCGTATTTTATTATCTTATCAAAATATAAATGATTAGAGTCTAATGACCAACTTACTTTAAACTGTTACTCTATTTTTTTTTAAACAAATGTAGTCTCTCTACTTAATAATAGACATTGAATTCATTCAATTTAGTCGTCAAATTATAAATACATAGAATGTTGATCAATTATACAAATTTTAATTTCAAAATCATTTTATAATTTATCAATTTTTTTTTAAGAATGTTATTGGTGCAATGTATTCCCATTTTTTTTAAGAATGTTATTGATGCAATGTATCTACCGTTTTTGAAGATGACGAATATTTGTTAGAGGATACTCCAGTTTCAACCTTTTGTGAAGTTTCCCCCTCCTAATTACATTTGTTTCATCCACAAAACTCATACACGAGACGAGACTTCTTTACTCAAGATATGGAGTTCAAATTCATTCAAACTAATTTAATTTTAGTCTATATCAAATAATATAAATTATTAATAGAAATAGAAAATTCTAACATTTACTTTTTAAAGAAATCGCAGTATTAGCTAATAAATTAAATAAAAATATGTTTAGTCAAGAAAAAAAGAATAAATATTTATTTACCTTACTCAAAAAAATAATTTATTTACCATTAAATATACTTTAGTTTCAGCAACAGTAACGTTTTTCGTTGCTTTATAAAAAACATAAACAAAGAAGAAGAAAAAAAGACTCATTTTTTGAATTTTGAAGAAGAACAAGTAGACAGTAGACAAGACAACCTGGATTGCTGTTTCCACGCGTTGTTGTTTTCTCTTTGCATGTTTCACTCGTCTCAATGATTCTCAATTGAAGATCATCATCATCATCAATCTCAAAAGGTTACAATTCAATGTTTCTTTTGAACTCTTATAGTACTATTTATATGATCTAGATCCAACTTCTTGAATTTCTTATGTTTCACCATTTTTTGAATACCCTTTGAGATTTCAAGAGTTTTTCTGTTCTTTATATGTCTCTTTTTGATCACCCTTTTCAGCATTGTATTGCATGTTATTGTTTTTTCTGGTAAAGTTCAAATTTTGCATGTTGTTTTTGCTTGAATTGAATTTGTGTCAATTTTAGTTTTTTTGGATCTTATTTTTGTTGATGAGATTGGATTGGATTGGATTGAGTTTGTTTATTGGGAAATTGGGTTGTTGAAGTTTTGTCATTATCTTTCTTGGTCACACTTTGCTCCATTTCCTATAAAGGTTATTCTTTTACTTTACTATTACGTTTTGGGATATTTGTGTCCCTTGAAGATTTGATTATAATTGAAAATTTTCTCTTTCATTGGTGGAAGTATTTTTGCTACATTACCTCTGTAGATTCATAAGCAACTTCATTGGATAAACTAAGGTGTCCTTAGCGCACAACTGGGGAGACTAATTTCTCGAGGTATCTGAGATTCATTTAACGGGTTGACCTCACCCCCTCAAATGGTTTTTATATTATATATTAGTTTTTTTTTTTTTTATATGTCCTTGTATTTGTGATCTTATATGGATTTTAGAGCCTTTGTTATATCTATGACACTTTGATCAAGTCAAAAGTCAATTGAAAATTTTTAAAACACTTTTTTATATTTGATGGAGCTGTTCACTGATGGAAAAAGATATGTGACTTTTTTGTAGGGAAGTTGCAGTGAATTGGATTGATGTAAAATGCAGAGATCGCGTAAAGCTCTTCAACAAAGAAGATCTTTAGAGAAGGCTGCAAGTGGGAGAAACTGTCTTTATAAACTTTCTTTGTCTTTGGTTTTTATTCTGTGGGGATTGGTTTTCCTCTTCAGCTTATGGATAAGTTGCGGCAATGGATATGGAGGTATCTTTTTCTTTCTGATGACCTTATTTTTTTGTTAAAGATATTGAAGTATGGTTTTGATTTGGTAGTTGATTACATGGACTTGATTTTGTGATTGAGCTGCAAGTTTTTGCATTAGTTGGCCTATGCGATATTTTTCTGGAATAGATCTTGAAAATTGATTTCTTCTCTGGTCTCGGTTATTAATGTTTTTTTTTTTTTTATAGACAAAATATTAGTAGTAGTTAATTTGTTAGAGGAGGGAAAAATGTTAGTCCAGGGATCGAACCTAGAACCTCCTTGTTCGTACATGTTCTTTTATAGGTAAATGTAAGTTGTTAATTTGTTAGAGATGGGGAAATGTTGGTACCAAGGGTCAAACCCTAACCTCTTTCACAATACTCCTTTGATGTCCCAAACATTGATCTAATCCTTCCGGGACAGGCTAAGCTTTATGATTCTAAGAATACCTTGTGAACTTTATGTTGTTATACATTTCACTAGGGATTATAGAACGAGTTTGGTCAAATTGATTACTGCTTTTTTTTTTTTTTGGACTAAAATTGTTGGAAAACAAGGCAGAACCAAAAGGAACAGAGAAAATACACAAAACTGTGTTTTCATAAGTGATTGAGTCAAGCTAAAAAATGAAAATTCAAGATTTTCTACATTCAATTTATATGCTAGTAGTTCAATCAAATCTGACAATTTATTTACTAGATTTGTATGTACCATTTCCATCCTTGCTTAACAACATAAACTAGCAGAGGTTCATGTTTGTGTGCTACTGCAGAAGTTTTTTTATATAATGTTACGAAATAATGACCACAACAGAGAAATAATTTAGAAGTTGAAGATTTTAACCTTATGGAAAAAATGAAAACTAGGATTTCAACTTATCAAAATTTGTGGTCTGATTAGCACATTTCACTTCAATTATGTAGCACTTGTTTGGTTCCGTGTCCAGTTTGTGATTCTCGCGTCTCAATGTTGTTTTCACCGTGATTTCACGAAGCTAGAAATTCAAGGTTTAGCCTCATCGCACGGTGCGACTGCGAGAATAAACACACACATAATGAAAGGTACATTGTAATTGATGATGAAAGATATTGTTTTTGCCTTATTAATTTTTAGTTTAAGTGCATGCCATGAGTTGTGACAAAAAGCAAAACACATTCTTGTTTGTTTTTCATGTTTGTGTATCCACCATAGATACCTATTCCTCATTGCTTTCTTTTTTACCAGAAAACTAAATATTATAACTACTTTAACTTCATTCCTTTGGATTAAAATTTGTTTTTCGAGTTCAAGTATAAATATAGCATTCCTTTTGGAAAACAAAAAACAAAGGAATCCCCTTTCCTTTGAGAATTGTGTAGCTTATTCTTATTGGATTTAGTTCATAAAAGTTTTATACATGAAATCCGATTATATCTCATTATTATCTTTGTTATATCAGTTCCTAAAATATCTCCATAATTATTTTACACTGACATAGTTTACAAATTAAACTCATTCTTATTTAGTTCGCATATTATTTATATGTAGATGTTTCTGGAGAAGTTCCGGTTGCGGTATCAAACTGGAACAAAGATGAGCAAAGGAAGTGTAAAAACTCCAAATCTGATGAGGAATATTTGAATAAAGGGCTTGATACCTATGTTCCTTCTGACACTTTCTACTCTTATGGTGCCAAAACTGATGATCTTATTGGCAACTCGCTTTTCGGTGAAGAAAATGTAGACGGTTTTGAACACAGTGATAGCGAAAAGTACATTCAACATAATAGAAAGGAACAAGAAGTTCTTGAAAGATATGAATCTTCTGCGAAAGATGAAAATGATGTGCAAAAATTTGATCGCTTGTCAGCAGCTGTGCCACTCGGTCTCGACGAGTTCAAGAGCAGGGCAGTTAGTTCCAAAATTAATTGGAGTAGTAGTCCATCCGGCAGTGTAATTCATAGAGTAGAGCCAGGTGGTGATGAATACAATTATGCTTCATCATCAAAAGGTGCAAAAGTGTTAGCTTCTAACAAAGAAGCTAAAGGAGCTTCTAATATCTTAACCAGAAACAAAGACAAATATCTTCGGAATCCGTGTTCTTCGGAAGAGAAATTCGTCGTTATAGAACTTTCAGAAGAAACTTTAGTAGATACAATAGAAATAGCTAATTTTGAGCATTATTCTTCTAATTTAAAAGATTTTGAGTTGCATGGTAGTTTGGTTTATCCGATCAATGATTGGATCTTTCTTGGAAATTTTACTGCTTCAAATGTGAAGCTGGCTCAAAGATTTGTTCTTCAGGAACCAAAATGGGTTAGATATCTAAAACTGAATCTTCAAAGTCACTATGGATCAGAATTTTACTGCACATTGAGCATAGTTGAAGTTTATGGTGTTGATGCTGTTGAGAAAATGCTCGAGGATTTGATATATGCTCAAGAAAATGGTGAAAATAAGGTAGCAATAGCACCGTCAGATCGTAACTCGTTCGAGAACAGTGATGATGATGTTTGGAAAATCAATTCTGACACTATAGAAAATTCTTCTGAGAACATTGAAACGGTAAATAGAAATGTTCCGGATCCGATCGAAGAAGCACGGCAACAAGTTGGCAGGATGCCGGGGGATACTGTTCTCAAGATTTTGATGCAGAAAGTTCGTTATCTTGACTTGAATTTATCGGTTTTGGAGCAGTATTTGGAGGATTTAAATTCTAGATATGTTAATATTTTCAAAGAGTATAGCAAAGATATAGGAGACAAAGATATAGTTCTACAGATGATCAAAGAAGACATTAGAAGCTTCATTGACAGACAAGATAATATAGTATGTTAAATTTTTTCCTTGATCATTATTTTGGTAATATTTGTGTATAAAGCATTAAAGATCATCGTTATTTTATTTTGTATATTAATTGTAGAAACAATTTTTTTGCATTGCAGATGAAAGATGTTAGTGATCTTGATTCTTGGAAGTCTCATTTTTCTATGCAATTGGATCATATACTTAGGGACAACACTGTTTTGAGGTGAGAGTTTACAACCTTTTCTAATTCTCTTGGTTTAGATTTAAATTATTTAATAACCTGACTGTAAGGCCTTCATACCATAAACAATATTAGGGTGTAATCCAGTCTTGATCTTTTGTTAATCAGTTTTATGAGAGTCATAGTACACGTGGTTTACAATAATAACAATTGTTGTCAGAACGAGTCAGACCGAACTCGGTCCAACCGCAGTTGATTCAACTGTTTTGTTTGTTTGTTTTGCTTTTTTTAAATAAAAACTTCTTTAATACTTTTTAACCATTTATTTATTAGATATCCAATTCAAACATGATTAAACCAATTGAATTATGGACCAAAAAGTCTTGTCGGTTTGATCTCCAGTCCAGTTCGGATAACATCGATGATACCTGACATGTTATTGTTCATTTAATAAAGACAACACTGCTATTTTGTCCTTGAATGATTAGGTTGACATCAATTGGATCCTTAAAAAATAAGTAACATCAATTTGATCCTCTAGAGAATTTGACGTCAGTAGTTCAATAATAGAATAAAGGGCACAAGTGGATAGCTTGTTTCCTTTATTTAAGCTTGTGACCTCACCTCGAAGTCGCAAGGCAACAAATTTCCGTTACGCTAAGGCGGTAAGGCTCACCAAAACAAACAAAGACAGCGATCAAACTAGAGTTTGTTGGACATTATGTTTATCCAAAGTCACTCAAACAATTAATACTTTTGTTGTTATAGATATAAAATATAAAACCATGTCCCATAGGGTATGTTTTTGAAATGATATATTTTTTTTATAGGCAGATGTTAGTAGTTAGTTTGTTAAGAGGGAGAGAGAAGATTTTGGAAGTAGGGATCAAACTCGAGACTTTCATCTTAATACTCCTTTAGCGTCCCATCCGATACCACTAGGCTACACCTTCCAGGACAGTTTTTGAAATAGTTAATTCATAATATGATACCAAGGCAAAATCTCTATGACCAAGTTGTATAAAGTCTGATTTTTGCCACCTCTATTTTTCTATATAAAAGCAAAAATTAAATTTTAACACAAGGTAAATGGGCCTCTACATTTTCAACACTTGAAACTCAATGTACTCTTATTCCAAGTTGTATTAATACCCGTATGCTTAACTCAGTTGGTAGGTACATTACATAATATATGCAAGGGTCGGGGTTTGAACCCCGACCACCCCACCTATTTAGCATAAGAGATGAATTTCTAGCCATTAGGCTACATGACAAAAAAAATAAAACTATATTAAAGATATAATTAATTTAAAACCATTTATGTATCTTAAAATAATAAGTTTTTGAGATAGGTGGATCACGATGATTGCTATTGATTTAATTAATTTTTTTGTTTTTGTTTTAAAAAATGCAGGTATGAGGTTGAGAAGGTACTGGAAAACCAAGTATCTTTGGAAAACAAGGGTGTATTAGTGTTTTGTGTATGTGTTATTTTTTCATTATTTGCTATATTAAAGCTAACTCTGAATATGATTATGAGCATATATGGAGTATTAAGTTATAATAGAGCAATTAAATCCAGGAAATTTTGCCTAGGTAGTTCTTCCTGGTTACTCTTATTATTGAGTTGTAACATTATTATTTTCATATTAACTACATAATAATTCACATTTAAATTAAGTGGAGATGTTATTATCTTCCGGGGTAATTGTGTTGGTTACATTTTGTATAGATCTCAATTTTGTTTTTTAAAAGGTTCGGTTAGTGCGTTATTTTTTGATAACTTGTTACATTGTAAGTTTAAACTCTTGTTTTCTATGCAGTTTTTCCCATCCAAAATAACAAACAAAATTACAATAATATTTTTTTTACTGAGTAATTATGTTGGGGGTGTAAATAGCCGTATTCTTCAAATTCACAATATATGTAACGAAAAAATGTGGGTTAAACTCCACATAATACAACATAGACTATTTCTATTCCTTCTCACGTGCCTTATACATTGAAATATTTCGGATTTTAGAATTCGAATAGGCGCGCGAGAAACTCGTATAGTGAGAAAAGTAATGGCCTACAACATATTTTCTGTTCTCTCTTTCTTTTGTATTTAACACATGATAATTGGTGGAATATTTCTTTTCCCACCCTCTCACTTCTCGCGCACCCTCCAAAATTTCCAAAATTTCCTGTTTAGAATATATAATCCGAAACCCCTGAAATTTCAGACAAACATAAAACATTTCTCTGGTTTATCCAAAGCTTGTTAATATACGATACAGAAAATAAATTTTGTAAAAACGATAGTAGTTCATATAAGGAAGCAATTTCAATTGACAATTTCAAAGACTATAACCTTAGCAACTATTTTTCATATAAGGAAGCAATTTCACTCACACATACACTCACATTCATCCTAAAGCAGCTCAAACTTTCTTTTTGTCTACAACTTATTTATTTTAAAAAAAAGGCCTCCACAAAATACTAATCTACATGTTTTATAAACTATTTTTTTGAGCAATTTTTTTATAAATACTTGTATGAATATTGTCACATTTTTTATAGGTAATGTTAATAGTTAAATTGTTAGAAACGAGGAAATGTTGGAACCGGGGATCGATTCTTGAACCTCTTTCACAGTACTTCTTCGTTGTCTCAACCCAAACTATTGAACCTCTTGTAAGATAGTGGATGATACAATGGTTAAAAACAACCTAGATGAATTTGGGACAACTTAAGGAGGAAGAGGTTGTGTTTTAAACAATTTTGGTCATCATGAAAGACACATCCAAGATAAGCGAGACTCGTTGTTAAACTAATGGAATTTTCAAAAATAAACTCAAATAAGGGGGTGCATTTTCAAGCAAGTTTGAAGACACAATCAAGCCTTTGTGACGGTGATAATATCGTGATCTATCAACAACTGTTCTATCAGACAGTTGTCTAATTAGGGTTTGCATCTAAGGAACTCTAATTCTCTTCTCTTCCTATAAATGCTAACACATGACTCGGATTAAATGCACATTCTCTAACCTTAAAATTTCACACTCACTTGGTTGTCATATTGTTTGCAAGTACCACCACCACCGTGGAGCAACATCATCCTCAATTACTCAAGTGTCTCCCAGGCCGTCAATCTAGGTCCACTCCGGATACAAAACTATTTAAATGAACAAACCAAAGTTGGGTCTAGCAGAATGGGTTACACTCTCATAGTTTGAGTTCCGACTAAAGATTAATCGGTTTTTAGGGATTGTAATGTTGCAGAAAAATTACGAACGGTATGGTGGTGCCCATTTCACTTTTTCTTGTTACCATGTTATATATATGTATAAGATTTTCACCATCATTAGTGGTTAATATTCTCTATCGAAGAACTTGCGAGGCACACAAGGTGGATTCTCCCATCCCAACAAAAATCTTCTTCATACACAACAGTCAGAAATCGTACTCATAATCATTTATTTAAGAGGTTCGGATACTTTGCTACTTGGAGTCATCCTTCATTGATGGATCTCATTTCACTTATCCATCATGGACTGTACTCTTCAAAAATAAAAATGCATGATATTTTCTTTGGTACAACATAAAAACACATGATATAGTAAGTCTTGTTGGACACAACCTCAAATCAAAAATATTTTGTCACACTTACATAAAATAATACAAATTTAAAAACATAAATATTTAATCACGTCATTTACCATAATTTGATTCTAATCTCTTTTACTTTATTTTGTATTTGTGTGTGTATGCCTAAGCATTTTCATTTAGAACTAGCAACAAACTCGTACTAAGCACGGGCCCGTGCTTCACACGGATTGGACGTCGAAGCAGGGGTTATTTGTCAAAGCGAATTGCAATGTTATATGCACTGAGAATGTAGAAAAAATATTGACGATAAAGATGACCTTAATCATAAAAGGGCAAATTACATTGACCTTTCTTGAGATTTTCTTAAACAACACAAACACACCGTCTAATTTGATCCAATTTCATTTCAATAACCTTCCAAATACACAAATTAATTTCAGTCATATTGGTTATATTGTATTTGTTTTCTCTTTTGACAAAAAGTTGAATGAAGTCTTTTCTCGAAATGGAGAAACAATAACAATTGTTTTTACCAACAAATAGAATCAAACATCGACAATCAAAGAAGAGACTAAAAGAGAATATAGAGATGGATGGACGTTGTGGTTGACTGATGAAAAGGAAATAATCTTCGATATATCTGATTTATTACAATTGAGTTTAAAAATTAAACCACATTGACAAAGGAACAATTAGTGATCTCTTCAGTTTGAAAAAATCACCAAAGTCTGAAGTTTGGTTGAGACTAACTCTTCTCTAGTTGTTCAAGCTTTTAATAAATCTTCTTTGATGCTATGTTCCTTAAAGAATAGACGGTATAATTGTAACATTCTCATTAGACAAATGGACATAATGATCACTCATATCTATATAAAAAGAAACCATTGTGCTGACATAATGGCTAATATAGGGCTCTCTTCGAACTCTTATATATTTTGGATAGATTTGCCCTCGTTTATTAGAGAGCCTTTTGTGAGAAATCTTATGGGATTGCCTAATTGTGGATTTTGTCTAGTTTGGGGAAGTTTTGGCCTAATACCCCTCTTTTTTTTTTGTTCTCTCTCTTATCTAGGTTACACATTTTGAGGTTGTATCTCTTTGCTACTCCTCCTTTTTGGGAAAAAATGGAAATAAAAAATGGTTGAAAATTAAGAGAGTTCATACTCGTATAAAGAAGTTAATTGCTAAAAAAATGGAATTAACAAAGCTTAAACCGTGTTAAATTATGACGGAAGTTCTTGTCATTTTGGTATCTAAATAAGGGACATTAATGTTTTGTTAGTAAAATAGAGGGAGTGTTTGTGTTATTTAAGAAGACCTTAAGGGAGGTCAGTGCGATTTCTCCATGATTTTTTTTAAAGATTAATTTACCCATGATAAAATCATTGAAATAGTTTATTAAATATTATAAAGTGGTAAAAAAAATATGTAAAAATATTATAAATAATAAAGATCTCGTTGATGTCAAAAATATTATAAATATTATTTAACAACTCATTGATAATTTATCCGATATTTTTTTATAGTTATACTTCTAAAGCCTACGATAATTAACAATCTACGGCAATGAATATTTATTTTGGTACAATGAAAAATATTGTTTTATAATATGATATTAAGATAGACGAAAAGTAAAGATAAATTATCTATACATAAGAAACAAAAATTATGCCTAACCTTATAAATATAATATTAAAAATTATATAATCTATCTATAACAACATATCTAAAGATAAAACAATATTTTGGTGTAGCCTAATTTGCTTTCCATAAAACATTTCCACTTTTCAGAGAAAGACAATTAATGAAGGGAGCATAATAAAGGTTGTAAATCATGGACGGTTTGTTTGAATTTGAAAAAAAAGCCTATAATCCAATCTTGCAAAATTGTCACTCAAGTACTTCATTCTTATTTCCAATCAATTTAACGTTTACGTTACATACACCCATGGCAGTTTCCACAACAACATCGCATCAAAAAGTATTATTAACCCTGGCTGGCGGTAAAAGGGACAGTTTTTTTGAAATAGAACAACAGTGTT
Organism: Medicago lupulina; assembly: GCA_958299785.1. Taxonomy (NCBI): domain Eukaryota; kingdom Viridiplantae; phylum Streptophyta; class Magnoliopsida; order Fabales; family Fabaceae; genus Medicago; species Medicago lupulina. Next base: position 66,372,475 of record OY283144.1, read on the forward strand.
ACTACATGGGTAGGGGTGTACCGAATCTACAAAGAAATAGAACATTAAGGGGTGATTGAAATTGTGGATTTCTGGATGGAAAGACTTCATAACTTCCAGAACCAAGTTTGCTTCTTCGATATTGTTTTGCTTGCATTTTTTTTCTTCTTATGATTGGTTGTTTGCAATATTCTATTTTCTACTATTAAAAATAAGGTGGAGGAGCCGATATGTGAACGGAAGATGTGGACATCACGACGGTGGTTCAATATCGAATATCGACTGCTCTGGTAGTTGTACGAAGGCAAATAACCCTTGCAAAGTTGATATGCTATTTAGTACAAAGCGTTGTCAAATAGTGGCTATAGCAGTGATATAGCACTGTAACATAGTATAATTTTATCAAACCTCTATTTAGGGATTAGAAACCCACACAAGATATTATTTTCATTTTTTCTCTACTGTTTTTGCATTGTTGCATTCTCTTTTTACGTGGTTATAGGTGTGCTTTGTGTACATGCATGCAAACGCAACAGGTTGGTGGGATCAGTATTTCCTAAATCACAACCGTATCATCAGTACTATGGTTCAGTTCTTCCTTTCTTTTATGTATTGTGTTATTTTTTAGGAGATTTATTGTGTTATTTGTCAGTCCTAATTTTAATTTATGTATTGTTTTATTCTCTTTTTCTTAACTTCTATTTTTTGTTTATATCTATACACCAATGGATAGGGAAGAATGGAGAAACAAGAGATACAAAATGTTCTTCGGTGGCTTTATTTTAATGGCACCCAAAATGTATGTGGGATGTATACATTTTATGTTCTTCTGTGTTTATTATTTATATTCATAATTTGTACAAACAAATTTTTTTTAGTGATTGTACCAACAAGTTATTCGGTTAACCTTATATACTAAACATATATTTACTTCTTTTGGTTTATCATTTTTTATCCCTACAAATTGTGTAATCTATACATAGTTAAATTGAAACATCTATACAAAGAAACATAATTAAATATATACATACTTTAGCGCAGTATGTTAGCGATAAAGATCCAAAGTTTTCTAATTGATAATTCATATTGTCTTAGCATAAAGATTCAAAGTTTTCTAATTGATAATTCATATTGTCTTAGCATAAAAATCCAAAGTTTTCTAATTGATAATTCTTTTGGCGACATATTTAAACTTTTGTGGCCGTCTGTCCGCTCTTTTTATTGAGATAACGTTTGAAAATTATGAACAGTATTTTTTTTATGAAATTTTAATTTTGATTACAAGTAAAAATATAAATGTTTGTTGCTTTTTTTAATGTGAACAACAATCTTTATTATAGAAAAAGTTGTTTAAATGTATGATTGGGATAATGAAAAAGTAAATATAAATATAATCATCTAGTTTGTTATATTTTTTAAATGATAAAGGAAAAAAAAAACATATATACATATATTCATATTGTGTTTGTTACATTTGTTTTAATATTTAAATTTATTCTTATCTATTTGTTACATGTGTTATTTGTATTGAAAATTTAGGTATTTTTGAAAAGAAAAATCCAACCCAAAAGTGATGAAAGGGGTAGTTTTCTTTACATATAGTATAGCTGACAACAGAAGACTGACATAAGTGACAACGATAAAGGAAAGACAAATCCTACTAGGGGCAAACTAAAGATATTACCATCGGAAAAACTTAATGAGCAGCGAAATCTCATTCGTCACGTAAAACTTTACCATAAAACACTTGTTCATTCGTCTCCAGCCTTGTATCATTCTCATCGCCCCATATTGCAGCACCAACTCAAACTGCAACACCGACTAATTTGTAGTATTAGAACGACATATTTTGGACCTATTTGTTTTGTTGGTAATGCATTATGACTGAGTATTTTAGTCGTAACTTTGTTATTTTGTAGTTTTAGACTACTTTGTAGTAGCACAACAACTGTTAAAATGAACATGTTTGTTATGTTAATGCAATATTACTTTTTGTTGCTGATTTGATGTGTTATTTGGTTTATTAGCATTACAGGCAAAACAGAGTATAAAGTGAAGCATCATGTGGGAAAAAAAAGTAGTTAGCTTATGTTACACCTATTCTAAATGAATTTGTGTTTACCTTTGTAATGTTAAGTTTAGCGTCGGCTAGACCAACTCTATTAGATTTAGTCAACTTTTGAATATTGACATTAGCATTTTTTTTGACAAATATTGACTTTAGCATTGTTGAGGCCAACTATATACGATTTGGTTGACTAATATGAAGTTGACTTTAATGTTAGTCAGCCTGACTCTAAATGATTCAGTTAACATCGTTTGAACTGACTCTATATGATTTGGTAGACTTTTTGGATGCTGGATTTATTAACTCGACTTAGTGTGGGGTCAATCTTAAACTCGGCCTAACTGATGCTATACTAGCCTTGGGTAGGGGTGTACATGCGTGGTCAACCCACAAAAAACCCCTAAAAAGTGGGTTGGGTTTGCAATTGGGTGGGTATGGTTTTAAAAAATGAAATGCACATGAAAAATAACGGATTTCGGGTAAAACGAGACCCGACCTAATAAACTCACTTACCCAAAGTTTGATTAAAAAATAGACAGTTTTTGGTAAAGATTTATGCTTTACTTTGCTCTTTCTGGCTTTGCTTTATACAGCCTTCCAAAATTTCATGTCAGACTCAAGAGTACAGAACAAGCATATAATGAAACTATCATGCAAGTTAGACCTTATAGAAATTAATTAGTGCTTAACTGGTTGAAATAATATGCTGCTAACTACTTTTTTATCCTGCCATGATTGAGAAGTCCAAAATCATAAATAATTGATGTCATCAGGAAAACATACACATTTAAAATTGAAAACTTTGGACAAAGCAGGTTTGGAGTGTTAAGAATAGCTAGTTGCTCACATATCATCTCAAATCATCAAATAACATATGTCTAACATTATGTCCAATTAGAAATGAAATGAAACATGGGAAGAGTGTCTCGGGTTTCATATAGTATCTGCACACAATCACACAGTGGAATTGTTTTTGAGTCAAAAACATAAAGGATATTCTCTAATTTCATCCAAATAAGCACAATAGATGGTTAAAAAATTATTTAAGCACAATGCAATCAGATTAAAAAAAAATTGGCTTGCATAAATGATTGTGAAATTAGACAACAATTCATGAGTTGCAATCACTATATTTTCAAGTCAATCCCAAAAGCAATTAACATTAATTTCATTTTTAGTCCTTAGAGGGTCTTAATGAGTAGCATCTACAATTCCTAAGTGCTTGTAATACCTTAGTGTAGTACCTCAATTTTGTTCCTTTCTGGTTTAAGCTGCACCATTCACTTTTACATTTCCCTTCTATTTCTTCACTCCATTTCACATTTCATATCCTTCTTCCATGTACATCTTCGTCGGCCATAGCCATGCACAAACTCGAGCTTCTTTCTTGTAAACTCAATAACCCAAATCAAGACCAATCTTTCTTCTTTAAACATGAAATACTCAATCAACCAACAAATATTTGTAATTTCTTCGAAAAGAGCTCATAATGTAGAGAAAAAAGGAAAACTCGTCATCTTCATCCAACACTCGCCACGAGCAACCCCTCATCATCGCCACTAATGAATATTTGTAGTTTCTTCGGCTTCTATTTGGTGTTGATTTTATAAAGTTAGAGCTAAAATCAGATATATTGTTAAAAAGGTTAACTGAATCTTAATATAACACATTTTTAATCTTTGAGTTTTTAAGACACATGTTGAGACATCTTGATAGTTCATAAACTGGTTTTTATAACAAATTAATCTGTAAAATATTATTTCAAAAGGGATTTATTGGATGTGATATATATTTAATTCTTGAGTTTTTAAGACATAAGTTGCGACAACTTGATCATTCTAAGACTCATCTTTAAAGTTACATATTTTAATCCTTGAGTTGTGGGACACAATTTCAAATATTTGAAACAAATTGACCAACAAATATTTTTTTATTTAAGGACTCTGTAATTTTGATTTCTCTGTCACACCGGGTAATATGTAAGAGTAAGAGACCACTCTTTTCAAGCACACTAATGAAACATTTATATTTTTCTCTTTATTTATTCACACCCATTTTCATTTAATAAGTGAATTTTATTTGTCATTTAATAATAAGGAGAAATAAATATATTTTAAAGTTGACAATACTTTGCACAATTAAATTAAGGTAGCTAATTTCTAACGGATGTTGTAGAGTGTTAATATGTTTTCTACGCATAACCGACTCATGAACTTTAAAATTTGGTTTTAAAGACTTTTTTCCCCTGTTTCTAAAGGTATTGTCCAATGTTTTCCCTATTTAAATAACCTTTGGTGACAATTTCATTTGCTTTTGAGCAACCCTCAAATATTAAGTCATGTCACTTTGTAATGATTTTTTTTTTTTTACACATAACACTTTGTTTTGAATCCAATATAGACTAGGTATGGGTTTTTGCTAAAAAAATTTGAAGAAATTGGAAAGGAATATATGAACATTTATTCGATTATTCGTTATATAGAAATCATCTTTAAAATGGATTATTAATTGTAGTAATACATTTCAGCGTGACAGGGACATACATCACCCTATTGGTCAAGGTGGTTAATGACAGGGACATATATCACCCTATTGGTCAAGGTGGTAAATGCCAAAATTCTTTCAATTATGTACATTTGATAATATGAAATTATGAAATTGTCTTTATTTTTCCATCTATTCTTGCATTCGTGTTTGACAGTTGTATAAAGTATCAAAATTCTTTGTAGTTCAAGTATAGGTTCCTTATTTGTTGTTCTTAGATTTCTAAACTGTTGTATTTAGATTTTTAAATTATATTATCTATCGAAGTTGTTACTAGGTTGAGTCACGACCAGGTCGCTCTCTTTAACACATTTCGTGGCACTGCCCAAAATTGTGCAAGGCAGACTATCAAACACGCCGCCTCCAGGATAAAACAAGTCCAGCTACAACTGTGCGGTTAACTACTGCATTGTAGAAAATCATTCGAGATTTACACCTTCAAATATGGTACTAAGACCACTCTTTAATACTGAAACCACTTTAATATGGTATTGTTACCACTCAGTTATGGTTCAGAGACCATCCAAATATGGTGTTACCACCATTCTAAATTTAATTTCTCCAAATATCAATATGGCACTACAACCACTCAAATATGGTGATACCACCATTTCCACTTTTTAATTTCTTTTCAATTAAAATATTGAAAGAATATTTATATACCGTTAAGATCATTCTTAATTCCGACGGGACATTTTTATTCCAAAAAAGGGACTATGATCTTAATAATACTCTTTATTTCGAAGGGACTGATATTATCGAAGGGACTATGTTTTTAAAGACCATTCTTAATTCTGAAGGGACATTAAACCGAAAAGGGACTATGGTCTTAAGAACACTTTTAATTTTGAAGGGACAGAAAAAAGGAGATGAAGAGAAGAAAGACTCGTCAACACAAGTTAAGAAAGTGAGAAGAGAGAAAGAGTTCCCGACAACTCAAGGAAACTCTTTGGTGTGGTTTTTGAACTGAGTGAAGTCATCTATTTATATAGAGATTTTGTAACTGTTTTAGCAAAAATTGCGACAGCAGTTACTCTAATGAATAAAATTAAAATGGAGTTTATCCATTAATCAGTTCAACAATACTTGTGGATAGGATCAAAAGAAACAAATCCACAAAAGTGGAGGAAACAAACTATTGGATTTGAATGAAGGAAATATAAGAAATTTAATTAAATTCTTATTCTTATCACAACCACCATAATCTAAATTTATGAGAAGTGATATTCACGAATAAAAATAATAATTACTATTATTTTTATCATTATCAAGTATTTAAAATTAAATACCGCAATTTAAACACTACTGATGTGTGTGTTCTATTTTACGTGGGACCCCCACACTCTATTTTTTCAATTCACGCAACATTAGATCAAAGTATAATTACCTGGTGTTTAATCTTCCAATTTTTCATCCAACATCATATCAATGTTCCAACAATCCCCCACTTGAATTTAAAAAATGGTTTCAATAATAATGTCAAAACGTTTCTATAAGGTTGCTAATAAACAAAGGTGTCACCTACAACTTGACCTTTGCATAGCGGATAATATTCCGATTTACAAGAGTTGCTTACAGCATTGAACTCTATCTCGGACATAGAACCTGCACACAAACCTTTTCCTAAGGTGTATTCTAAAAGCCCGTGCGTTTATGGTCATGCACGTCTATCCCAGATTTAATGAACGCTCTAGGTATTCTGCCTCGAATTCCATAGGAACCGGCCTTAGTTCCACATTCATATAGGTGAGTCTATCAAGAGTACTCATGTAGCTATGTACTCCACTCAACATAGAGTATAGATCTCATTAAGAGTTTCTATTATCTCATCCTTCTATCACTGCATGAATCATGCTTTCTTACTTTTGTCATAGCATGTTCTATCACTTGTAACTTGTTATTACCCATTGAACCTATTTCTTGGGATCTCCAGTCATATAGGTCGGGTTACTGTAACACCCTCTTTAATTATTTAATTATTTTATTAGATGATATGGTATATGTTTATATATTATATGGATTTTGATGATGATGTGACGTATTTGTGACGTATATGTGACGTATTTGTGACGTGTGACGTATTATTATTTTATTGTTTAATAAAATAATATTAGTGATGTTTATATGAATATTTATTTGGTAAATAAATAGATTTGGTGGAAAAAGATAGAATTTTAAGAGATGGGGTTATATTTATAATTAAGAAGAGTTGTGTGGGTTAAGAGGGAATTAATTAAGTTGTGAGGGAGTATATAAGAGAAGTAGGTTAAGAAAGGAAATATTTTGAGAACGCGTACAGACATTTAGAGAAGAAGAAAAGGCACGTGAAGAGAGAAGAGAGGCTAGGCTGCTTTCTGCACAATTTTTTCCAGGTAAGGGTGAGCCTAACTTCAGTAGTATTAATCGTGAATCATCTGTTTTGATTAGCTTAGGGTTTGGGGAAGAATTGAGGGAGTTTTGTGAATTAGGGTTATGATGAATTTGATGAATTTGATGTGAGAATGTATTGCATTGCTGTAGAAATGTGTTACAGAACCTAGATTATCCCCTAGGACAACATTGCTGATGAATTAGAGGCTTAACATGAGAGTTTTGGGATGAATTGGTGTGAATTGGACTGAAACCGTAGTGGTTCTGAGATCGCTCGCCTGTGGCGAGTGATCACTCGCCTGTGGCGAGTGATCACTCGCCGTGGCGAGTAACCCTTGGTTGCTCGCGAGGCAAGCAGTATAGCTCGCCATGGCGAGCTCGACCCTTAGACTTAGGATTTTTGCCAAACTTTAGATGGTTTTGAGTGCCCCTATATTTATAGAGATGACCTGTGAAGTTGGTTTGGTCAAATTTGATTTAGAGAGCTTAAAAATGAGGATTTTAGTGAAAAATGTCAAAAAGGCCGAAGCACCCAGTATTTCTCGCCTCCAGCTCGCCCCCAACTCGCCTTTGGCGAGTGAGCTGCTGTGAGTACTCGCCTGTGGCGAGCAGATGCACTCGCCGTGGCGAGTTAGATGGTTCAGGACTGTTTGTTGTTTTGCGATCTGTTTCGCATGGGACTTTGAGAGGAGCCCTTGGGGTAGTATTAGTGAGGTTTTATACCCTTTAATGTATGCTGTAAAGATGATTGCTGATGATTTACTTGAGCTGTTGATAAATGATGTATGGTTGAAAATAAGTGATGTTTAAATATGATGATTATGTGATTGTGATGATGATACGTGTTGTGTTGTATGTGATTAATGAGATGATGTGTGCCATGTAACTATTATACCTGCATGTGTCAGTTTTGTATTATGAATGATGGTCTTGAGACGGTGTATTAAGCTGTTAAACGACGAGTCCATGCATTTGCATATATATATAGGAGACGGTGGAGCTTTATGCTCAAAGCGACGGTGGAGCATTTGCTCAAAGCGACGGTGAAGCATATTAATGTTATAAATATATGGTACCACATGCATGATGTTGAGACGTTAGGTGTTGCATTTAGTCGAGTCAATTGTGACATATATGAGATGATGTTTGAGACATTGATGTGTGATGTAATGCTGTTATGATGATGTTTATGATGATGTTATGATGTGCTATAACGTATATGTTTATGAGTTGGATGTATGACTGTTAATCTTGACTTATGATTTATATATTAATATTATTGTTGTGAATCTCACCCCTTCTGCTGGAATTGCCGCCTTGTGGGCAAGTGCAGGTACCCAGTCTTAGATGCGTTGATGCGAGGATGTGTGAAGTAGGGTTGCTCTGATATGTAACGGGATGGGTCTTTTGTAGAGTCTATTCCTTATGTATCATGTTTGATTAAGTGTTGACTTTCAGTGATGTTGAAAATAATAATGTTTTGAGACGTTTAATGGCTTTTAAGCCAAGACTATTTATGAGATGAGACTATTTGAATTCCGCTGCTTAATTGAATATTTTTGTAATTTGATAAATTATTATCGAAGTTGTTTTTAAGATGAAATGTGACACTCCTTTTGAGAAGTACTCTGATTTTATATGATTTATTTAAAGAAATTTTTAAGACGGGAAATTGGGGTGTTACAATTGGTATCAGAGCAGGTCGGTCCGTCCGGCCAAGTAGAGAGTCGAGTGACGTTGTCTTAGAGTTAGAATAGTATTATTGTATTATTCTGACTTATGTTTGTTTCCAGAGAACTAGATGGCTGGTAGAAACGATGCTGCTCTTGCTGCTGCTTTGGAAGCAATGGCTAACGCTGTGGGTAATCAGAACAATGCTGGTGGAAATGACGGGACGAGAATGTTGGAGACCTTTTTGAGGAATCACCCGCCTACCTTCAAGGGGCGTTATGATCCGGATGGAGCTCAGACGTGGCTCAAGGAAGTTGAGAGAATCTTCAGGGTCATGTAATGTGACGATGTTCAGAAGGTGCGGTTTGGTACGCACATGCTAGCGGAGGAGGCCGACGATTGGTGGGTTAGTCTCCTACCTATTTTGGAGCAAGATGGAGCTGTGGTGACGTGGGCTATTTTCACGAGGGAGTTCCTTAACAGATACTTCCCAGAAGATGTCCGTGGGAAGAAAGAGATAGAGTTCCTGGAGCTTAAGCAAGGGAACATGTTGGTGACCGAGTATGCGGCCAAGTTTGTGGAGTTGGCTAAGTTCTACCCGCATTATGCACCCGAGACGGCTGAGTTTTCGAAATGTATCAAGTTTGAGAACGGGTTGCGCGCTGATATCAAGAGGGCTATCGGTTATCAGAAGATCCGTGACTTTTCTGAGTTGGTGAGTAGCTGTCGGATATATGAGGAGGATACTAAAGCTCACTACAAGGTAGTGAATGATCGGAAAGCTAAGGGCCAGCAGAGTCGCCCTAAACCTTATGATGCCCCTAGAGATAAAGGGAAGCAAAGAGTAAATGATGAGAGGAGGCCCCAGAAGAAGACTTCTCCTGCTGAGATTACCTGTTACACTTGTGGCGAGAAAGGCCATAAGAGCAATGCATGTACTGTTGAGGTGAAGAAGTGTTACCGTTGTGGTCAAAAAGGGCATATTACTAGTGACTGCAAGTTTGATGATGTTGTGTGTTTCAACTGCAATGAGCAAGGACACATTGGTTCGCAGTGTAAGCAACCCAAGAAGACTAAGACTACTGGGAGAGTGTTTGCATTGACCGGCACTCAGACTGAGAATGATGATCGTTTGATCAGAGGTACTTGCTATATTAATAATACTCCTTTAGTTGTTATTATTGATACTGGTGCTACGCACAGTTTTGTTGCTTTTAATTGTGTTTCTGCCTTGGGTCTTGATGTTTCTGATATGAATGGAGAAATGGTTGTCGAGACTCCAGCTAAGGGTTCGATGACTACTTCTCTCGTTTGTGTAAATTGTCCTTTATCTATGTTTGGCCGTGACTTTGTGATGGATTTAGTGTGCCTACCTTTAAGTGGTATGGATGTGATTCTGGGTATGAACTGGCTAGAGTACAACCGGGTTCTTATCAACTGTTTTAGAAAGACGGTGCATTTTTCTTCTGTCGAAGAAGAGTGGGGCGCAGAATTTCTATCTACTAAGCAGCTGAAGCAACTAGAACGTGATGGGATGTTGATGTTTTCGCTGATGGCTTCGTTATCTTTAGAGAACCAAGCTGTAATTGATGGGCTGCCTATTGTGAAGGAATTTCCTGAAGTTTTCTCTGATGAGATTCCAGATGTGCCACCAGAAAGGGAGGTTGAATTTTCGATAGACCTTGTGCCGGGTACGAAGCCGGTGTCGATGGCACCTTATCGTATGTCTGCTTCTGAGTTAGCAGAGTTGAAGAAGCAGTTGGAAGACTTGCTTGAGAAGAAGTTTGTGAGACCTAGTGTTTTACCATGGGGAGCTCCAGTGTTACTAGTGAAGAAGAAAAACGGCAGTATGAGATTGTGCATTGATTACAGACAGCTGAACAAAGTGACGATCAAGAATAGGTATCCACTTCCGAGGATTGACGACTTGATGGATCAGTTAGTGGGTGCAAAGGTATTCAGCAAGATTGACTTGAGGTCAGGTTACCATCAGATTAAGGTGAAGGATGAAGATATGCAGAAGACGGCCTTTAGGACGCATTATGGTCACTATGAATATAAGGTGATGCCTTTCGATGTTACTAATGCGCCTGGTGTGTTTATGGAATATATGAACAAAATCTTTCATGAGTACTTGGATCAATTTGTTGTGGTTTTTATTAATGATATTCTGATCTATTCTAAGACTGAAGCTGAGCATGCAGAGCATTTGAAGATTGTATTGCAAGTGCTGAAAGAGAAGAAGTTGTATGCTAAACTGTCTAAGTGTGAGTTCTGGCTAAACGAAGTAAGTTTTCTTGGCCATGTTATTTCTGGTGAACGGTTGACCCGTCAAAAGTTGAAGCGGTATCGCAATGGGAGACGCCTAAGTCGGTTACGGAGATTAGAAGCTTTCTGGGACTAGCTGGTTATTACAGGAGGTTTATAGAAGGATTTTCTAAGTTGGCTCTTCCGTTAACGCAGTTGACGTGTAAGGGTAAGTCTTTTGTGTAGGATGTGCATTGTGAGAATAGTTTCAATGAATTGAAGAAGCGCCTGACGACGGCTCCAGTTTTGATTTTGCCAAAGTCCGATGAACCTTTTGTGGTATATTGTGATGCGTCCAAGTTGGGTTTAGGAGGTGTGCTTATGCAAGAAGGTAAGGTGGTAGCATATGCTTCGAGACAATTGAGGATTCATGAGAAGAATTATCCGACGCATGACTTAGAGTTGGCAGCAGTGGTCTTCGTATTGAAAATATGGAGACATTACTTGTATGGTTCAAGGTTTGAAGTATTCAGTGATCATAAGAGTTTGAGATATTTATTTGATCAGAAAGAGTTGAATATGAGGCAGAGGAGGTGGCTTGAGTTACTTAAGGATTATGATTTTGGTTTGAATTACCATCCTGGTAAAGCAAACGTGGTTGCAGATGCCTTGAGTAGGAAAACTGTGCATATGTCCGCGTTGATGGTGAAAGAATTTGAGTTGTTAGAACAGTTTAGAGACTTGAGCTTGGTGTGTGAAAGAACACCTCAGAGCATAAAACTGGGAATGTTGAGGATTGATAATGATTTCCTGAAGCATATCAAAGAAGCACAAAAAGAAGATGTCAAGTTTGTAGACTTGTTGATTGCTGATAATGAGACTGTGGATGGTGACTTTAAGGTCGATGATCAAGGAGTGTTGAGATTCCGAGGAAGGATTTGCATTCCTGACAATGAAGAAATTAAGAAGATGATTCTTGAAGAGAGTCATAGAAGTAGCTTGAGTATTCACCCGGGAGCTACGAAGATGTATCATGACTTAAAGAGGCTGTTTTAGTGGTCTGGTTTGAAACGCGATGTGGCACAATTTGTGTATTCTTGCTTGGTTTGTCAAAAGTCGAAGATTGAGCATCAGAAGCCGACTGGTATGATGGTATCTTTAGATGTTCCAGAATGGAAATGGGATAGTATATCCATGGATTTTGTGACGAGTTTGCCCAATACTCCTAGAGGGAACGATGCTATTTGGGTAATTGTTGATAGATTAACGAAGTCTGCGCACTTTCTACCGATTAACATTACTTTTCCTGTGGCTCAGTTGGCGGAGATTTATGTTAAAGAGATAGTTAAGCTGCATGGTGTTCCTTCGAGCATCGTATCTGATAGAGATCCAAGATTTACTTCTAGATTTTGGAAGAGTTTGCAAGAGGCGTTAGGATCTCAGTTGAGGTTGAGTTCGGCTTATCATCCGCAAACAGATGGTCAGTCGGAGAGGACGATTCAGTCGTTGGAGGACTTGTTGAGGGTTTGTGTACTTGAACAGGGAGGAGCTTGGGATAGTCATCTTCCATTGATAGAGTTCACGTACAACAACAGTTACCATTCAAGTATTGGAATGGCACCGTTTGAGGCTTTGTATGGTCGGAGATGCAGGACTCCGTTGTGCTGGTTTGAGTCGGGTGAAAGAGTGGTCTTAGGACCAGAGATCGTTCAACAGACTACTGAGAAGGTGAAAATGATCCAAGAAAAGATGAAAGCGTCGCAGAGTCGACAAAAGAGTTATCATGATAAGCGTAGAAAGGACCTTGAGTTCCAAGAGGGGGATCATGTGTTCCTGAGAGTGACTCCTTTGACGGGTGTTGGACGTGCTTTGAAATTGAAGAAGTTGACTCCGAGGTTTATTGGACCGTATCAGATTTCAGAGAGGATTGGACCGGTGGCGTATCGTGTTGGATTACCACCGCACTTGTCGAATCTGCATGATGTTTTTCATGTATCTCAGCTGAGGAAGTATGTTCCGGATCCGTCTCATGTGATCCAAAGCGACGATGTGCAAGTTAGGGACAACCTTACGGTTGAGACCTTGCCCGTGAGGATTGATGATCGAAAGACAAAGACGTTGAGAGGCAAGGAGATACCTCTTGTGAGAGTTGTTTGGGACGGAGCGACGGGTGAAAGCTTGACTTGGGAGCTAGAAAGTAAGATGCTGGAATCCTATCCAGAGTTGTTTGAGCGAGGTAAATTTTCGAGGACGAAAATCCTTTAAGAGGGGGAGAGTTGTAACGCCCTCTTTAATTATTTAATTATTTTATTAGATGATATGGTATATGTTTATATATTATATGGATTTTGATGATGATGTGACGTATTTGTGACGTATATGTGACGTATTTGTGACGTGTGACGTATTATTATTTTATTGTTTAATAAAATAATATTAGTGATGTTTATATGAATATTTATTTGGTAAATAAATAGATTTGGTGGAAAAAGATAGAATTTTAAGAGATGGGGTTATATTTATAATTAAGAAGAGTTGTGTGGGTTAAGAGGGAATTAATTAAGTTGTGAGGGAGTATATAAGAGAAGTAGGTTAAGAAAGGAAATATTTTGAGAACGCGTACAGACATTTAGAGAAGAAGAAAAGGCACGTGAAGAGAGAAGAGAGGCTAGGCTGCTTTCTGCACAATTTTTTCCAGGTAAGGGTGAGCCTAACTTCAGTAGTATTAATCGTGAATCATCTGTTTTGATTAGCTTAGGGTTTGGGGAAGAATTGAGGGAGTTTTGTGAATTAGGGTTATGATGAATTTGATGAATTTGATGTGAGAATGTATTGCATTGCTGTAGAAATGTGTTACAGAACCTAGATTATCCCCTAGGACAACATTGCTGATGAATTAGAGGCTTAACATGAGAGTTTTGGGATGAATTGGTGTGAATTGGACTGAAACCGTAGTGGTTCTGAGATCGCTCGCCTGTGGCGAGTGATCACTCGCCGTGGCGAGTAACCCTTGGTTGCTCGCGAGGCAAGCAGTATAGCTCGCCATGGCGAGCTCGACCCTTAGACTTAGGATTTTTGCCAAACTTTAGATGGTTTTGAGTGCCCCTATATTTATAGAGATGACCTGTGAAGTTGGTTTGGTCAAATTTGATTTAGAGAGCTTAAAAATGAGGATTTTAGTGAAAAATGTCAAAAAGGCCGAAGCACCCAGTATTTCTCGCCTCCAGCTCGCCCCCAACTCGCCTTTGGCGAGTGAGCTGCTGTGAGTACTCGCCTGTGGCGAGCAGATGCACTCGCCGTGGCGAGTTAGATGGTTCAGGACTGTTTGTTGTTTTGCGATCTGTTTCGCATGGGACTTTGAGAGGAGCCCTTGGGGTAGTATTAGTGAGGTTTTATACCCTTTAATGTATGCTGTAAAGATGATTGCTGATGATTTACTTGAGCTGTTGATAAATGATGTATGGTTGAAAATAAGTGATGTTTAAATATGATGATTATGTGATTGTGATGATGATACGTGTTGTGTTGTATGTGATTAATGAGATGATGTCTGCCATGTAACTATTATACCTGCATGTGTCAGTTTTGTATTATGAATGATGGTCTTGAGACGGTGTATTAAGCTGTTAAACGACGAGTCCATGCATTTGCATATATATATAGGAGACGGTGGAGCTTTATGCTCAAAGCGACGGTGGAGCATTTGCTCAAAGCGACGGTGAAGCATATTAATGCTATAAATATATGGTACCACATGCATGATGTTGAGACGTTAGGTGTTGCATTTAGTCGAGTCAATTGTGACATATATGAGATGATGTTTGAGACATTGATGTGTGATGTAATGCTGTTATGATGATGCTTATGATGATGTTATGATGTGCTATAACGTATATGTTTATGAGTTGGATGTATGACTGTTAATCTTGACTTATGATTTATATATTAATATTATTGTTGTGAATCTCACCCCTTCTGCTGGAATTGCCGCCTTGTGGGCAAGTGCAGGTACCCAGTCTTAGATGCGTTGATGCGAGAATGTGTGAAGTAGGGTTGCTCTGATATGTAACGGGATGGGTCTTTTGTAGAGTCTATTCCTTATGTATCGTATTTGATTAAGTGTTGACTTTCAGTGATGTTGAAAATAATAATGTTTTGAGACGTTTAATGGCTTTTAAGCCAAGACTATTTATGAGCTGAGACTATTTGAATTCCGCTGCTTAATTGAATATTTTTGTAATTTGATAAATTATTATCGAAGTTGTTTTTAAGATGAAATGTGACACTCCTTTTGAGAAGTACTCTGATTTTATATGATTTATTTAAAGAAATTTTTAAGACGGGAAATTGGGGTGTTACAGTTACCATCACTTGTGACCTTTGGGTATTAGTCTCATCCTATTGGATGTGTTTAGGACTTTCTTTCTAGTATTTCCTTTCGTCAAAGGATCAACTAATTCTTCATCAGTACGTGCACGATATACTTTAACCGTTCCTTTTAGAGCTCTCTAATTATTCTGTGTTCATGCCTTAATTATCGTCTCTCACCATTGTGGTAACAATTCTCAATTTTGTAATAGTTGCATACTATCACAATAAATTAACACTTCAGACAACGGTTTCACCCACTAAAGGTTC
The DNA here is from genome assembly GCA_958299785.1 of Medicago lupulina. NCBI lineage: Eukaryota > Viridiplantae > Streptophyta > Magnoliopsida > Fabales > Fabaceae > Medicago > Medicago lupulina. The sequence goes on from OY283144.1 coordinate 66,387,992, forward strand.
TTAGCTAGCAAGCATCTTATCAACTTGATTCTTCACTAGTTTTCTCTAGTGTTCTCATCCCATATACATTCCATAATGGACTGGGTCAATTTCATTTGTTTCAACAAACAACTCGTACAATGATGCTCAATGTGCAGTCACTGGTCGCTTTAATACTCATTTGAAGGATGTTCTATTTTGTATCTTGTACCATTCAAGTACAATATGTTACTCCTCATAATCTAATCTTAGAGTCATAGTCTTCTTAAGGCACCTCATGACTCTTTCAATAGCATGTCAATGTTTCTCATTCGTCTACTAGTAAACTTGCACAAGAGTTTTACGACATCAGCAACGTCGGGTCTAATACATTCAGTGGCTTTCCTAAGGACTGCTAATGATGCTCGCATATTCTGTTTGTTTAACTTCATCTCAAATGTTCTTACACTTGAATCATAATATATGCTTGCAAGTTTACACTCAAATAATAACATTTCCTTAAGATCTTATCAAATAGAATTGCAAGTATACATTAACAAAAAAAAATAGGATTTCATAATTCTCAATTATTAAGTTACATAATAGAAAAAGCGTTGCTAGTAACTGTCGTGACCAATGGATTGGTGTTTATCACTGAATGGAATGACACCTTGTTGTGCATCATAATCAATAATTAATTTCGAAGTTGTATTCTCTAAATTGTATAAAACTAGAAAAATGGAAAGATGTTCACTAATTCCTTGCAAATTCCCTTCACGGAGTTCAGTAATAAAAAAACTTAAATTCAACTTAGATAGATTCAAAACATGAGGCTGATGTCACAAATTATTTTCCTTTACATTTCTTTAAGAATATCTATCCTTTTTTCGAACATCCAAATTTCGAAAAGCATTTTGAGATATTCCCTTCGGTCTTTAATTATAGGACTCTTTTGAAAAAAAAAATTGTCTCCTTTTATAAGACTCCTTTGCTATTTTCAAGTACATTAATTAATTCTTTACTAACATACCCCTATTTATTTTATATTTTTTTCTTCAATCAACATTAAATACTACATTGAAAACATACACTAACCCTCTCTCTTAAAGGACAAATTTATAAAAACAATAGTAATTACAAACAAATTTATTATCATTTTTAATTTTTTAAATTACCGTTATTTTTCTAAAAGGGCCTTATAATTAGAGACGGAGGTAGTATTAAAGAGGGAAATTTGTAAAGTTATCATACCATTGTTTCTATTTGGATTTTGGGAATGACCAAACTAAAAGTGAATTTAGAGTAGTCATTTTATTTTTTAATGCAAGGGTTGCAACACAGTAACCAAACTAAAAGTCAACTTGGAGTGGTCACTCCTTAAGAAACATAATTTAATATAATTTTGAGAAATAATAAGATGCTTGAAATATCGTAAAGTATGTTTCATTTAGACCATGTATAATGGTTAAAACTATTCAACAACACTCAACATCCACTTTTCTAATTTCCAATACTCCACGTCATTTTCTCTCTCTTATTAAACATTTATTTAACTTTTATCCTCTCCAATGATTTTTTCTTTCAACATTTTACCCCGCCACTTTTTATTTCATATTCTTATATAATTTTATATTTTTGTTTTTTTATTACATAAAATTACAATTATCGATTATAATTAAATTAAAATAATAAACACTTAACAATTTATTATTTAGTTTTTTTGGAAAAACAAAATTTTGTAAAATAATTTTTTTTTATTTTCTTAACTTAAAATGCAATACAACAAACTAAGCACGCGGCATACAAATAACTTAAAATGCAATATAACAAACTAAGCACACGGCACACAAATAACTTAAAATACAATACAATATAAGAATTATGTGTGTTGAAATGATTATTATTGAGATCCATTTCACGAAAAAGAAGTTTAAAACTTCAAAAGAAAAGCTAATAGAAGGATAATAATAAGATTAAGATACTGAAAAACTTGGTTTTTTTTTCTGTGTCCAAATCAAATGAATCAAGTCTCTATTTATAGACAAAAAAAATCATGAATTTTGGTAAAAAAAATAAAAAAAAAATAATTTGCAATGAAATAATTGAGTTTAAATTATTAAAATGATAAAAATACAGACAGCCAATCAGGAGATTACACGTGTCCCCATTTATCCACAAAGCCTTTTCTCTCTCCGCGTCCTGCAGGCTGACATGCTCCTGTCTGCGCGTGTGCGACACGTGTCGGTTTTGGCCAATTAATTTGCGCAGCGTGGCCCTCTGCGCCAGGCTTCAACACAGTTGAGTTCATTCAACTTCTCTCACCTCCACCTCATTTTTCTATCATTTTCAACACACCCTTACAATGGTTCAACATGTTGAGAGTGCCTTTCGACAGACCCATTGCACTTGGTCTTATATTAACTGTATATAAAAAAAATATCAATTTTGTCATATACATGATAAAATAATTGGTTAAATATGTTTTTGGTCCTTATAAATATACCAACTTTTTGTTTTAGTCCCTCTAAAATTTTCCTTCAACTTTTAGTCCCTCAAAAATTTTCCATTTTCACTTTTAGTCCCTCTTTTAAAGTAAACTCATATGTAGAATTCATATTTTTGAATAAAATTTTGTAGAAAAATTCATAATATTATAAGAATCTCTCCCAACAAAAATTAGAATTTTTTAACAAAACATGAATTTAATATGAATTTATATATTTTTTAAGATTAAAAATTCATATTTAATTTATTTTTTGTTAAAAAATTCTGATATTTTTTAGGAGAATTTTTTTTTACAATATTCTATACATTTCTGCACAATTTCATTAAAAAAAATACAAAAATTAACTTAAAAATAGGGACCAAAAGTAGTGATTGAAAATTTTACGGGGACTAAAAGTTGAAGAAAAATTTTAGAGGGACTAAAACGAAAAGTTAGTATATTTATGGGGACCAAAAATATATTTAACCCTAAAATAATTTTAACAAATAAGATCATAATAAAGTTTTTATAGTATTCAACATTGTTTCCATTGTAGTGAATTGTGTTTGGAGAACCCGAGTTCGATTCATGTGTGTCACAATTTTTGGTCAGACTATCCTTACATCATAGTCGAACTCCGAATTACTAAAGCTCTTTTTTCCTAGAACCAGAGGGTTAACACAAAAAACAAATATTCTTTCCATTAAAGTGAATTGTTTAATTTTTCTCATGGGATTTAATTTAACTAATTTATTAATTGAATTGATATTAACTCCAAATTTAATTCTACCTTTAAAAAAAAAACTCCAAATTTAATTCTACTTAAAACTAGAATTTGTAGTTGTAGCTAACAATTTAATAATTACTTTTATATAAAAATTTATAATTCAAATCAATTTTACTTAATATATTTAAACACAAATCATTTTACTTTCAACATAATTTTAGTCTTAATCAACTCTGCGGAATCAATTCACTCGAGATCATCCACTGTTGTCCGAGTAAAACTAAACATACAATCAGTTAAATATGTGTTTCAACTAACATGTATTGTCTTTCTGCACCACTTTTGCAGTTGAAAAGACCTTTCATTCAACAATAATAAACATTTAAATCACTCCAAAGTGCAAATAGTAACATGGAGCCATGTTCCAATATCAATATTGATCATTGGTGAGTCAACGTTAAGAGCGAAGATATATTGACTTCAATAATAACTCTTCCAAATCTTGGCCCTTGATTTCAATATTAACCTCCTTCAATGTTGAGGTTAAATTCTAACCATTCTTCTGAACTCCATAAATTTCAATATTATTTTTCTTGCTCAGATTAAAATAGATCATAAACCCATGAATCTGTGCTAAAAGTTGCCTTGCATATGACTGATCAAGCACAAACTTACTGGAGATGATACTTCCTCAACTCAATCAAGAACACTTCAATTCCCCTGAATAAAAGGTAAATGGCTAGATTAATGGAAATTTATCAACAATTGTATAGTTCCCTTTATATCCAAATGCACATCGTGGATGTTTGCGTGTGTGTTTAGTTCCACTTTTAACTCTCAAGTATCGCAGTTGTGCGATTTTAGCCCTCACTTTTTTGAGTGGTTTTGGTTTTATGTTTTCCTCGTTTGTAAATTGGTAGTCTTCAACCCAATTTCCTCCCAAGTTTACATTGAGATAGTATCATTTATTGACAGGCCATCCAACTCTCAGTGTCATTTTTATTTAAAATTAAAGTAAAAAAACACCAAAAATCATACTGAAATCGAACGGAATCCCTAATTAGGATTCCAATTTTCTTTGGTGTTTTTTTGCGGTTCTATTTATAATTTGAAAGAAAAGCAAAACGGGTTTTGAAAGTTGGGCTCTACGTCAATAAATGATCCACTTCAGCGTAAATTTGGGGGAAGCTTAAGATAGGGACTACCAAATCACAAATGGGGAAAACATAAGGGATCGAAATCACTCAAAAAGGTGGAGGACTAAAATTATACAATCATGATACTATCATGATACTTGATGAGTCAAAAGTGCAATGAGAGAGAGTTAGAGAAGAGAGAGACCAGGTTACTTTAGGAGTAACTTTGAGTTGAGTTACTCTGCATAATAACTCATTATAAATATTGATGTTAACCAATCCAACTTTTAATTATCATCATATTATGTTAATGCTCAAACAAAAAGTTTTACATAATCTAAAATTTGTAGCTATGTAATCTAACAATTGATGTTCACTTATATTTTTGTAAAAAAAAATATTATATGTTTATTTTAAGTTATCTAATGAAGTTCAAACAGTTTAAAGTTTTATATTGAGAATTACTATGATTGATCTATTCAATAAGAATTGATTTGACATTTGGATTGGTGAAAACTCAATGTTTATAATGAATTGTTAAGAAACGTAACTCAGCTCAGAGTTACTCGTGAAGTAACTCAATCCCTCCTCACACACACGCGCGCATATATATATATATATATATATATATATATATATATATATATATATATAGACACACACACACAGAAAGAGGAGACAAGAAAACAGTGCAGGCAATTCCTCAACATCACTGTATTTTTACGATCAAGTAGAAATTCTTGCCTGGCAAATCCATGTCACGATAGACATGCCATTTCTTGTATCTCTGTTCTCCATTTAAAACAGGTCTAAGCCGAGGAGCACTAGTACAAGTCAAACAACAACATCCTCTTAAATCCTTTACACATTTTCTGCAGCATCTGCAAGACAAAGGTTAACATGTTTGACTTGTATGAATCATATTTTGAATTCTCGGTTAAAAAGAAGACAAATGCAAAAGAAAAAGGAGTCTTACAGAAAAAGCAAATTACAGTCAAGATTTGCACAATTCCGATGTCTGAGTTCACTGACTCCCGCATTACATATGTAGCATTTTGCAAACTTATCATCTCTAGAAACTGGAGTCGTCCCACCTTCCATAATGGCCTGAGGATGGTCAACAGGAGGAGGGAGAGACAATCGGGAATCAAATACAAATAAATTTCCTATCCATTCTGCTGGACCTTCATTCTTTATATAGTTAGAAACACCTCCCTTTAGGGTATACAAATTCTGAAATCCATGCTGCCTGCCATATGGCATCAAAGCAATATATCAAAATTAGCAAAATTCTGAAATCTACATGTTTTGTTCGTGATCTGTCTCTTAAGCGCGATAAGTTGATGTATCTCCTATGAAGATGATACTTTAACTTGGACTAATGCAAGTGGGGCTAATGACCCTGTCACCTACAATAGGAGACAAACAGCAGCGAAGATGGCAGCTGCAAGTGCATCTAGTGCAATGGCACAGGAAGTGTGGTAGATGTTAAAGAAATCGAAACTCTTGATGCTAAAGAGGAGGAAGACATCTACAAATCTTGTAGTGATGAAAGTGATAAACATGAATAATTTAATCTTGATGATGATAATCTTTGATTTCTATTGTAGAACATTCATATGAGTTTTAATATTTGGTTACTGTAAGTGTTAATGACTTAAGCTTCTTTATTTGCTTGACTTTTGTTGGTATTTAAATGTATGTTTTGATTAAGGCTTGTGACTTTTTATTTCTAATTATGAATATTTCATGAGTTTTAGGTTATTTGTTTAATTTTAAATTAAATACATGATTATAGTATTGTTCCTGTAATTTGTCCAAAACATGATCAGATACATGTTTGTAGTATTATTCATGTAATTTGTAATAGCAGTTAGAATAAATACTCTAAATGCTAACTGATATGATTTGCTAATTCAAATTCTAATCTATAATCCTAATCCTAATAATAAATATATGAATTTGATTCTTTGATTCTAAACTAATGCAAGGGAGCAAAATAAAAATCATGAAGCAATAATTTACCTCAGTATTGTAGAATACACATCACAGCGAATCCCTCCTGTGCAATACATTAATATGTCTGTATTTTCTTTATCTACATTTGATAAAGGGTCTGAAGCAGTGATCTGAAAAGGGCATATTGAAGAGGAGTACATTAACAACCATTAAGGAAACAAAAATCCTCAAAAATTGCTACCTATGATGCATGGATCCCAACCTAAGATGCACGAAAAGCCGAGTACAACATTGAGCTAGATGAAAAAATTAAGTTAAATGAAACCCATATTGGCAGCTAGAAACCTAGAGCGCTACATTCTTATCATGATAAATACAATAAATTAAAATAACATTTTTGGTGAATATCAGTGTTAATATTTAATGCGTAAAAACCAAGATTTTATAGCATTATGTTGACTAAAAAAAGTTCTACATCTTGATAGCATTTTTCAGGTTATCATGAGATCATATCAAATCCCAAATCAGCCCACATTTGATCAGTGAGATATCAAAATATGATTGAACCTCTTCTTGAGAAAGTCCAAATGAAGTGCTCCTGAAGCAGTCTACATTAGGTCTTTGAGCCCCGCGGAAATGTCCAATGTCCCACTCATAACCTGAATAATGCAACAATACTATATTCAGAATCATAAGTTAAAACTATGACAACGATGAATATTCTAAAATAGTACACAAATAAAATGAGCAACGAACTTTCCTTTTTGAGACCATCATGTCATTGCCAAAAGAAGTCATTCATTAGACAGTGTTAGACTATAATATATTAGCATTTGATTCAGAAAATAGTGAATTTATGCTTATCAGCTAGGGAATAGGCTACAACTTAGCCACTGGTCATTCATCTTAACCATTCAAATATTTTTCAGAAATATATCTATGTATAATCATGGTTTAAGTAGCCTTAGCATCTATATATGTAGGATTTGATTTATAACAATAACCTTGTAAAACTTTTTTACACATACATCGAATCAAATCATACCATATAGATATTTGTAGGAATATTTTAAGAACTAACTTAAGAAAGTGACATTACGATATGATTTGATACATGTATAAAAAATGTACACTATCAGTGCATAAAGAAATACACACACACGCACACACACAAACAGACACACACACACACACACGTAACATATCTCTCCCCTAAATACATCTAACGTAGAATTGTTGTATAGGATTGAGCATTAGGCAGTAAAAATCTGGGAATAAAATAAGCTCAGTGCTGCAAAGGTGAGAGTGGTCATATAAGACAAGAGAGGATTGCGTGGAATAATTTAATGAAAAAGTCAAGGTAGCTCCCATTATAGAAGAAATGGTAGAGTATCGTCTTAGGTGATTTCAACATGTATAGAATAGACTAATAGAAGCATTGGTAAAGAAGGCAGACCAAATGAAGTATATCTCAATAGTTAGAGGTTGAGGAAGACTGAATAAAACTTAAGTATACACAGTAAGATATATTTGGATTTAAATGATCTGTCATTGGATATGATTCATGACAGGATATTATAGCATCCTTGTAGATGCCTTTCTTGCCAACTCAATCCATTTTGGGCCAATTGCAGCACCCATGCAGGATGTTTAGTTCTTTCTGCCTTGCTGCTGGCCACCGGAATTTGAGCAGTTTCACATTGTGGTGACTGGTGAGTAAGACCTTTTATTTGGCTAATTCTTCGCAAACAGGTAACCATTCCAATCACTCCCTAGCCTTTATCGGCCAAAGTTCCTCCTCAGCATGTACGAGATCTCTCTAGCCATCAAGGGTGCACTCGTTAAATTATTCAAAAAGTCTCCCAGAAAGGATTGTGAATCAACAATTTTTCCAAATATTGTGATGTGCAACTATCTTGTAATGATAACTCTATGAAAATGTCATTCGGTAAGTCCTCTCTAAGGAAAGATGTAATTAACATAAGGCATCTGATTCAGGTGGTAGAGAGTCTGAACCCAGATCAGAATATTACAAGGAAACAGAAAATGGGGAAAAGGGGGTAAATTAAATTAAGGAAATAAAGGTAGATTCAATTTGGAACTGTAAAACATTTACCATTTCTCACGTCCAATATAATGTAATCTCTGTTAGGATAATCTTTTGAATGCGGATCATTGATGGCTTCTAATCTTTCTCTCCATTCTGAAGGAGCTAAAGGTAATGCCCGCATTGAAGAATCGAGCAATGGTAGATTTGATGTGCCACCTTCAAACTGTAGACAAATGAAGGTCATAAGTCGATAGTGTTGTTGTAAAGCCATGGCTATTTATCATATAATGTAACGGCACAAACATGTTTGAATGGAGGATTTTGGAGGGGCGGGGAGAAGAGGGCTTTCAATTTCGTAAAATTTCAAATCTATACCAAAATATAGACTTAGTCCTCCAAAACTTTCAATCCATAAACATACCTTGAGATAAAGGAAAAAGTAAAAGTAGACAGCCATGACAATGCGGATAAGCTTAAATCTGTAGAAAAGAGGCGTAAATATGGCTTACCTGTACTAATGAAGGTTTATACCGCAACTTCAATACTGGAAAGGTATGTCCAGTTTTTGATGGAGATATCTGAACCAGGATATCAGAAAACCTGCTATCCTCTTTTATCCAGTTCAAATATGCCATAGCATCTTTCGATGGCCCACTATACTGTAGTAATATATCATATCAGAATGACACATTTGAACTGTAAAACACTGCATGGAAGACTAGTGTTTTTTTTTTTTCGTGGGACAACGAATCACTAGTGCTTGATTGTATAAAAATGACAATGGATCACTAACCTGCGCATTAATCCCTTGTTCATTTAAATAGATTCTTCCATTGATGTCTAGACCCTGTCAACAGACTAAAAATTATACATGGGGAGAGAGAAATTCACAATGAATGGTGACAAAAGAAATGTACTTTCGAAAATCCATCGACTACTCCTTCCTTGTTGTCATTACAGCTAAAAACATATATTTCAACCATTGTTGGAGCCTCCACATATTGGTGAAAGCATTCATTAAGAAACTAATTTAGCACCAGCAATGCTATACCTCCAACTGTGCTCATGATACCATAATTCACGTAATCACGTCATGATACTAAATGTCAAAATTACACTAACGCACACTAGACATGACACAGACACCAACATCGGCAATTATTTGAGAAAATTACATAATTGAACTCGTGTTGGACACACACATTTTCGATCAAAACTATCAGTGCTACAAAGGTTGTACATGATGTAAAAATACAATAAAATTAAAAGCATTTATTGATTGGAAAATTTAAATTAATTCAAGCTCCAAAAAAAACAGAAGACAGAAAGAAAAAAAAAACCTCTGATTCCAAGAAAGAGAGGTGTTTGGCGACTAGTTCTTGCGGGTCATTGATGAAAACAAAATGGTAGAAATTAACAACCACAAAATCATCAAAATTGTCCTTCTCCTTTGAACTTGAATTTTGTATTCGTCGAGCAGCAAATGGCTTGAGATGGTGGTGGGTAAGAGAGGTAGAAGAAGAGTTGTTGAATTTGAAGAAGAAAGGGTGGTTGTGGTTGTGGTTATGAAATTGAAACAGCACACAAGTTTTGTTGCGGAATGAAGAAGATACATGAGTGAGTAGTGCAGTGTGTTGACGTGACAATGAGACTGCCTCACTGCACCACCTCATCCTGACCATGAGATAGATAGCCTATTCTTCAATGTAGTTGAATTGAATGTTATCTAATGGTATACACTAGGGGAAATACTTGCATAACACTCGGGTGATATTGACCGACCACAATATTACATGTGGCTTTTTTCTCTCTTTTTCATATGGATTGTGACCTTGTGATTGGCCAATATCACCAATGTCACTCAATTTTATGTCACACAAGTGCTATCCGAAATTACTCTGGTGTCATTGGTACCTTTAGCTTATTTTAGATAAAATAAGAAAGAAAAAAAGAATGATTAAAAGAATGGTTAAGAGAGATAAAAATAAAGGTGTCTCTTAAGACCTTTAATTGAGTGGTATTGGTGCTCTCATTAGTTGGTAATTGAATCCGATAAAAATTACTTCCTCGTTCTAAATTGTATGTCGTTTTAGGGAAAAAAAAATTGTCCCAAATTATATGTCGCTTTATAATACCAATGCAACATTAATGTTATTTTTCCTATTATAACCTTAACTATTTATCACTCTCTCTTCTTTCAATTCTTTCATTTATCTTTCTCATATTATTTATTAAGGACAATTTTGTAAAACAACTCATAATATCATTTTTCCACACAATATTAATTGCATTTCTTAATATGTATGAAATGCCCAAAACATCATACAATTTGGGATGGAGGAAGTAGTTGGTAATTAAGTCGAATAAAAAATTTCTAAAAATAATAATAATAACATATAGAAAATAAAGACATTGTTTACATTTCGTATATGTTTGGTATTACGTTAAATGTGTCAAAATTATGGTGGCTCAAAATAATTTTACATAAACTATTATGTATAGCTTTTGAAAAATTAGGATCTATGATAGATTGTCATCATTCTTGCACACTCATTGTCATCATTCTTACACACTCACCCGATATTGAACATAATCTTATAACATACCACAACCAAAGGGGATGAAAAACCTAGTGGTGAACCACACGAGATAATACCAACAACATTAGGACCATTTTACCACATACATTTCATTTACTATTACCTCCAAAAAATACAAACTTTCTAGAACACCCTTCATTCTAACAAATAAAAAATTGACCGATGACCCATTTTATTCATCACAATTTTCTAGCATTTTAATTTGGTTTCGACAAAAAGTTAAACTCTCAAGAAAAATGAAAGAACTTTAAATCATTTGAAGAAAAGTAATGTTGAATTAGAGAAGGATGTTGAAAGTGTTCATCAAAGAGATGAACTTCGTGCCAAGGCCAAATTAATGGAAAAGAAATTGGCATGGCTGAAGTATGATATGAAGAAGGCTGAATATCGTGAAGCTAAGGAGCGTGAGAAAACTGCCTCAAAAGAGTTTGAGAAGGTTATCAACTTATTAAATAAACTTAGAAGAACCTATCAAAAAACAAAAAGATGAGAAAAATAAGCTGCATATTGGAAAAAGGTTATCGACCAACCATCTGATTACGTTACTTTACAAAAACTCTCACCATTCACGGATTGGTCATCTAGTACCCCAATTAAAGTCGAGGCTAAACTAATGGGTCTAGAAAGCATTCGGCATGCTACTACATTTCTTCAATGAGATAAATGCAATTGCAATATTTTTCAAACCTGACCATCTTTGTATTTCATTCAATGGGATTCAGGTGGGTGTTCTTTTGTTCATTAGAAGAGTCAACATGCAAGGGGAGCTCTTTATCAGAATAAGAATTTGAGGTCGAGTTTTTCAAAGGTGGAAGAGACTGATGTAGGAGGGGTTCCATAATATTTTTTATAGTATTTGATTATTTCAACCTAATTTTATTATTTGTTTGTTTTGTTTTCAGTTTGTTATTTTCGGCTCATTAGAGTTTGTTATTTCCTTATTTAAGTTTAATAGTTGTAGCCTAAGAGGCAAAAATTTTATTCATTCGATAATATTTTAGAGAGTTTTCTCAATTTCTGGTGGATTCCGGAACCATATTTTCACAAGTTTGTTGCTTGCAAACGTGTTTCTTTTCAGTCTAGGTTTAGTGTTTGCTAACCTACGTTTTTGACTGCGTCATATATTTTGTCATTGTTTGATCTCACTAAAGGCCAAAAGTGAAGGAATGTGAAGGGTAGAGGTAGAATAATAAATGACTCTAAAAAACTAAATTTTAGAAAAAAGAATTAAGCAAATGACATCCAAATACAAAGAAAAAACAACTTATTATAAGGTTGGGACATCTCGAGGTTAATCTGGGTTGAATAATCACATTAGGCTAAGATCAGTCTCACAAGTAAGTTTGACATCACATTTTCATCCAAATTTTTAAGGCATTAGGTATATGAAGCCATCTTACTTATATGTTTCTCACCATATACTTTTGCATCTAATGTAAAACTTTAACTCACATATGACATATTAACATATCTCTCTTAAGTGTGAGACTTTTTACCTAACTAAATAATCCATTATTTCAAAAATCTATACTTATATTTATAAAGATACAAAGTTTTTGTATAACACGAGCAAGAAAAAAGATTTTGTATAACATTTTTCCTCCATTTTTGGTTTACAATTTTATTCCCCTTACTAATCAAATAACTTAATATCTTGTTAAAGAACAATTAAATGAGCTAATAAGATATCTCTCAACCTAATTAAAAGTTATGAATTTTAGTTTACGATTTACACCATGATGTTAATTCTCGTGGAAAGATCTTTGCTACAATAGTTGTTCTACCGGACTAACTAACAATCTTTTGAATTTTAGTTTACGGATTTACACCAACCATGTACAATAATTTATTCAAATTATTTGAGTTTTACTTATGTTATTTGAACAACCATTTTGATGACAACTTATATGACAATCAAATATATAGAAAGAAATGTTGGTATTAACACTAAAACCAAAATTAATATTAAAACTAAAATGAGAAATGATTTTTTTACAACTATTTTATAACAATTTTTGTGACATATTTATTTTTCATACTCTAATTATATTTTTACATTCTCTCTATATTACTTTGATTTTTGTGCCAATACATACTTTTCTTTGTAAAAACATGGTTGTCTATTTAGTTGTCAATCAAATAGATGTTTAAATAACACTACTCAACAAAAACACTATACTATATAGAAAGTAGGAACACAACTTGAGTATGAAAAATAAAGTTGTCACAAAATAATTGTGTAAATAATATCAATCATCTATGAGTTTTACCATCTATTATTGGTACTACCCGACTCGAAAGATTTGTCTGTACAATTGCACATGCATTCTGTCCACGCTAAAATATTATTCTCTTTATTTCATTAATGTGTTTTTGGGTTAAATATGTTTTTACTCTCTATAAATATTTCAACTTGTTATCTTAGTCCTTCTAAATTTTTTCTTAGTTCTTTAGTTATTCAAAAGTTTTCCATCATCCCACTATTGATTTTTATTTTTAAGTCAATTTATGTGTATCATTCAAAATTTTAAACGATTTATTTATTTATCTAGAACTAAATATGAATTTTTATGTTTTTCACATTTAAATGATTCTATTCTTTTGAGAGATTATTATAATATTTAAAATAAACATTTTAAAAAATATGAAATTATAAAATTAGAAAAATCTGAATTTATCAAAACCAAATTTAACCATTTTAGAGATATAATAGTAGAATTGTCTGAATTCAAGCACTAATGAAATTACAACAATGTTGTATAGATCAACAAGAGATTCTTCAAGAACAAGAAACTCTAAATCAAAATCAATCTCAATAAGAAGATTATGCTCACGTAAGGTGATAATTGCGTGTCTCGTATTTGCAGCTATATTGCCACCAATCTTCTTCCATTTTCGTCTCCGTCGTTTTCATCAGATTCAACTCAAGAGATGCGGTTGGGTTAATAATCCTCCTCTTGTCTGTGCTCACGGCGGTGATTCTTCCAACGCATCACCTAACACCGTAAGTTTGTAGTACCGACACTGACACATGTGATTACACTTAATATCGGTTTCAACGTATCAGGTGTCCGTGTTTTCGGCACTTTTATTTTAATTGAACTTGAAATGTGTTTTCTAGATGGCTGCGTATCGATCTGCACTTCAATCTCGAGTTGACTGTATTGAGATTGACGTATCTCGTTCTTCAGATGGAGTTTTGTTCGCTCTACATGACAGGTACATTTGTCTTTGTATTTGTTCGAGTAAACCATCAAATTCGATGTATGTTAGATTTTACTCTCAAATAGGTGTATCCTGATTCTGTTAAATTTTACTCATTTATGGGAGTATGTTAGACTAAATTGATTGTAAGTTGTTATTACAAGGACTAAATTGATGGTAAGTTGTTAAAATATAGTAAACAACTAATTGATAGTAAGTGGTTAAATATAGGAACCGTCTTGATAGTTTAATAGAGTCTGATACCTTTTTGAAATATTTATAATCTCATAAATGTTATTTTTCTTCTCAATTATTTCCTTAATATAGTTTTTTTATCTTTGAAAAATAATCTAAGTAAAAGATAGCATAGTAGTTGATAGAGGATAATTTACTTTATTGAATTTCAAGTATTTTGTAAAACTACACAGTTGAACTAGCTGATGAATACTTAACGGCATACAAATTTTAGTTTTTTTTTTTCAACTGAGATACCAAGGGTAAAAATGAGAAAAAAAGATAAGTTAGCTATAAGTTATAAGCTCACACGCTAGTTAAAGTAGCTTATAAAAATACACGATAAACTAGTAAAAATAGTTACAAGTTCGTGAGAAAATATTGTTACCTAACATGTTTATCTTGATCATATGAGCTTGATAGATGATAATTGAAGAGTTTCGGCTTTGTTTGCTAAAAACCAGCGGATTAGCTAGCAAATTCAATTTGAAGTGTTTGGTTAAACTAGTTGTTGGACTAACTAATAAATATAAAATAACTTAAAAAAAAAATATTTAATTTGTTTGAATCAAGATAATGAGTCTAAAAATGATAAAAGAAAATGATACTCTATAAGCTATAAACTCAAAAGCTATTTGAAGTAGGATTCTATAAAATATTTTAAGTTAATAAGAATGCTATAAATTCATGAGAAAAGTATTGTTACTGAAACTCTACCTTGAGCATCTAAGCTTATATGTTAAGTTATTTGTTATAAGTTAGTGACTTTCCCTTGTTAAAGAGAACCTAAATAATGTTTTTTTTACACATTCCAATCTCACAAACTAATGAAATATGATTGGACGTCAATTGTCAGTTTATAGTAATTAGATTAAAATTCATAATAAAAAGTAGCTTAATAATGATTATGTAGTAAAACAATATTTACACAGTAGTAAAACAATATTTACACAGTTTTCCAATCATATCATGTTCTAAATATTTGTTGATATTTTAAGATACTATATAACAAAGGGGCACTATATTGGTTATTGAGATATGATTGGATGACTGTTAAAACTGTGTTACATAAATTCATAAAAATAGAACATGGAAATAGCAAATATTTTCAAAAAAATGAACAGGTCCTGTATTTTCCTATTTTCTATCTTTATTGATCTCTCTTAATAAACTCTCACTTCATGTAGAAGTAGCTTTATAGTCACTTTTGGGATTAATTCTCATATGATGCAGGCAGGGATTTGCAGCGGTTGTCTGGAAACACTAGTTCTAGAGTTGGTTACATGAGCTCAAAACAGGTGACACTGGAATATCATTTATTTTTTTCTATTAGTTAGTTTTGGTATCATATGTGTTTTCAGTTTGTCAGTTAGGTGTATAAAATTACTAATGGAAGACATACTTAAGAATGTTTTTGAACTTTCAATATATTCAAGGACTACACTGAAACCACCTCACACGTTTTGGGACCAGAACTACTGTTTCTTGTAGTTTATGTTACTGAGCTTGTCTATTTATCAGTTGTTTGCTGATGCGTTTCGGTCAGCATATTTATCATTGTTACTGGAATTGTTGTACTGGCTATGGAAGCCAAAAGAAAAAGAAACTGTCCACTTGGCATGATCCCCTAATGGTAGTTTAGTAATTTTATCATGATTCACGAGTGATATTTGGGTTTAAACAATGTTAGATATAAAATATCATTCATTTGTCATCACCAAATAGTTTAACATTATGGATATTTAATTCTTAACAGTTTACATTTGTGTCTGAATCTCTGTTGCCATGTAGTTTAGAATTTGGCTCTTATGTTCCTCATTATTATGCACCTATGCCTTCTTCATGCTTCAAGTGCAAAGATCTCTTGCATGAGTCAGGGTCTTGTTACCATGAAGCCATTCATTTTCCTCCACCCATGGGATAATTAGTTCATGACTCCAGTTGAATTAGCTGTAAATTTGGCATGTTATATTTTTCTTAATTGTTGATTGGTGAACTATAAGCCCCTTCAGAGTTTGTGGGATTTACCCTGGAACCTTGATATTTTCATTTGATGAAACAGAGAAAAGAACTATTTGATCGTTTATTCTGAAATAGTTGATACATACATTTTAAAATCATTTCCTTTTATCCTCTTTTTTGTTTTATTGAGAATTCTGAGGCTTAAAAAGAGTAACATCAACTAAATGTGTTCAGTTTATTTCTGTAGATAAGAGAGCTTAGTGCTTCACACCAATCTACTGAGAAGATTAATGATGAAAGTATACCCACAATTCAAGATGCTCTGACGGTACGTTTCAGGATTCATATCTATACTATTGACCCCATTTTGTATGCATGCTGTCCGTGATTGTATTAATATTCTGTCGCTGTTGACAATCTTTTCCATATATGTTTTACCTTGTCTTTTCAATATTATATCATATTTATTAATTGTAGTTACACTGTATTTTTCTAGATGACTGCAAGTTCTGTGCGGCAGATAATTCTAGATGTTAAAGTTGGACCCCCGTTGTATGAGAAAGGGCTCGCCAAAGATGTTCTCTCTATTGTAAGTATAATTATTCCGTCCCTACCCCATTGTATGTTACATTTTGATACAACCTCTAGCTCATGTAGAAGTTAGCTCTGCTTTGCATTCTTATTTTTATTTTCTATATATGTTCCTTTCTCTCTTATGGAGAATTTAAGTACGAGAGCTTTTGAAAAAACTGAATTGCAAAAGCTATTTCAACTTATGTGCGAAATATTAGTTGAAAACCTCATTGTTAGTAATAGAAAGTTTCATCCAAATACCAAACTATCTCACTTCTCTTTGTAGCTATAAGTGTCATAGGTATGGGCCTATGTTCATCTAGTAGCCTAATAAGTTAGTTAATCGGGAAAAAAGGCACGTTGCCTATAAATAAGAGGGGAGCCTTAGAGATTGATATATCTTGTTCTTTGTATAGACTTGAGGTCTTTTGGGCAACCAGGAGAGCCTAGAATCTCTTGAATACTATAGGAATAACCAGTAATTGGGGATTTTTCCCTATATTCGGCATATGAATCGTGAACAAAAGCCTACGAAAACCCCCCTTATGTCTTGACTCAAGTTAAAATCTTAGTTTCTCCACTATGATGGATTGAATTCCTCCTCGTGTTCGTCTCAATGTGAACCTCCATGTATCTTGGCTTAAATTCAAAATCAAGTGACACACATGAGATTGTTAGAACTGGAATCTACATGGATATAAGTTACTGAGTGAAGATTGATTTCAAAATCAAGTGACACACATGAGATTGTTAGAACTGGAATCTACATGGATATAAGTTACTGAGTGAAGATTGATTAATTGCTGAAAATGGCCAGAAACACAGAGTGTTCAATGGGACAGAATACAGAGAACTTTAGAATGGAAAGTTACTGATGGAAGTTACAGAAGTTACGTATATAGACAGGAGTTAGAGAACCCGATGCCCCTTCTAATCTTCCCCTATTCCTTTTATTCAATCACAAGATAAGTTCTAGACTAGGTTGGCCTTTACATAAACCTTATTAACAGGAGGCTTACTAAGTACTGACAGAGATTCCTTGCTTATAAAAAAGTACTAACAGATCTCTATGACCATCTTGTTTATACTAACAGATCTCTACGATCATCTTGATTACAATAATAGCTCCTAATTAGTCGTTGTAGCATGACTTTGACATTGATTACATTTTGTGCCTCTTGGTCTTCAATTTACTGGGTCTTTTATGCCTTGTAAGTAAATGGTGGAAGGAATTAAATAATGAGGTGGTCTTAATGGTGAAACTGGCAACCTACATACTAACTTCTTTGCCAACATCAATCAAAGTCAAATGTGAGAACCCTTGCCTGCCTTGCACCGCTTTTAGCTCTGCCAATGTAGCATGTCTTGTCCTTTTAACATCACACTAGCAAGCACACTCCGTGTTGATGCCTGATGGCAGAACTTCTTTTACTAAGTTCCATGCATAGATTATAATACATCATATAAGATATTTTCTTCAAATTATTTTCTAATTTTGCAGCAATGTAATTTCCAAATGTCAATACAATCTCTTCCAGGTGGAGGAGACAGGGTGCAGAAACTGTCTCATATGGGCTAAAAGTGACAATTTAGCAAGGGATGTCATTAAACTCTCATCAGAAATTGCGGTAAGAACAGTTCATTTAGCTCTATTTGCAAAACTTCTCATGTTTTTATGGCCAGAATGTTTTACATACGAAAAACTTCTGTTGTCTTACTCTTATGTCATAGTTTCCCTATATTATTATGTTTTTCTTTAGGTCTCTTTTCATTCTAAAATGGCAAGGGAAAAGGAATGTACCTTATATTCTAAACAACTGGTTAGCAGGGGGACATAAGAACACAAAAGTGTACAAAACTTTTGGGTTCTGGCTGGAATCTATTAACTTACACACCCACTCAGCATTAATTTTAAGGATTTTAACAATGATTTACTGTAAATAGTGAATGAAGTAATGCTTGACAATGACAATAACATAATGTTTCTTAGTGAATGGTTGGTCCCCTATCGCCGTAATCAAGCTAATTGCTATATGTGTATGGTTGAAGAATAGAGTATGTTAGGAAGTGTCACTATAGTTTCTAAATGTATCAAAATTACAAGAACATCCTTGCATCCAATTTTTTTTTTTTTTACAAGAATATCCTGAATGTGTCTTTTGCTAGTCAGTTTGATTCTCAAATCCGTCTTTTGTTTGTTAGTTTGGTCATCAAATATGTATTTTGTTTGTCAGTTTCGTCCATAAAAATACTAAGAGAAGACACATAACATAATGTTTCTTAGGGATATAACAAGACTCTTTCAGAAAAGCATGGAAGCTTTAGTTTGGTGCTTGGTCCGGTCTAATAGAATGTTGAATATTTAGTATGCCATAGTATTAAACTGTCTTTAGATACTATATTAGACATTTTATTCATTATTTTTGTCACAAAATAACTTTTACAACTTCACGAGTTGAGTCTTGGAATTTCCATGAGTTTGATGATAACATTGTTCAAAATTGAGTCTAACCAAGTCCAACATCGACCCAAATTATGGGTTTCACAGTGTAAAAGTAAATAACTATCTGTACATGTAAGAGAAGATCATATCTCCAATCATTAGGTGCATTTTTGTGATTTTCATGACAGCCTAACCTTAAACTGAGAGCTCAATTTTCAAAGCAAGTCAGCAAAATAAAGGTTATCCTTGTCTGGAGAATGGTTGAGGGTGAGGAAGTGGAAATGACATTTGTGAACACACTCCACATGATTATAAGAACTGAATTAAAGCCGTCACTTTGTTATGTCTGCTTAAAGTTTGTATTGATTAATGAGAAGTCGTTTCCATCATTATGCAGCTATAAGCTGGAATTTTATTGTAGATGTGTTGCTTTTAACTAGTTTGTATTGTCATGTCAATTTCAACATCCACACAATTTAATTTGGGATTATGCAGGTTGGCTATATAGTCATGAGGGAACCCTCTACCGGGGCTAGATCAAAATTGTTGCGGATGAAAGGTGCTGAGGTTGTTGGTGTCTACCACCCATTGATTGATGAAAAGCTTATGAAAGTTTTGCACAGGAGGAGAAAAAGGGTGTTTGCTTGGACTGTTGATGACGCAGAGTCCATGCAAAAGCTACTGTTTGAGCATGTTGATGGCATTGTTACGAGTAACCCAACTTTACTTCAACGCCTAATGCAGGATGGCAAAACACAATGTCTGGAAGAAGGTTATTCTTTACCAGGCTAACATTTGTTTCAAGAATGTATACCTCTGCTTCAAAGATTCATTGTACATTGTGATTAGTGATGAGCAGAAAACTAATCCTATTTGTAACAATCATTATTCTCTTCTCTTCTTTACAGATTGATATTGTGCTTGAAAAGAAAGGAAATAGTAATATGCAAGTTTGGTATATTTAGTTAATGGAAGCTTCTTTCTCTCATGTTTTCTAAAAAAAACACATGATGTTGTTGGGTCGAGATCAGACAATGTAGACTTCAAGTAGATTTTTTTTACTATTCTTAATTTATTAATATGTACTGAAAGTGAAAATCGAACTCGAGCATACCTTTATTACTCCACTCTATAACTCTCTCATCTTAGCCACGAACGAGTGCATTCATTAAAAAATATAGTAAAAATCCATATTGAAAAGAGACATTGTGAACATAACTGAATATAAGCCTACATCATGTGACAAAGCATTATACATATTACCATATTGTTTATACCAAACTATTCAACAAATTTCTAATCGTTTTCACAACAAAGACATTCAAGAAACCACTCTAACAATCATGTGGCTTTTGCACGAATATTACCATAACTTGATGAATATAACTCATAACATATGTAGAATTGCATAACTAGGATTCATTGATAACATTTTCAAGAAAATTATTTGAATAGGTAGTATGTAAGATGATATTATAATGGTAAATAAAACTCTCATGGTAGTATATATGTATCACACTACATCATACATGCATTATAATGGCAAAGTGATAATCCACGTGACGTGTGATGTGTCCAAATAGGATGCACGCGGAGCACTCTGAGATAGCAGTAATACAATACCTAATTCCCTTTTCCCAAATAGAAGAAGAGACAAAGATATGAGTTTATCTTTTTAAACTTTTAAATACTATGGATAATTTACATAATAAATACATATTTCCCCTAAAAAAATTAAAATTTGTCGTATGAATAAATTTGAAAATGATATCTGCAAACTAATTTTTATTTTACCTACAAATTTACTTTATATGATTAATTTTTTGTTGGGTAAGTTAAGATAGAATTTTTTAAAACTTTAAAAAACCTTACTGTTTTTGTCTACAATCCATCACCACTTTGCAATTGCAATACCCATCACCCAATTTCTTAATCCATGAAAGATTCTCTTTACCATTTTCCTTTAGTGGAAAATCAAATGCATAATAATAAGGTAACTAATCAGTGTAATTTATATATTTAGTTGATTATTTATTTAATATACTGATATTTGGTTTTTTTTTTCCTATCTCAAATATATAAAATATAAACATGTCTTATCTTATAACATAATAATAAAAATATCATGTAAACCCCTCAAAAAACATTATGTAAAAAAATAATAAAAATTATTTGATTGGTATTCAATCGTAGAGGTGTAAAACTTTTTACATGTATCTAATTAAATTATGTCAAGTAACTATTTTAAAAATTAGTCTTTAGAGGTGACTATACTAATTAAGGAATCGAGTATAAATGATTAATGAATTTTCCCTAAAAAAAAATGTTTAATGAATTGAAAAATAAATAGTTCAAGAGAATTAACATTTGATTCTTAGATAGAAATTTTATTTAAAAAACTTTACTTATCTTCTAGTGAACTTTAAATTAATTTTTTTTCTTCATGAAAAATAAAGGATCAACCCAAAATAGATTTTACAACGTAATTGAATAGCAATTAATCTATAATAAAATATAAATATGTATAGTTTTACAATGAAGGATCAATCGATCAACACATATTAATATATTTTTTATTTAAATATAATTTTAAATATATATATTTTTTGACAAAAGAATATAGATGCCATTTATTTTTTGAAAGGAATTTTTTTTTTTTTTTTAGCATTGAAAGGAAAATATAGATATGTCTTATCTTATACTTTATCATAAATAAAAGCAAAAATATAATATAATTCTTAAAAAAAAGAAAATAATAATAATAATTAGATGTGTTTTGGTTTGGAGTTGGGGTTTCTTGTGGTGAGAGAGAAACTCAGATTCTGTTGCTTAGAAGCATTTGATTTCAATTTTATTGAATACCCTTTTCAATTTTTAACCTAAATTTTGAAATTTTGAATTACCCTTTTCAATTTTCAAGCTAAATTTCGAAACTTTGAACGAAGATGGCGAATGGGAAGATGGGAATTACGAATTGGTTTCACAAGAAAATCAGTGATCCTCTTGTTGCCATTCTACACAGGTTCTCTTCAAATTCTTCACTTTTTTCAGCTCTGATCCACTATTCATTTGTTGTGATAATTAATCACTGAATTATTTGCATTTTATTTCTGTAATTATTGGTTATATGAGATCTGTTTATGGATTCTAACACTTGCTTAAGGTGGTTGTTTATCATTTCAATTGTCTTCTAAAACTGATTCTGATTATGAAGTAGAGGGGCTGTTTGTTAGAAATTATAACCAAAAAAAAAGTGATTTTGATATTTCTTTGAAAAAAGTGATTTTGGTATTAAAAAGGGATTTTTTTTTTTTTTTTTTTTTTAAGAAAAGTAGAAGCAATTTTGTGTTTGTTTTCATGATGAAAATCACTTAATTATAAAAAAAAAGGTTGTTTTGGTATTAAAAAAATGTATTTTTTTTTGGAGATTTTTTAAGAAAGTAGAAGCTATTTTGTGTTTTTGGCCGGTTTGGATTGACATATTTTTGAGCTTATGAAAAATAGCTTATTCAAATCAATAAGCTTATATGGTAATTCTTCAGTTTGCACTAACAAAAATTGTATTTTCATAAGTTGTTTTGTCTTAAAATACCTTGAGAAGCTTATGAATAATACATAAAATCTTATTTATTTGCATAAGCTGAAATATAAGTCATTCCAAACGAGCCCTACTTTTGGAGTAACCAAAATTGATTCTAGAGGTGTAGAGTTGATTTTGATATGTTTTGTTCCTCTAGAGAAGAATTGGTTTTACATTCAAAATTGATTCTACTGAAGCTAGAAATTGTATCTTTAAATTCTAGAATTGATTTTTACACTCAAATTAATTGTTTAGCCCACTTTTACATGAATGTATCCAAACACAAATCACTTTAGCTTCAACTTAATTTTAGCTAAAATCAATTCACTCAAAACCACTTTCTTTAACCCTGTTAGAACTTCTAAAAGTGATTATTTTGTTAGAAAAAGTAATTTTTTTTTAAGAATAAGCTGAAACAAATGTGCCCATAATTCCCTGGATATATATGCTAAACTAATAAATTATTGTATATGACCTCTGATTTATGTTTGGTAATTGGTATCATGTAATTAATATGTTTTTAGACTGAGAAGTTAGATATGAAATGTGTTTGTGGAACGTAAGTTGTGACGTTTTTCACTTGGTAATCTTTGTCCTAAAGAAAACTGTAATTAGATTATTTTGCTATGTTTTTTCAGAGGTGCTGAACCAAACCAGTTGGCTTTCTCTGCTGCTCTTGGCATTACATTGGGAGTATTTCCTATTTGTGGTATGTTGTAATTAACCCACCTTGAATTATACCGTCATTTATGTAGGATTCCAGAGCCACATAACCATGTCTTGTTTAGTATTTGCATCCATTTGGCATATCCAGTTTGGTTTTTTGTCTTTATATGATTGGACATTGGGCCTGTTTGGATTGACTTATTTGAGCTTATCTACTAGCATAAGTTCTGTGAGACTGTTTGGGAGAATTTATGAAAACAGCTTATGACACATTTCATAAGCTTTTTTAAGCTTAATTTCATAAGTTCTCCAAGATAGCTTCCCCTAAAAAAAAAAAAGTTCTCCAAGATAGATTATGAAACCAACTTATAGCATGAAGAAAAACAATTTAACTTTATTTTATCATTTTCTATAAAAATAACTTATTTAAGCTTATACGTAAGCACTTATCATGATAAGCTGTTTATTCAAACAGGGCCAGTTATGACATTGTATGATTCATGTTGCCAACCATAACTACTCAGAAAATTTCTGTGTGTGTCGTTCTTATAATTTCAATGACTATGTATTTTCATCAATTCAAGAGTTGTAGCCGTCGAACAAAAAAAAAAAAAGAGTTGTAACTGTGTACAGATCCTCTACAGCAGCTGCATGGTGCAGCACACTGCACAGCTGTTGGATTAAGTGAAAGAAAGTAAGTGCCGCCCGCTGTAGAGGATCCGAGAAAGCATATATAGATGTGAAATATGGCGGTTCTTCTGCAATGTGTTAAATATGAGGCTAATATTTTTCAAATAGGTGTCACTGTATTCCTCTGTGGAATGGCTATTGCATTGCTTGGATCATATTGTCATGCTCCAACTATGATGCTCACGAACTTCATGGCTACTCCAATAGAGTTGAGGTAATATGCTTTCAGAAATCAGAGCTATCTTTGAATATACTTTCCATTCTCTTTGTTAGTCGTAATGTGTGTATTTTGTTGATCATGTTACAAACAAAATAGTTTATGCAGTTATATTTTATAAAACTTCTTTACAATCCATTTTGTTAGGAGGATGCCTTCTTAGTTTCTCGTGGAAAACAATTTCTAATTTAGTTGCATCCTAGGAGGATGAATAGAGGCTCCACCGCATCCTAGGAGGATGAATAGAGGCTCCACCGATAAGTAGAACAATCGAAGACAGTCCAATTAGGAAAATCTAAGAAAACTCAATGAAAAACTCAGTAAAATGAGCATACTCTTAGATTATTGTAAATTTTGTTTTTGATAGAGAACTATGGCGTTCATTGATCTGTGTAATTATTCCTGCCTAGTGAAGATGCTTTGATTGTTGTTGTTAAAATTGACATGAGAATGAGGCAAAGAACCAAAAATTGACATTTAGGTTCTTTGCCTCATTCTCATGTCATGTCATTGACTCGTTGTCAGTGGCGGAGCCAGGAATTTAATAGAGTCTGGGCAAAAAAAATAATGCAAAACGTTACTTCCTTCCTGCGAATAATTTCACATTTCCTGCAGATAATTTCACATTTCTTGCGGATAATTTCACATTTCCTGCGAATATATCTTTCCTGCGGATCCTAAAATCCTAGTATTACCTCACCTGGGAACCTAAATCTATGGCAAAATCTGCAGGAAATGTGTTTCCTGCAGAATTTGCCCAAAAATCCATTTCCTGCAGAATTTGCCCAAAAATCCGCAGGAAAAACTAAAAATTTTGGTAATGGCTAGGCTTGTTATAAGGAAAGTTGGAGCTGAGCCTGGGCACTAGCCCAGGCTAGCTGGGGGGTGGCTCCGCCCCTGCTCGTTGTTATGTCATGTCTTGGACATTTAGGTTCTTTGCCTCATTCTCATGTCAATGTTTGTTGTGTTTCATAATTGATGCATTTCTATGATATAACTATTATCGTGAGAAACATTGATGTTGATAGTTTAATTATTTGGAATTTCAGTCTGATTGTACCGTTTCTACGCTTCGGTGAATTTATGTCTGGGGGGCCTCATTTCCCTTTAACATCTGATGCTTTAAAGAAAGTTCTTACCGGTCAAGCTTCACACGAGGTCATATTAAGTGTTGTCCATGCGGTAGGTGCCACTATACCATAATTTGTTCCTGTTCATTTATATGTGGTAGTTCTATGTACGTAGATGTTTACATAATACACAACCAATTTATTTATCTTTTTACCAAATGCACATTTTACATAGGTTGACGTTGAGCTCTTGATCCTTTCGACCTTTCCTGTATTAAATAAACAATGGTACATTTTATATGTGGTAGACCGTAGTTGGTTGTTTGGATTCCTATTAAAATTCTAATAGCAAATATTAGGTTTTGGAGCCAGATTGCCTGCAGTAATTCCACGCAGTTTCATGCATTAAACGAACCCAAACCATTAATCTGAGATCGAAAACTGCGTGGTAGAGTTATTGAATCCGATCCAAATCCATTAGATTTTTTGGGTCTAATTCAACCCCACTAAACTTATTTTTAAGCTGGTGAGTGCCAAGCTTTATAATAGGAATTGTTTTCCTAGTATAGCCTCTCATGCCTAACACTATCGGACTTGGTTTGCGGATAACTGATAACTGCACAAAACTAACTTGTATGGTGAGGACTGAGGAGTACCAGAACTTTATAAACTCCTTATTAGACACCATCTAATTATGTAGGCCTTTAGTCTTTTCTAATAGTAAACCATCATATAGGACGGAGATTTTGCCACTTGATGATTGCACACAATCTGTTTTCATGTGGTATATTCCCTGATTGTAACCATATCATAAATCATTTGATTTTCTGGTTCACTAGCTTTCTTGATGTTTCTATCCCACAAAAATGCCTTTATGTTACTATCAATTTGCCTTTTGTAATGTAGAATTTGTGCTTCATTTCCTTTCCAAAGTTTGTAAAATGATCAAATTTTAAAATTATTTATTTACTAATTTATCAAACTTTTGCAGTTATATGGGTGGCTAGCTGCATCACCTTTCATTCTTGGAGCACTATACATAGTGTTTTTACCATTGTTCAGAATTCTAGTTCAGAAATTCTCCAATGTACCTTTAAGTCCAAAAAAGCCACTCCTTTCACACTCAGAACTAAGGTTGAAGGTAAGAGATGTTTGACAAATATAGTAACAAGGTCATAATGATCAGTTATGCACATGTTCTTTAGTGGCACAAATTGTACATATAATTATCAAAGACTTGTTCCTGTTTATAAGCTGAGATTCATGTACCTTGTGTTGTAAAGTATGTTGCGACAAAAAATGTAGTAGACTATTTAACAATTAAAAACAGGGATTGTTCCAACTCTTCTGATAAACAGGTTCATAGAGATAGAGGTATAATTCAGAAGTACGGTTAAAATTCAAGTATATTGTTGGTATATGGTCTAACAACTCTAAAGTGATATGTTCATTTTAGAGTGTAAAATGAGTAATCTCAATCATTAATGAAAAAAACGACTGTTATTTTTACAAATGATGATTTGTTATGCATATGAATGTAGAATATTGCTCTTCTCTCTTTCGTTTTTGCTCATTTAAGATCGGTTCAATAACTTTTTATGCCTGTTCAACCGATCTTAAGAGTGCCAGCGTGAGTTAACTCACGGTCAAAAATGCCGAGTGTGAGTTAACTCACCTTGAATTAAGGGAATGAGCGATTTTGAAAGGGAGAAGAGCAATTTTCATGAACGTAAGTTATGTAACATAATTTATTGATTTTCTCATTCATGTCTAAAGTGAATCACTCATTTAGAGGAATGAAGAAAAAACAAGATTTTGGAGTCACTGTTTACACAACTTCTATATAGACTACTATTTCAAACATGTATTTATGACTATTTTTAGACCCAAAATTTGTTTTTTTTTTTAATTTAAAAATGTATATAAATTTAAGTAATCAATACTCACTAGAACTACAACAATCCACTAAGTTGCGATCCATGTCATAGAGATTCGATAAAGATTTATATTGGTTGTCGACGACCTAATATAACCCTCTCCTTTCATTCAGGCTTGGGACGACTATGCATAGCAAGGTTAACATAGGCATAATTGGTTGAGGATTTCCATCGAGGACTCATCATTATCAAGTCTAAATTGTTGGCTGAATAAATAAAACAAATAACAAGAAGAGAGTGAAAGCAACAGTTATAGTTTGTTTTTGTTTGAATGTAAACCTGTCTAGTTCATATCACTAATCAAGAAATAATCAATCACTAAGGTGATAAAAATGAATGAATGCTATTCAGATTTCCTTCATTTGCAAATATACGACGTATCGATTGCTGTAAATTGATTTAAAATTGATCAAAGTTAATGAGGTTTAAGATTAGTGCACTTCACTAATCAGGAAAATGACTTTTTTGAAAAGTTATTTTGTTTAGCCAATAATATAACATCTGCAGAAGGGAATTTTGGTGCATCAGAATTCTTATATACACAGTTGTCAATGTTTTGTTATAATTTGAAGGCTCCTATTACAAATGATGCTAAAAACTGGAATCGCATTGCTTTGAACTATTGAGATAGATGATGTTGGTAAAATACACATTTTGTTTGAGTTTGAAAATAGAGCTGATGCCTCCTGTTTGGTATGTTGACCACAAAGCCAATCCCTTATGATTTTCCTTTCTTTTGCTTGATATATTGCATAGTTTTGGTTCTGTGTCTCTGGCTTACCAAAATTACATTCTAAAAGTTGTTAGCTGTGTTCTTTTGTTTGAAAAAATAAATAAAAGGCGGCAATTGATTTCAAATTCAAATAGTTTATTTCGAAAATCTTAACAACGCATAACCTAATTAAGCTAACTAGTAAATTCACAATGACTTCACCAAAAAAGTCATTCTCATGACTTCACCAAAGAATTTTCCTTAGATTGTAGTCAATTAAGCTTGGTGTTCCCTTGAGTTTCATATGCAAGAAGAAGAAAAAAAAAACTACCTTACAATCTATATATATATATATATATATATATATATATATATATATATATATATATATATATATATATATATATATATATATATATATATATATATATAGTATAGATGACAACAGAAGACTGTCAAAGGTGACAACGACAAAGGAAAGGAAAATCCTACTAGGGGCAAACCAAAGATATTAACATCGGAAAAACTTAATGAGCATTCGTCATGTAAAACTTTACCATAAAACACTTGTTCATTCGTCAACAGCCCTGTATCATCCTCATCGCCCCATATTGCAACACCAACTCAAACTGCAACACCGACTAATTTGTAGTATTAAAACGACATATTTTGGACGTGTTTGTTTTGATGGTAATGCATTATGACTGAGGCAATTATTTTAGTCGTAACTTTGTTATTTTGTAGTTGTAGACTACTTTGTAGTATCACAACAACCGTTAAAATGAACATATTTGTTATGTTAATGCAATATTACTTTTTGTTGCTGATTTGATGTGTTATTTGATTTATTAGCATTACAGGCAAAACAAAGTATAAAGTGATGCATCATGTGGGAAAAAAAGTAGTTAGCTTATGTTACACCGACTCTAATAAATTTTTGTTTACCTTTGTAATGTTAACTTTAGCGTCGGCTAGACCGACTCTATTAGATTTAGTCAACTTTTGAATATTGACTTTAGTGTTGTTGAGGCCAACTATATACGATTTGGTTGACTAATATGAAGTTGACTTTAACGTTAGTCAGCTTGACTCTAAATGATTCAGTTAGCATCGTTTGGACTGAATCTACATGATTTGGTAGACTTTTTGGATGTTGAATTTATTAACTCGATTTAGTGTGGGGTCGGTCTTAAACTCGGCCTAACCGATGCTATACTAGCCTTGGGTAGGGGTGTACATGGGTTGGGCTGACCTAGAAAACCCGGTCAAATCCACAAAAACCCTCAAAAAGTGGGTTGGGTTGGCAATTGGGTAGGTATGATTTTAAAAAATAAAATGCACATAAAAAATAATGGGTTTCAGGTAAAACGAGACCTGACCTAATAAACCCACTTACTCAAAAATGCCCACATTTTTGTTCTTATTTTTATTTTCAGAGGGAAGAAGGAGAATACCAAAGGTATTGGTCATATATCAAGTATAAATTCTAAAACACAAGACATACTCAATATTGAAAATCAAAACATAGATAGATTTAATGTTGCACTTTTTAGTTACTTTGATGTTAATTTACGTCATGCAACTTTAGTTTATTGCAGGTATTTTATGATGAATTTTATTATTTAATATTATCATTTATTATTTTATGATGCTATAATATAGTAAGTATGTTACACAATTGTCCCTGAGTGCATAACTCAGTTGACAGAGACATGCATTGTTATATTCAGAGGCCGGAGTTTGAACCCCGAACACCACATTTATTCACTTAAACAAGGTGAATTCTAGCCTCCAGACTACTTGACAAAAAAAAAAATGTAACACAAATTTTTAAGAAAATAAAAAACTTGAGTAATTTTTATGAAAAAAAAAATGAGGACTCATCATTTAATCATTTAATGATAACAAAAAAGAAAAATAACTTGGGTTTGGCCGAACCAACCCAAAACGACCCACGTACACCCCTAGGCCCTAGCCTTGGGTGCCCATAAGCCAGCGCTACCCTAGCTTCAATCTTTTTAGCCTCGCCCTGATCCCAATGCTAGTCCGACTCTGAATACGTGTTCACATCCATTTTAACCCTACTAGCATGGGTTTTTGACCGATGCTAAAAATGCAGTTTTTTTGTAGTGAGTTATCATATGGCAGCTCGTAGAAGTTTGTGTAATTTGAATCTCTTACGGTAACTATGAGCATTATGCACTAACCTTCGAAATTACTTCACTCAAATCTTGATACTTTGAACCATATAGACTTAGATTGCTCCAAAACTGTCATTCAAATTTGCGTATAACCTTAAAGAATTTTGGTTATAATGTATGCAATAACTAATGAAAGTTAGCCACACGAACAAACTTTTACTCCAATAACAAATTTGTTTATCTAATTAATTTTCGGTGGTTGTTCACCACCAAAAATTCTTAGGTATACGTAAATAAACCAGCACAAGAAAAGAAGTAATATCTTCGAAATAATAACATTAAATATGATAGTTAGTTAG
The DNA here is from genome assembly GCA_958299785.1 of Medicago lupulina. Taxonomy (NCBI): domain Eukaryota; kingdom Viridiplantae; phylum Streptophyta; class Magnoliopsida; order Fabales; family Fabaceae; genus Medicago; species Medicago lupulina. The sequence continues at coordinate 66,418,695 of OY283144.1, forward strand.
AAAAGAATAACCAAACCAAACCAAAGATTATGTTCCATAGGAATAGAACTAGTCTACTATCAAAGCTCTTTTTCTCAGGAAATCAAAGGGTTACACTACAAGAAAATCTAAGATTTGCTACCATGAGTGTGCTAGGAAATTTCATGGTAGTGAATATCAACCTAATTAACTACCATTTGACTAATTAGTCATATTTTGATTTTTTGTACGTTTAAATAAATATTTGTAAAATATCCCTTTTGTTAAAAAATAAAAAAAATTCTCATTCTCTTCCTTCAAAAAAAAAAAATCTCATTCTCTCTGAACACACCCACACCACAGGACCAAAACTCTTTCACTCCCGATCACCGTCACCGTCACCACCGATCACCACCGGCTCTCCGATCTACTCCGCCTCTTCGATCACCTCTGTCTCCTCTCCAATCACAACCTTATGAGTTTCCGATCGATTGACGCATTCCTCTGAGCTGAACCGTCTCTCTCTCCTCCGATCTGAACCGTTTCTCATCAACTTGTGCATTCAATCTTCGTTGATTCTGCATTCACCGATCTCTCATTTTTACCTCTTTTCTCAGGTAATTTCTTAAACTAGCATTAATTTCTTAATATTTTTTTCTTCCGTAGTATTTGAATGCTAAGTTATATCTGAATTCATATTTCTAGGTTCAAATTCATTGTATTTGTTGCCATTCATGATGATTTTTTCTTGTTTGTCACTTTTTCTTGAATTGCAGTGAAGGTGTTCGATAAAAGTACTCTCTTAATATTTTGTGAGTTTCATACTGATCCTTCTCAATTTTCTGTTTGAATTGTCATATTCTTTGATTTTCTGTTTGAATTGTCCTGTTTTTGATTTTTTTTTTCAATTCTGGTTTTTTAGAGGAATTAAATTCTGTTTGAATTCTATTTTTGATGTTCTCTTAGTGTTTGAATAAACTTTAGTTGCAGTGATTTGATATGTTCTTGAATGATATGTGATGTTAGTTTGACTAGGAATACTCTTATTAATAATGTCAAGACACTTGTATAGGAAAACGAATATAACTTTAGAAAATATAGATGGCATTCCAAGGTAGATAAGTTATCAAAATTTAAAGAGAAAAAGAAACCACGTGTGATATCAGTGACTAGTGAATGATTTTAGTAACATAAAGTTTGTTGAATTTGAGTATTGTAAGGCGACCATCCACTGAGATTCCATACTTGTCCAAAATGTATAATAATAGTAACTGTGAAAGCAATGTCATATATGTATTTGTGGATTTTAAGTGACTGATTTTGTTCCTGGTTGTGGTGAAATGTTTTATTTTTTGTTTGCTTTAGTAATCTAGTATATGAATGAGATTCGTAAAACATATCAATCTGAAGGTATATTATATGGTTCCGGGGTTTCCATTTTAGTTGCTTTTTACGTATTTGATGTTTGAATGTTTTGATTTCCTATGAAGAGTTTGAGAAACTATGAGTGTTAGAGAAGTGTGATATTAGTGATTATTGAGTGATGGTAGTAACTATGAGTGTTATAGAAGTTTGATTCCCTAAATACAGTTTGAAGGCACTTGCGACAAGGATGTCTGAACTTCTTGGAACTCAGAGTGTCTACTAAACTATTCTGTTCTCGTTTGGCATTACATTCAATCATTCTTATTTGCTTGTTTACTTGTATATTAATCATGTTGATTTCTCTTAATTATAGCTTAAGATTGTTGATGACTGTATTGGCGATGAAAAGTTGAAAGAGGAGTGTGACAAGACGACTCGTGAAGATGCTCGTCTTTAGTATGAGTTTTGTGGCTGGACTTAGTGTTTTCTTATTTATTTGCTCTGTTTGATGATATTACTACTTGTTTTGGAGATTTGACAAAGAGCTATCTGAAATTTTGTTTGGTAGGTCTTTGGGGGTGTTATTGTTGTTAAATTCTTGTTCCAATCCTTTTTTAATTGACAACAATCACAAAATTTTGGTAATCTTGATGTTTTACATGGTACAGGATTTTCTGCGAATGCATGTGCATGTTTTAAAAGCAACAGTGCTCTTGATTTAGTGCTTCAACAAGGTATATGAGTATATATTTTAGTCCCCATGTGGTTGTCAATGAATCATGAGAATATGTGGTAATTGATTGAATATTTCTGTAGAATTTTAGTCATGTTATCTCTAGAATACGTGGTAATGGAGAATTTATACCGGACTTTCACATGTTTCTTTTAGATTATTTTTGTTGACAGTGAGTTATAATGCAACACAGGCAATTTTTTTGCCTATTTACTGTTTCTACTTTGACGCATTTAAGTCCCTTTTTTTTTTTTTTTTTTTTTGCATATTTCATTTCGAATATTGATTATGGTTTTACATTTCAGAAGTACCATTTTCAAACTGGCCATGGTTCTTTATCTGTCACAGTATACATGGATCGTGACAAACCAACTTTGATCACTAATCCAAATTTAGCACTAAATTGTAAGTGCATTTTTGCCCTGATTTTATGAATAGATTCAGTATGTGGTATGATTAAGTATACCCGATTGATTCATTTATCAAACTAATCAAAATGTAAGGATAGATACAGAGATCCTAGATATCTTATTCATAGTTATCATGTCAGTAGAACAATTTGTATTGAAGAATAACTAGAATGCTTCTGTTGATATTCTAGGAATAATGATTTATGTAAGAGTATAGTTTCACTTGTTAAGATCTTTTAATGATCCTAAAACATATTGCCATGTTCTATTTGATGCAGAGAGGCTGACGACACAACCTCTGAGAGGGAACATAAACAATTTAGTTACTTACCTTCTGAAACTGAGTAATTGTCCTGTTTTCTAAATGTATTACTGTTTGTTGTGTTCTTACAGTAAAATCATGTTTATTTGTTTCATTTCTATGAGAGAAGCGTATGAAAAACCAAGTGTTTGTATGCACCGCTCCTGCCACCTTGTGCAATGTTAGTAATCGTCAACCTCTTATGTTTAATTTTGTACAATACTAGCCTTATTTGTGAGTTTTTTGTTCATTTTTGGCGAGCTGGTTATCTTTGGGGAGTTGTCTTGCATGCAGAGTTTTTTGAGCAATTTAGTACTGATTTTGGGTGTATTAGGGTAGCAATGTTGTGTTGCTGACACATGGCTACTTGTTGATTGTTATGTAAGACCTAGGATGGAGTCAGAGAGGTTACTTGTTGCTGAGTTTATGCCCAATGATACCCTTGCTAGACACCTCTTTCACTGTATGTTTATTTTCTATTTTCTTAATTTCTTGTTGTTGATGATGGTGAATGAATGAATGAATGAGTTAATGGATGATTTAATTTTCAGGGGAAGATCACACTATTGAGTGGGCCATGTGGTTAAGAGTTGCTCTTTATATTGCACAAGCTTTGCATTATTGTACTTCTGAGGGTCGTCCACTATACCATGATTCGAATGCTTATTGTGTTCTTTTCGATGAGGTTTTTACTTTTCTTTCTATTGTTTTTGCTGCTTCTTGCTTAGTATTGATTCTAATGATTAATGATTTGACTGATTAAGGAATTAATGAATCATAATTTTGAAGCTTGGTTAGGAGATGTATCATAATCATAATCAGAATTTCAGGGTGTTTTGTTTTGCATTTTTGCCCTTGCGTGTGTTTTGTTAGTTAGTTGGTTTGCGTATCCTTCAAGGTCTCGGTTTGAGTTTTTACGATGTATGTGTTTAGGCTTGGTTACTTTGATCTAGGCTCGTGTTTTGGGGTCTGTACATTGTTGGTGTAAGCATAAGTAGATATTTTATTTGCATTGGTACCTTTGTGTAAGTTATTGCTTTTAATTGCTGTCATTTGGATAAATAATTGTAAAAATAACTATATCTTCTATGTGTTCCAATTTTAATTAGATGAACAGAAGTGCATTAGTATAACTATATCAATGGATATTTAATAACATCCATATCTCATAGTAATTTTCCTGGAGAAGAGAGGTGATGTTCCTGGAGAAGATGATACAGAGGAGATCGCTGTTTATGATTATTTTGTCAACTGCAGAAAAATTTCTCTGCAGTACTCAGCTGATCTGCCATGTATTAATGTCGTAAAGCCAAAGCGACCTACATTTGTCCCAGTTGAGGTAGATTAGTTGCTTTATATTAATTTAGTACTAACCTGATAATGTGTATTAGCTAGTAATTTACTGAAATCTCACCTAGTTTCTCAAGCACTCAGCCATTATGTATTCTTTAGGTAGTAGATATTTTTAAAAACGATTATGGTTCTAGTATGAAGAATCTCTTGTATAAACTCATGTTGAATTACTTGTATGAGACCTAATTTGTTTGTTATCAATACTATTTTGTATTTCTTGTGGTGTTCAACTGATGTTTCTTATTAATTGATTGCTACTGATTTAAATGTTTTTTTTAAAGGTTAAAAGGTCCTAATTGCAAGGATCCATTAAAAAATATTTGTTAAATTTCGGCTGTAGATTTGCTATGGAATTGCTTCGACAAGTCTTAGGTATGTTGCTGTAGATTTGTTGCGTAATTGCTATGATAATTCATGGTTATTTTGCTACGGAAAATTCATTTTGAATTCTTATTTGCTGTGGTTTAACTAAATATCTGCTAGGATTTTTGTTTTACTAGCTACGGATTTATTAGGAATAATTCCCTAGCAGATTTGCCTCTCAATCCAGGCTACGGCTTATTCAATAGTTATTCTGTATCATGTCCCTAGCTATACCCGATTGCTAGGAATAAGCTGTGACTTAGCTGCGAAAAAAGGCATAGCAAATCACATATTTTCTTGTAGTGTTAATTAACGGAAAATATATATGATTCTTTTTTCAATTACCAAAGAGAAAACAAAATATGATTTTGTATAAAAAAAACACGTGTATTGTTTATGCTACAAGTCATGACAGTCATCACTTTGTTACTGCATGCAAAAAGAAGTGGATTGACTTTACCTTTTATCAATCTTCCTCTTCCATTTCTTTGTTCTTTTTATTAAACAAAATAAAGAAGAAGAAAACATTCATACAGAAGAAACTAGAATCAGGAACAAAGCAAAAGAAACTTGGTGCTTTGCTCGACCAAATTGAGAAGAAGAAGCCACTGTTTATTTGTCATACAGGTTCGTTGTTTTTCCTCAATTTTTTCAATATTGTTTGTATTGTTTTGGTACAATATTTTTGTATGTGTTTGATTGCTTATGATTTTGGTGCATTTATAATCAAATTGATTATTTCCGTAATAAAAAATAATATTCAAGTTAACTTTTTGGGAACAAATAATGAAATTGATTTGATTACAAAATAAGAAAATTTGCCAATTAAAGTGGGTTCAGATGGTAACTAATATCATAGATGTGGTTTAACTTCTAACTTCTTTGGAGTATAATTTAATTTGTGGTAGTGGTAAGGCAGCCTCCTTGAGCTTTACATTTCTTTAGGTCATATAGTATAAACAATTTTTAATAGAGGAAATGTCAATAACAATTGGAAACCTACTACACACAAATAGAGGAGCGGAAGTTTCAACCCTACTTAATGCGTCCGACCTATCAATTTGTTAGCTATGTTAGGATTTGTAGACCATGGTATAAATTTTACTGATTAATTTTTACTACTCATTAGTTTACTAAAAAACTAATCAAACCGTAAATAATGTCAATGACGGTTGGCTGAAGTTGGCGAAACCACATTGTCGTGGGTTCAACTCTCGCTGTGTCATGGTAACTTTGGTGGATGATATGTAGATATCTCTTTTAGTGCTCTCATTGAACCTTGCCCTGATGTGCCCCTAAACTTTTTCTTATAAAAAAAAATTAACCAATGAGAGTATTTATTATTTATTTTTGTGTTTAATATTATAAAAAACAAATTATCTTGAAAAAGTCTCTAATTTTGTTGTTAATTTTTAAAGGGCCTCATTTCCAAATTTCGTTTAAGGCCTCTAGATTTGTTGGGCCGGCTCGGTGATGAACCCGACTCAAGTCAACTAAACTTCAAAACCCTAACTTCAGCTCTGTCGCCGCAGATACAACGGTATGCTCCACTTTCTCTTCCTTCATGTAATCTTCATTTCATGTATTTTATTTTTCAGCTTGTTTTGAATTAAACTAATCTTTTCTTATTTTGTTAATAAGAATTCCCTTCAAGATGAAGAAGCTCTCAGTTGGTGATGCATTATCGTTACTCGCAGCAGTAAAACGTAGGTTTGGATATGAGAAAAGGGAAAAATATGGATCTTTTCTACAAATTATGAAGGATTTCAAGGCTGGAAGAATTGATGCTAGGGATGTCAAATTAAGAGTGCACGAGTTGTTGGACGGCCATGAAGATTTAATTTCACGATTCAACATCTTCTTGCCAACCGAATATGAAATCAAACTTCCATTGGATCGTGACGACGACGATGATGAACAACAACAAGGTCGTATGTTAGATACAAAAGATGCATTAGCATTTCTCGAGAAAGTAAAAGATGTGTTTCATGGTAAGAATGATGAAAAGTATAATCAGTTCTTAGAAATGGTTAAGGATTTCAATGATGGAAGAATTGATATAAGTGTTGCCGCGGCAAGAGGGAATGAGCTGTTTCAAGGGTGTATGGATTTAATTTTGATATTCAACGCCTTCTTGCCAAAGAAATATCGAATCACACCTCCAGTTCAGCTTGACACCGGTTAGTAGCCTACCATTATTTATATATTTATTTTTATTTATGCAGTTTTTTGCTATAATCTACCATAAACTTAGTAATTTAGCTATATAAAGTGTCAATAAATTGGTCCGTTGTTATTGTATTGAGAGAAGTGAGTGTAAGATTAAAGGATTAAGTTTGTTGCACTTTGCATTTGTTGAGTATGGCTCATAGTTTAACGCTAAGTTGGTAGGGTCCCTCAAGGTTTAGGGGAAATCTTGTAAATTGGCTATAGTATTTAAAAAAAAATTGTAATCTTTAACCCTAAGATTGAAATTTAATAATAGAATTGTAATGTATCAATTATGCAGTCAGAGACATAGGGACACAATTGGCCAAACTTTGTGATTAATAATAAAATCTTAGGTGTTCTTTGTTTGCATTTTTGTATTTTGTTTTCTTTTGTACAAGTTGATGATATATTTTCATGTATCAAACAGATGAAGGCTATATATTTGGAGAAATTAAAGTAGGGGTTTGGAGTTCATGCATTTTCTGTCTATAGGAAACTAATGTTCACTTGTAAAAACTGTCTTGATTAAAAAAAATATAGCATAATCTCCTTGCATCCAGAAAATATTTTGTAAACATTCAATCGAAAAAAAATAAAAGTACTACAAGAAGAAATTATCATATGACATTGATCAACCTTAGGATTCTCTATTTTATCTTGTTTCCAACTAAGCATATTTCTCATTCATTTATCTTGTAATCTGTAACTCTAAGCAAGAAATCAAATAATAGAAAACATCCACTCTGTGTGTTTTTTAGTTTGCGTTTTCGTATTTCTTTTCTTCTGACCATGGCTTCTGTTCTAACAACATTGTTGAAGAGCTAAATTTATGATAGTTCATGTAACAAAGATATGGAGGCTATATCTATGGGTTCATGCATTTTATGTCCATGGGAAACTAATGTTTACTGATAAGAACTGTCTTGATAGTTTCCTGTGAAACTTTGGAATTAAATTAGAAATTATTATTGTTATAGTCTCCTCTTTAGGATTCCCTCTTTTATTGTTTTCCAACTCACAATACTTCTCATCCAGATCATACTCATATGCCATTTATTTATCTCCGATATGAGTTGTTGGCCTAGTTCCAACCAATATTGCTATTGAAAGTTTATGAACATTCACATTAGGCCACATGTTTAGACGCGATAGAAAATGTTTCTTTCGACCTATTCTGAAGGGAAGAAGACGACTCATTCTTGATAGAATATTAATTAATATTTTATGCTATCGGTTAGAATGTTAGTTTCCCTATGAGGATGAAAATTGCTATCTAACGTTTCAATTGCTATACATTGACATGATCACGAAAATGGGATAATAAACTACTCACATTAAAATGTTGGTGACCATTTTTGTTTGCGAATAATGGGAAATAAGTATTTCTTTATCTTTTTATTTTTAACAATAAAAAGACATATCTTTTGGAAAAATGAAAAAAGCGTATGTTTTTAAATCACCTAACATTGTTATTGTTGTGATACACAGGGGAAGCAATGAATAACATAAAAGATAATTGTCAACTATCCTGGGATATGCTTGATGTCATTTCCAGAGATCTAGATTTCGATGACCTCTTTCAATTCGCTGGTGTGTGCAAGAATTGGAGGGAATTTCATAAAACTTATTGGAAAAAATTCTTGGCATCCCAAGAACCATTACTTATTCAAAAGTCTTCCCATGATAAAAAATCCTTTTCCTTCATCAGCATAGCTGACCGAAAAGTTTATCACTCCAAGACGATCAATCAATTCTGGCATTTTGCCTATTCTGGCTGTTCTAGCGGATATTTGATCATGACTGGGGACAATAATTCTTTTCTGCTATTGAATCCGTTTACAAGAAGAAAGAAGGTAATCAATGCATCAACCTTTAAAGTAAATTCTTCTTATTTTGCTTACCATGTCTTACTTGCTTTTGACAAAGGCTCGGAGGAATTTGTCTTAGTCGCTTCATGTAAAAGTTCTGGCAGTTTGTATGTCTATCAGTCTCGAAATTTGGGTTGGGTTACATATTTAACAATGGAAAGTCCATGGAAGGTTGTTGACTTTGCTGTGTTGCATAATACTATATATGTTGTCACTAACAAGGCCAACATAGGTGTACTCGACTTGAATTCCTCAAATATAAATTTTTTAGAAATGAAGAGTACGCCCGAAGTAACATCTACGTCACACCTAAGGTTGGTTTGTTGTGATGGACAACTTTTAGTGGTTCAAATTGAGTCCGAGGAAATATTGAATGTTTACAAGATAGACTTCTCAACTATGAATTACGTCAAGCTGGAAACTTTGGGTGACATTGCCTTATTTTCTGCTTCGGGGGAATACTTCTATGCATTGAGCAACCCGACAAGGTGGAGTTTTGAAAGCAACTCTTTGTATGTCATCAATCCTTCATCCAGAACATGTAAAGTGTCTTTAGGGGATGATAACAAACTGCCAAAATACATTAAGCATGATAGATTTCGAGTTCCTCCGAAGGAAAATGCCCACTTGCTTGATTGGTGCTTTAGACATCAACAATATGAGGTGGATTTTTCTCTAGATGAGTAACATGGTGATTGTACACAATGTCGCTTGTGATATTTGTGTTTGGACCATGTTCTTTATGTTTCCCTTTTGTTTTCCAATAATTTGACTAGACTTGTAAAACTTGTCATGGTGTATGGTTTCAACATTAGAGAACTATTGAAATAAATAGTTTTGAAATGGATGCTGATATTGTTAAACAACTGTACCATCTTTTGTGGTTGTGTTTTGTTTTGAAAGCATAAAATTTAACATTTCCTTTTTTTTTTTTTTTTCTGCATTTCATTTAAGATTTGTTTTTCTCCTTGTGATTTGGTTCATATGAATAAAAAATACACCTATCTTCAACCTTATGTTGAACATATTGGATTGCTGCCACCATAAATTTAGCTTCTTTGCTTCAAAATTGAAAAATAAGCTTATTGGATGATAAGTTCTTAAATTGATTTTGTTAGAATATTGTTATTTCTCTTTTTTTTTATTTGATTAAAATGGGCCTTTTTTTGCCCATGTTTCTAAAAACCCACACAACATAGAGTTGTCTGGAAGTATAACTTCTAAAAATTCTCATTTTAATATTTTTTGTAACCCAAAAAAGAGAAAGAAGTATAACTTCTAAAGTGATTATGTGAGCGGAAAAAAATGCTCCTTTGATGTAATTTATTTTTTAATTGTCAATGTCATTATTTTGTTTTGACAATCAATTGTCAATGTCATTATGTTAATTGTTAATTTGGAGTTAGCCGGATGCGTACGTCAAACTTTAAGATCAGTTTTATCACTCCATTCCTCAACTTTTCCACCCCATCCACCTAACCTAGCTTACATCCCTTTTCTTTGTTGGAATCTATGTTTTGGACACACCCGAGATTAAAAAATCAGACACATTTAGGTTAAATTTGGGAGAAAATATAAGGAACTATAAGCTCAAATGTTACTTGGAATAATATTAATAACGTAATCTTTATCAATAATAAAATCTTTAATATTTGTAATATTTTGACAAATTTTTAGTTTACCACTTTAGAATATTTAATTAGAACTATCTCTGTCAACAAACAAAACTAACAACCTATCTTATGTGTAACGCCCACTTTCGTTTTATTATTTATTTAAATCGAGTTTAGGTGATTATATTATATTTATATAATATATGTGTGATTTTGGTATGTTTTGATAATTTAAGTTGATTTATGTGGATTTGATAAGATTAAGAGACTTATTTTATTGTTAAATAAAATAAGATTTGATAAGAAAATAAAATATTTAGTTGTGGGTTAGTTTTGGATTTTAGAGAGTTATGTGGGAGAAAAAGTAAATAAGATAAGATTTGTTGGCAGTATAAATAAGTCAACTAGGGTTAGGAAGTCAGTAACGCTTTCAGACTTTGGAAACAGAAAGAAAGAAACGCACGCGCGTGAGGAGAAGAGAAGGAAAGGAGTGCTGCGATTTCATCAACTCCAGGTAAGGGTGGGACTAATAACTCTGTAATATTGGTTAGCATAGTTCTGATGAACAATTAACAAGAATTAGGATTGAATTGAGGGAATGAGAAAACTAGGTCAAAACCTTAGAAATTGATGATCTAACGGTTAGTTTAGGTTTAATTCGTGTAGAAAGTGTTCCTAGACCTTAGAATATGTTTAGGATGAATTCTGGAATCAGTAGAAGGCTTAGAACCATGAGAATTTGTGAGATTTTGAGAAAATAGCAGTTCTGGCCGCGGTGAGATTCATCGCTCACCACGGCGAGTAGTGATCCTCGCCTCGCGAGTGATGAGCTTCATCGCTCGCCACGGCGAGTGCTTTTCCTCGCCTCGCGAGTTGCTTCTGGCAGCTCACCATAGCGAGTGCTTTTTCTTGCCTCGCGAGTTGCTTCTGGCAGCTCGCCATAGCGAGCGCTTTTCCCCGCCTCGCGAGCACTACCAGAATGGGGTGTTTGAGAGTTGTGCGACCTGTTTCGTACGTTGGATTAGGAGAGGACCCCCCTTAGAGCTACTGAGACCTGTTAGTATTGTTGAGAATAATGTGTACAGAGCTGAGTAGTTTATGTTTGAATTTTGAGTAAGAATTAAAGTATTATACCTTGTGCAAATATGATAAAGTTTATGTTGCCTTGAATTGTAATTGATATAATGATATCATTCTGCTCTTGTTATTGAATTATGCTGCTGATGTTATTAAACTGAAGACGTATGATATATATATATATATATATATATATATATATATATGATGATAAGTTGTTGTTAGCCCCAATTTCTTGGATGCATGTTGATAAGATGATTAAGGATAAATGTTGTTTTGAATTGAGTCCATGCATAGCATACATTGAGCTTAATCCTCACCATGATAGGAGCTTTGTCCTCCGCACGTTTATTAGGAGCTTTGTCCTCCGCACGTTTTAAAAGTATATTAATACTTATGATGAAGTTTGGTACCACATGCATATAAGGAGTCTAAGAGCATTGTCGCATGGTCATATTTATGATGTCATGTTGTTGATAAAGATTGAATATATGATTACGTGAAGTTGATTATGTGTTTACGTGCTAATTGTTATTAAATTATGCAAGAATGCTATTGATGCTTTGATGTTAATTGTTATTCTAAATTATGTTGATTAATATTATTTTGTTATGAAATCTCACCCCTTCTGCTGGAATTGCCGTCTTGTGGGCAAGTGCAGGTGATCGTGCGTAGTTGCTGTTGCTTCGTGAGTGGCCTTATCTCACTGTGTCATCTAGGTCGCTCTGATACGTAACGGGATGGGGTTGTTTTATAAGCATGCTTCATTCTTTACGTGTACCTTTATGTTCTTTGCTGATAATGGAACTAATTTATTGAGATATTTTATGGGGCCTGCGTGCCAAACGTTTATGATTTATAAGTATTTTTCCGCTGCTATGTTTAAGGTTATTTAGTTAAATTATAATTTAACTGTTTTGAACTACGTTATATGTGATATCCCGTTGTTATGTTTGTGTACTCTGATAAATGTTTTAAGAAATTTTTATGTTGGGAAAACGGGGTGTTACATTATGTGCCCTCTCTCTAAGTAAATTTCCCATCCCTCTTCGTTTTGCCCAAACCTTCTTGTTAAGATGTAGGGATTGCTGCGGTGGTGCGATGAGTGGCTATGGACCTCCGCACCACCATGGTTCAAGAACATTGGTGGATCTAGGCCATATACTCCCACAACACCTCAATGTGTAAGCATCATGAAAGACTGATACGCGAGCACGGTCCTTGTCTTCGTTCTTGTCGTCTGGGTTCGAAGAGATTGTTTAATTGTGTCCAGCAACTGAAAACAGGTTTACACGGTTGCTAAATGTTGAGAACCTGTTTTTGAAGATCCTGGTTGTGTTTTGGCCATAGTCGTTCTTTGCTGTTTACCGGTGTGTTTCCATCGTGTGTGGTTTCTAGTTGGGTGAACTGGGTTGCCAGATCCGGGCTCATTTTCGCTGGTTTTGGGTTATTCTGGGTTGTTTTCACTCCCGAGGTCAACTTCCAGATCTCGTTTGGGTGTAACAGAACATTTAATTTACTTTTGATTGGTGTTGGGCTCGTGGTGTTTTGGAGGCTATATGGGAGGTGTTGTAGGTTAGTATGTTTTGGAGGCTATATGGGAGGTGTTGTGCGTGAGTATTCTGAGGGAACATGGAAATTTTAGTGCAGGGAGAAGTTTTGGATGGTGATGTTGGAGTGGTGGTAATGCGGGGAGTTATGATGTTGTTGGCTTCTTTCTTTAACATTTTTGTGGTTCACAAGACTGATTTCTTGTTTCTGCGATCTGTTTTGTGGTGACCTCAGGTCTAAGTCCATCTCTATCGATGCTTACTCGTGCCGGTTTTGGGTGGGTTTCTTGTTGGTTTATGGTTTTATTTGGCTTGTTCAGTTTGCGCCACTATTCCATCTTTTCAGTGACTTAGGAATTGTCATGTTGATAATGGTGGGCCGATCGCTTTTGCTTCGAGGTAGGAAGTTAGTGTCTAGTTTCAAGTTTTTGGGCAGATTAAGGTGTATTCCCCAGTGGTTCGAGAGTAGAGGGGTACCTTAGTGATTTGATTCGAGAGTCTGCTGGGCCGATTGCTGGTTATTATTTTGTTTCTACTGGTTTGTTAGGGATTTAGCTTGGTTTTGGTGTTGCCTTTGGGTTTGGAAGTTTTGTTTTTTTATTGGTGTGTGTTGGTGACAACCTTAAGCGAAGTTGTGTCTTTATTGGTGTTTATGATGTCCAATGTGTATTTTATTTTAGGTGTTCCACCTATATATGATGCCTTTTGATATACAATTTCTGTGTTGCCAAACTCTGTTCGTCTTGTTTAGTGTTTTGGTTATTAATAAATTTTGCTATTCAATTTTTTTTTTAATAAGAACTACATAACTATTTTTTTTCTCATTTAAAAAAAAACTATTTTATCATTATATTTTTTTTTATTTCTCAATGCAAATAATATTCCAAATGCGCTTTGACAACTCCTAAAAAAACATTGCAATTGTGCTTTGATGTGTAACACACGTTTTAACGATCAACCTGTGCGAAGCACAAGTCTATTGCTAGTTTCCATAAAAAGTGATTATTTTATACAAATAAGAAAATTAATCAATTAAGCTGGGTTTGAGTTGGTAAATTGTTTCATACCCTAATATCAGGTGCCAACATGATAACTTTTTTTCTTTTTTTTCCATCGGAACTGTAAATATTGTGATAGGCATGTTGTTATGAACGGGGCTTGTCCAAAGAGGTGGCAAGCAAGGAACCTGTCTTGAACTTAACATTTCTGTAGGCATTAAATTTACTATTTAATTTAATTTATAATATTTTTTCAGGGGATTTAAATATTATTATTTTTTGACAAAAGTAAATGATATTCATTAACTCAAATTGATAAAGTATATTGATATAATACAAATTTAAAGTTACTAAAAACAAAAAAGATTAATATGCGAATAAACTCATAGCATCCATGCTATAGTATAAAGCGGCAGAGTACATATGTCTACATATATGACTATATTCAAGCCACCAAATTTTCATGTTTTCGGATCTACAAAGTTGACGACGCAAAAGTCATTGATTGAATTTGCAATTTGATAAAAACTAATCTTTCAACCTGAATCAAATAAACAACGCACTAAGACGAGAAATCAAAAACACACCGCAAAAAGGGGTGAAGATCCTCTCCATTTCCTAAATAAAATGGAAATGTCAATTACTATAGTTTTGAAGTAAATATATGATATAAATGCACACATTTCAAGAATTGAAGACATTAATTGCACATTTATATACCAAAACTTTAGTAATGGAACAAATTGAGAGAACTTAAAATGGAGAGGATCTTCACCCCGCAAAAAGACGGAAAATCAAAATAAACCAAGTCGCGACGACAATGTCAAAAAAAACGAAAGAAAAGTAAAAATATGTGAAAATCACTTATTTAATTAAAACAGTAAGAAAAACAATTCGGATGGATAATTTTGTATCAAAAATGAACCCTGATCTAGAAGTAGAAAATTTGTGACGATTAGGGTTTAAAAAAGGGAAGAGAGATATATATATTTTTGGATCATATAGTTATTCAATTAAATTAATTGAATAAATTTTAAAAAGTCTCGTTTCCAAATTTCATTTGCAGCTTCTAAAAACTCAAGTCAAATAAAAGCTTTGAAACCCTAACTTCAGCTTTGACGCCATAAATACAATGGTATTCGCCTCCTTCTCTTCCTTCACTGTAAGATTCTTTTCATGTATTATGTATTTTATTTTTCAGTTTTGTTTTGAATTAAACTGAATTATTCTTATTTTCTTAATAATAATTCCCTGCATGATGAAGAAGCGCACCACTGGTGATGCATTAGCGTTACTCGCAGCAATAAAACATAAGAATATGGAAAAGTATGAATCTTTTATACAAATTTTATTGGATTTCAAGGCTGAAAATATTGATACTAGGGTTGTCAAATTAAGAGTGTATGAGTTGTTAAATGGCCATGAAGATTTAATTTTGCAATTCAACACCTTCGTGCCAACTCAATATGAAATCAAACTTCCATTGGATCATGATAATGACAAAAGTCGTCGATTAGAGATAAAAGCTGTATTATCTTTTCTCAAGAAAGTAAAAGATACGTTTCCAGGTAAGAATAGGAAAAAGTATGCTGAGTTTTTAAAACTTATGAATGATTTCAAGGCTCGGAGAATTGATACAAGTGGTGTCGAGGAAAGAGTCAAGGATTTGTTTAAAGGGCATACGGATTTAATTTTGGGATTCAACATCTTCTTGCCTAAGACATATCGAAACACACTTCGACCTCAGCTTGACACTGGTTAGTACTCGACATATCTTGATAAATTTTAATATATTTATTTATGCAGTTTTGTGCAATACTCTGCTATAAACTTAGTTATCTAGTTATATAACGTCTCTTTCAATTGGTCCATCTTTTTTGTATCGAGAGAATTGAGTGTAATAGTACTAATTTATGGACTAATTTGATGGTGTTTTGAACAATTAACGGAATCAATTGCGACACTTCGCATTTGCTGGGTTTGGTTCATAGTTTTCTTATTTATGCACATTCCAAGCTTCCTTGATTTTAGGATCATTAGCGGCATGCATGTCCATTTGCCAAAACCAATTATATTATGCCAAGTATATTTTCTAATATGATGTTATGAATCATAACATTGTCTTCTTTTCTGTTGCTCATATCAGGAAGCTTTATTTTTAGTAGAATGGAAAATGGTTATCTATTGTTCATTTGTTATAAGGGGCATGATCACCGAAATGGAAAAATAAACTACTGACATTAAAAAAAGAAATAAATATTTGTCCGTGAATAATGTGGAAATAAATATTTCTTTATGTTCTTGTTTTCTATGATAATATCAGATGAACAATAAAACAACATATCTTTCAGAAATATGTAAAAAATCATATGCTTATAAATATCACTTTACATTGTCATTGTTGTGATACATAGGGTCAAAAAAGAAGAAGGTAGAAGAGAATTTGTTAGTTCCTTGGGATTTGCTTGATGTCATTTCCAGAAAACTAGATTTTGACGACCTCTTTGAATTTGCTAGTGTGTGCAAGAATTGGAGGGAATTTCATAAAATTTATTGGAGAAATTTCTTGACATCTGAAGAACCATTACTTGTTCAAAAGTCTTCCCGTTATGAGAAATCTATTTCCTTCATCAGCTTACCTGACCGAAAAGTTTATCACTCGAAGGTGATCAATCACTTTTGGCACTTGGCCTATTGTGGGTCTTCAAGCGGATATTTGATCATGACAACACAAAATAATTCATTTATGCTAATGAATCTTTTCACAAGAAGAAAGATGGAAATCAATACATCATCCTTCAAAGTAAAGTTTTCTATTTTTGCTTACCATGTATTACTTGCTTTTGGCAAAGGCTCCGAGGAGTTTATCTTATTAGCTTTATGTAAAAGTTCTGGCAGTTTGCATGTTTACCAATCTCGAAATTTTGGTTGGGCTACCTATTCAACAAAGGGAAATCCATGGAAGGTTGTTGACTTTGTTGTTTTTCATAATACTATTTACATCGTCACCGACAAGGTCAACATAGGTGTACTCAACTTGAATTATGCAAATATAAATTTTTTAGAACTTAAGAGTACTCCCAATATCAGTTCTTCCTCACGCCTACGGATGATTAGTTGTCATGGTCAACTTTTAGTGATTCATATTACATCTCAAGACATATTAAATGTGTACAAGATCGACTTCTCAATCAAGAATTTTGTCAAGCTGGAAACTTTGGGTGACATTGCATTATTATGTACTTCGAGTGAATATTTCTATGCATTGAGCAACCCTGAAAGGTGGGGTTTTGAAAGCAACTCTCTATATTCCATCAATCTTTCATCTATCAAATGCAAAGTATGTTTAGGGGATGTCAACAAACTGCCAAAATACATTAGACAAGATCGATATCGAATTTCTGCTAGAAAAAGACCATACTTGTTGGATTGGTGTTTTAAACATATACACTATGAGGTGGATTATTCTCTAGTTTAGTAGCATGCTTAATGTACATTGTGTAACTTAGTATTTGTGTTTGGACCTTGTTCCTCATGTTTCCCTTTTATTTTCCAATAATTTGACTAAATAAACTTGTTTGCATAAGTCCTACTATAACTTTTGTTAGAAGATTTTTATTTATTATATTTTGTATTGATGGAAGGGAAGTACTTTCTCCCTCAATATTTCTGAAGTCATTGTGGAAGGGGAAATAGAAGCTATACTGGTGGAATACACGTTTTAATTATCTGTGACAACTCGAAGTTCATAAAATACAAATGGTTTCAATTAATAAAATACATTCTTATATATACATAGTTTAAACTATAGAGTAAACTTTTCATGATAGTTATTATTATTTTTTTATTTAAGAACTTAAGAACAACAAATAACAAGCAGAAATTATATTATATTGAGACTTTCATTTTGACAAGGGTACCAAACAGTTTGACAATATTCAAAAGAAAATTTTAGCAGAAAATCTAAGTTTGGTCCAAAATCATATTTTGTTATGGACAATATTCAAAATTTATCTTCTCCTACATTCTTAAAATCCTCCAATATCACAATTTTATCCCTCTTCGAGTTTACAAAATTCGGAAGATTAAGAGAACTTTCACTACGAGAATTCTGCGCATTTCCTGCGGACTTTCCTGCGAACAAACTTCTGTTGGAATACATGGGAATTTTGCTGCGGCAATTGCTATTAAATGGTAATTTCCTACTGATCTTGTTGTGGTGGGCAACTCCTAAGGCAACTACCACTTTTCCTGTGGATTTAAATGCAGACATTGTTTGCAAATAGTTATCCTTACGTATTTTAACTGCCTAAGAAATCCTTGGAAAATTCCGCAAGTATTTATGCAGGTTTTTCTGCTGTGCATCCGTGATTTTGTTGCGGATTATTTGAATTATTTTTTCATTTTTTCCTTCATGGAATTTGTAAGATTGTTGGATTCTCATTTTTTTTATAATGAAAAAAATTGAATGTAGACCATTGATGGACGAAATTGGCAAGTACACCAAATCGCAACAAGTAGTAAAGTAGTAAGTTGTATCGTTCTCCACAGGGATGACCGTTCAACTCAATAATTAGCAAAACTTATTTTAACGAAATAGTAAAGAAAAGATGATTACAATATCAGCGTTTAATTGCCCTACCCAATGTAAGATTAGGTTTTGAGATTCAGATGACTAACGACGATTAGGGTGTCCTAGAATCCCCCTTCGTCTTTAAATGGAATTTATCTTTTAAGAAATCAAACAATTTATTTCGTGAATCATTGTGTGTTTTTTTGATTAGGATGATGCTTTGTTTTTTGATTGTGTGTTTAAGACAAAGAGAATTATGGTTAATGAAAGTGTTTTTTTATGAAAGATGTTAGTATTTTGGGTAGTAGTGATAGTTTAGAGTGTAGTTGTATAGTGAAGAAGGCTTTAGTTGATAGTTAAAATATAGTAGTAAGTAGTGTAAGGACTTGGAGCAAGAATAGATTGTATTGCTCTCCAAATTATATTGATTTGGATTATATTTTTATTTTGTTTTGAAAGAATTGATTTGGATTATTTGGATTGTCTATGTATTGCTCTCCAAATTATATTGATTTGGATTATTTGGATTGATTACAAATGAGTACATGCTTGCCTATTTATAGTGTGGATGTCATGTTCTATATAGTTTTTTTCTAGATTCTTCAAGACATTTCCTACTACATGTGTAGTATTACTAAACTATTCTAGAGAAATCTAGACATGTACATCAATTCTTAACATTCTCTAAACTACTAATGCATTCTAGAGAATTCTAGAAATATGCAGTACAATTTAAAAGGTTATTTTTTTTAGTCTCTTTTATAATTTTGTCTATTAGGTGGGATCTTACGATCCTTGTTACGATCCTATGATCTATCCTCTTTCTATACCCGAACGATCTTTAGTGGGATCTCGATTTTGGCAACCGTGTTAGGGACTAACCTGTTCCCTCCATTGTACTTAATCTTCACGAATCCCTTTTCTACCAAATTCACTTTCTCCTTGGCAGGAATCTTTTGCTGGCCTTCCGTCAAAAGAAATCTTCTGAAACTGATGCTTAATAGCTGCATGACTTTGGCTGTGCGTTGCGGCGGTATCCCTTTGAGTTCAGCATGCATACGATGCGCGGCAAAATTAAACCGTAGCTAAGAATTCAGAGCGCTCATTCTCACGTATATGTTCTATAAAGTCTTTCTAAACCGTAATCGCAATTCACCCACTTTAACTCATTTTGTATATTATTTCTCGAAAGACAAAACACGTGTATTGTTTATGCTACAAGTCATCACTATCATCACTTTGTTACTGCATGCAAAAATGAGTGAATTGACTTTACCTTTTCTTAATCTTCCTCTTCCATTTCTTTGTTCTTTTATTAAACAAAATAAAGAAAAAACATTCATGCAGAAGAAACAAGAATCAGGGACAAAGCAAAAGACACTTGGTGCTTTGCTCGACCAAATTGAGAAGAAGAAGCCACTGTTTATTTCTCATACGGTTCGTTGTTTTTCCTCAATTTTTTCGATATTGTTTGTATTGTTTTGGTACAATATTTTTGTCTGCGTTTGATTCGTTATGATTTTGGTGCATTATTTCCGTAATAAAAAATAATCAAGTTAATTTTTTGGGAACAAATAATGAAATTAATTTGATTGCAAAATAAGAAAATTAGCCAATTAAATTGGTTTCAGATGGTAAGTAGTATCATAGATGTGGTTTAACATCTATCTTCTTTGGTGTATAATTTAATTTGTGGTAGTGGTAACGCAGCCTCCTTGAGCTTTACATTTCTTTAGGTTACATAGTATAAACATTTTTTAATAGACATGTCAATAACAATTGGAAACCTACTACACACAAATAGAGGAGAACCCAACTTAGTGCTTCTAACCTATCAATTTCGACATTTTTATTAGTTATGTTAGGATTTGTGGATCATGGTGTAAATTTTACTCATTAATTTTTTACTACTAATTAGTTTACTAAAAAATTAATCAAGCCATAAATAATGTCAATGACGGTTGGCCGAATTTGACTAAACCACATTGTCATGGGTCATCTCTCGTTGTGTCATGGCATCTTTGGTGGATGATATGTAAATATCTCTTTTAGTGTTCTCATGGAACCTTGCCCCTGGCTTTAGGTCAACTCACCTAAACTTTTTCTTATAAAAGAAATTAATCAATCTTTTGAAAGTATTTATTATTTATTTTTTGTGTTTAATATTACAAAAAACAAATTATCATGAAAAAATCTCTAGTTTTGTTGTTAATTTAAAAAGGGCCTCATTTCCAAACTTCGTATAAGGCCTCTAGATTTGTTGGGCCGGCTCAGTGATGAACCCGACTCAAGTCAATTAAACTTCGAAACCCTCACTTCAGCTCTGTCGCCGTAGATACAACGATATGCTCATCCTTCTTTTCCTTTGCTATAATCTTCTTTTCATGTGTTTTATTTTTCCGTTTGTTTTGAATTAAACTAAGTTTTTCTTATTTTCTTGATAAGAATTCCCTTCAAGATGAAGAAGCTCTCAGTTGGTGATGCATTATCGTTACTCGCAGCAGTAAAATGTAGGTTTGGATATGAGAAAAGGGAAAAATATGGATCTTTTCTACAAATTATGAAGGATTTCAAGGCTGAAAGAATTGATGCTAGGGATGTCAAATTAAGAGTGCACGAGTTGTTGGACGGCCATGAAGATTTGATTTCGAGATTCAACATCTTCTTGCCAACCGAATATGAAATCAAACTTCCGTTGGACCGTGACGACGATGATGATGATGAACAACAACATGGTCGTATGTTAGATACAAAAGATGCATTATCATTTCTCGAGAAAGTAAAAGATGTGTTTCATGGTAAGAATGAGGAAAAGTATAATGAGTTCTTAAAAATTGTTAAGGATTTCAATGATGGAATAATTGATATAAGTGTTGCCGCGGCTAGAGGGCATGAGCTTTTTCAAGGGCATACAGATTTAATTTTGATATTCAATGCCTTCTTGCCAAAGAAATATCGAATCACACCTCCAGTTCAGCTTGACACCGGTTAGTAGCCTACCATTATTTATATATTTATTTTTATTTATGCAGTTTTTTGCTATAATCTACCATAAACTTAGTTATCTAGCTATATAAAGTGTCAATAAATTGGTCCATCGTTATTGTATTGAGAGAAGTGAGTGTAAGCTTAAAGGATTAAGTTTGATGCACTTTGCATTTGTTGAGTATGCCTCATAGTTTAACGCTAAGTTGGTAGGGTCCCTCAAGGTTTAGGGGAAATCTTGTAAATTGGCTATAGTATTTAAACAAAAATTGTAATCTTTAACCCTAAGATTGAAATTTAATAATAGATTTGTAATGTATCTCAAATCTCGGGTGTTCTTTGTTTGCATTTTTGTATTTGTTTTCATTTGTACAAGTTGATGATATATTTTCATGAATCAAACAGATGAAGGCTATATCTTTGGAGAATTAAAAGTAGGGTTTTGGAGATCATGCATTTTATGTCCATAGGAAACTAATGTTCACTTTTAAAACCGTCTTGATTAAAAGAAAATATAGCAGAAGCTCCTTGCATCCAGAAAATATTTTGACATTGATCAACCTTAGGATTCACTATTTTATCTTGTTTCCAACTCAGCATACTTCTCATTCATTTATGTAGTAATCTGTAACTCTAAGCAAGAAATCAAATAATAGAAAGCATCCACCGTGTGTTTTTTAGTTTGTGTTTTTGTATTTCTTTTCTTCTGAACATGGCTGCTGTTCTAACATCATTGTTGAAGAGCTAAATTTTTGATAGAATAGAAATAGTTCACTGATAAGAACTGCCTTGATAATTTCCTGTGAAACTTTCCAATTAAAAGTAGAAATTATCAGTTAGTCTCATCCTTAGGATTCCCTCTTTTATTGTTTTCCAACCCAGCATACTTCTCATCCAGCTCATATAAATATCCCTTGTTGTCTCTTTCTCGTATAAATATGAGTTGTTGGCCTAGCATCCACCAATATTGCTATTGAACATTCGCATCAGGTCACATGTTAAGACACAATAAAAAATATTTCTTTCGACCTATTCTGAAGGGAAAATATACGACTTGCTCTTGATAGAATGTTAATTAATACTTTATGTTTTCAGAAATAAAGTATTAATATGTTGGTGTCCATTTTTTGTTTGGGAATAATGGGAAATAAATATTTCTTTATCTTCTCATTTTTAATGATAGTATATAAGATGAACAATAAAAAAAAACATACCTTTCGGAAATATGAAAAAAATCATGTTTTTAAATCAGCTAACATTGTCATTGTTGTGATACACAGGGGAAGCAATGAATAACATAGAAGATGGTGGTCAAATTTCTTGGGATATGCTTGATGTCATTTCCAGAGATCTAGATTTCGATGGCCTCTTTCAATTCGCTGGTCTGTGCAAGAATTGGAGGGAATTTCATAAAACTTATTGGAAAAAGTTCTTGGCATTCCAAGAACCATTACTAATTCAAAAGTCTTCCCATGATAAGAAATCCTTTTCCTTCATCAGCATAGCTGACTGAAAAGTTTATCACTCCAAGACGATCAATCAATTCTGGCACGTTGCTTATTCTGGCTGTTCTAGCGGATATTTGATCATGACAAAGGGCAATAATTATTTTATGCTATTGAATCCATTTACAAGAAGAAAGAAGGTAATCAATACATTAAGCTTTAAAGTCAATTGTTCGTATTTTGCTTACCATGTCTTACTTGCTTTTGGCAAAGGCTCGGAGGAATTTGTTTTAGTCGCTTCATGTAAAAGTTCTGGCAGTTTGTATGTCTATCAGTCTCGAAATTTGAGTTGGGTTACATATTCAACAATGGAAAGTCCATGGAAGGTTGTTGACTTTGTTGTTTTGCATCATACTATATACGTTGTCACTGACAAGGCCAGCATAGGTGTACTTGACTTGAATTCCACAAATATAAATTTTTTTGAACTGAAGAGTACACCCGATGTAACATCTACCTCACTCCTCAGGATGGTTAGTTGTGATGGACAACTTTTAATGATTCATATTGCTTCCGAGGAAATATTGAATGTATACAAGATAGACTTCTCAACCATGAATTATATCAAGCTAGAAACTTTGGGTGACATTGCATTATTTTATACTTCCGGAGAATACTTATATGCATTGAGCAACCCGAGAAGGTGGGGTTTTGAAAGCTACTCTTTGTATGCCATCAATCTTTCATCGACAACATGTAAAGTGTGTTTGGGGGATGATAACAAACTGCCAAAATACATTAAACATGATAGATTTCGAGTTCCTCCAAAGGAAAATGCCTACTTGTTGGATTGGTGTTTTAGACATCTACACTACGAGGTGGATCTTTCTCCAGATGAGTAACCTGGTTATTGTACACATTGTAGCTTGTGATATTTGTGTTTGGACCATGTTTTTTATGTTTCCCTTTTGTTTTCCAATAATTTGACTAGACTGAAAAAACATGTCATGGTGTACGGTTTTAACATTAGAGAACTATTGAGAAAAATAGTTTTGAAATGGATGCTGATATTGTTAAACAACTGTACCATCTTTTGTGGTTGTGTTTTGTTTTGAAAGCATAAAATAAAATAAACATTTCCTTTTATTTTCTTCTTCTACATTTAATTTAAGATTTGTTTTCCTCCTTGTGATTTGGTTCATAGGAATTAAAAATATACCCATCTTCAACCACTATGCAGTCCGAGACATATACATAATTGGCCGAACTCTGTCATCAAATATCGTGTGTTCATTGTTTGCCATTTTCGTATTTATTTGCTTTTGCACAGGGCTGCTGTTCTAATAACATAAGAACTAAATTGTTGATAGAAATTTTTCATGTAACAAACTGATGGAGGTTCTGTATATATTTCGAGTATTAAAATAGGGGATTAGGGGTTCATGCATTTTATGTCCATGGGAAACTAATTTTCACTGATAAGAATTGTTTTGATCAAGAGAAAATAGAGTCAAATCTCCTTGCAACCAAAACATGTTGTCTTTCTAGAATTTAGTAGGGTCCATAGAATTGAGGGCTTAACTTCTCACTTGTCTTTGGAGCCACAAGCCAAGGCAGTGGCCTATCTGTGCATGACTTTGAGGTAATTACATAAATTTTATTGGAGAAATTTTTTGGCATCCCAAAAGCCATTACTTGTTTAAAAGTTTTACCATATTAAGATTAAGAACTTTTTTTCCTTCATCAACATAGCTAACCATAAAATTTATCACTAAGATGATCGACCACTTCAAGCGCTAATAATTCGTTTCTCCTAATAAAGTCAGTTATTCTTATTTTGGCTACCATGTCTTACTTACTTTTGGCAAAGGCTCAGAGGAATTTATCTTGCTGGCTTTATGTAATAGGTTTGGCAGTTTGCATGTCTATCAATCACGAAATTTTGGTTGGCTTACTTATTCGATAATGGGAAATATATGGAATGTTGTTGACTTCGTTGTTTTGCATAATATTATATATTTTGTCGCTAACAATGCCAACATAGGTGTACTCAACTCGAATTCTGCTGGTATAAAAATATTAGAACTGAAGAATACTCCAAATGTAACATAGGGGTAAGATTGTATTTTATTGTAGACATTAAGTTTCATAATTTTTTTTTTTCGTACAAAGTTTCATGATTAGAGAATAGAAGAAGATTGTAACTTTTAGAGATTTATAAGTTGAATTATAGGAAAATTTGTTTTGATTGAGATTAAGATTAAGTTTGTTTGTTATTTAAAAAGAAGATTAAGATAGTGTTTTTATTAACTGAGTTTGTTTTAATTTGTTTTTAGGAGAAAAATTATAGGGGAAAGTTGAAGCAAAATAATCAAAAGGATATAATTTTTATGACGTGTCAAAAAATTAAGAAAGGGTAAGATTGTATTTTTGGTAGACATTAAATTTTTATTGACATCTATAAGCAAAATAAAAAAAAATATATTAATCATCCACACCTCAAAGCTTGTACTACACGGCTATAAAAACCGCATAGATAACGAAACTTGTTTGGAAAAGCCGAACTCCCCACACTCTTTGGTACGATTTCTCCTCCTTCGTTTATCTCCATTTGACCGAGGCTACCATTGTTTCACTTTCGTGAACCTGGACGTTGAGAAAGAAGGAATAAGGTAAACATATTCGTTCTCAATGTGTGATTTATTAGGGATTTTGTCCCTCTTGATTATTTAGGGTTTTTTTTTGTGGGTTAAATTTTAGATGGTTTTGAAAGAAAATCTTTGTAGAACTAAGCTCTATATTTTCATATATATGTAACATTTAAAAAAATAAGAGTTAATAGTGTTTTACCCTTGTAATATAGGTCATTTCTGGTTTTCCCCTGTAAATTATTTTTTTTTTTTTAATTTCATCCTTGTAATTTGAAGATTTTTTGGTTTTGGACCTTCATGGAAAATTTCACCCCTATAGTTTGAGCAAATTTAGGTTTACCCCCTTGTAATTTGAACAAATCTTGGTTTACCCCCTGTTAATTTGAGCAAATTTCGGTTTACCCCCTGCCATATCTTCGATTTTGTATAGTCAAAATTTATGAAGGTCCAAAACCAAAAATCTTCAAATTATAAGGACGAAATCTAAAAAAATATATTTTACAGGGGTAAAACCGGAAATGACCTATATTACAGGGGTAAAACTCCATTAACCCAAAAAATAATGAGTGGATATATAGTATCATGTTGTTTAGGGTTTAGCCGTCCAAAGACCTTGACCGCTAAACCCTCCAAAATCCAACTTGCAAACACATCATTAGGGCTTAGAGTTTAATGTACAACGCAAGCTTCATTTCACTCAAATCTTCTTTTTATCAATTTGTTTTGAATTGGAATTGAATTATATTTACTTTGCTTTATTTTCTTGATAATAATTGTTTCCTTAAGATGGTGAACTCCTATGAGAATGCATTAGCGTTAATCACAGTAAATGATGAGTTTCAAGATGAGATTACAGAAAGGTATGAATCCTTTTTGACAAAAGATGCATTAGCATTTCTGAAGACAGTAAAAGATGAGTTTCAAGAAAAGGATAAGGAAAAGTATGTTGATTTTTTTGCAATTGTTAAGGATTTCGTGGCTGAAAGAATTGATAGAAGTGTCGTCGCGGCAAGAGCGAATGAGCTGTTTCAAGGGCATACAAATTTAATTTTGGAGTTCAACGACTTCTTGACAAAGAAATATCGAATAACACTTCCACTTCAAATTGACACTGGTTAGTAATTTCTCATAATTCTACATCACATATCTTGAAAGTTTTATATTATTCTATTTATGCAGTTTTTTTAAATAATCTTCCATAAACTTTGTTATCTAGTTATATATGAAGTGTATTTAAATAATCTTCCATATGATTATGTTTATAAAACATCTGACATTGCCATTGTTATCTAACAAAGGGAAAAAAATGAAGAAGGTAGCGGAGAACTATGAAGTTCCATGGGATTTGCTTAATATCATTTTCAAAGAACTTGATTTTGACGACATCTTCGAATTTGCTTGTGTGTGCACGAATTTGAGGGAATTTCATAAATTTTATTGGAGAAACTTCCTAGCATCCCAAGAACCATTACTTGTTCAAAAGTCTTACCATAGTAAGAATTTTTTTTCCTTCATCAACATTGCTAACCACAAAATTTATCACTCAAAGATGATCGACCACTTTAAGCACTTAGCCTATACAGGGTGTTCTAGCGGATATTTGATCATGACAACGGCTAATAATTCATTTCTCCTAATAAATCCATTTACAAGAAGAAAGATAGAAATTTTTACATCAACCTTTGAAGTCAGTTATTCCTATTTTTCTTACCATGTCTTACTTGCTTTTGGCAAAGGCTCAGATGAATTTGTCTTAGTGGCTTTATGTAATAGGTTTAGAAGTTTGCACGTGTATCAATCACGAAATTTTGGTTGGGTTACTTATTCGATAAAGGGAAATCCTTGGAAGGTTGCTGACTTTGTTGTTTTGCATAATACTATATATGTTGTCACTAACAATGCCAACATAGGTGTACTCTACTTGAATTCTGCAAATATAAATTTTTTAGAACTGAAGAATACTCCTAGTGTAACTTCTTACTCACATCTAAGGTTGGTTAGTTGTGATGGAAAACTTCTAGTGATTCATATTACGTCGGGGGAAATATTGAATGTGTACAATATAGACTTCTCCACCAAGAATTATGTGCAGCTAAAAACTTTGGGTGACATTGCATTATTTTATGCTTCAGGGGAATATTTCTATGCATTGAGTAACCCAAGAAGGTGGGGCTATGAAAGCAACTCTTTGCATGTCATCAATCTTTCATCCAGAGAATGCATAGTGTGTTTGGGGAGTGACAATGAACTTCCCGATTTCATTAGGCATGATAGACTTCAACCTCCTTCTACCGAAAGACCTTTCTTGTTGGATTGGTGTTTTAAACATGTACACTATGAGGTGGATTATTGAACAATCCTTTCATTTAACATTTCTTTTTTGGTTATGCATTTCATTCAGATTCGTTTGGTTACTTTTTTTGGTTCTGAATTTCATCTAGAAGTGAAAAATATATCTATCTTTAACAACATTGTAATATCGCTGCATTTATGGAATATTGTGCTACTGGTTACACATTTAAGGATAAAATGACTATTTACCCTCAAGGATGAAAAAATATATGTCTTCCAATCATTTTCGTCGCATCTAACAATTGTTTAAGTTTGTAATACAGGTTGAATCACTCATCGCTCATTTTGGACATAAACCGTAAACCAACTTTTTGGACCAACATTATTCTTTTTGAGTAATTTCAAGACTAACATTAAACAAATAAGTGAATCTGCTAATTTGGTTAAAGTTTAATAATTTATTTTTTCAAATGTTTCAGTTAATTCTTTATGAATCAAATCAAATGTTATAGGATCAACAAGGATTGAGGCAAAATGCTCAATACAAAACTATTGTCTGATCTCAAGATTGTATATAATGTTAAAAGTGTTTTTGCACCATTGAAAATGATCATAAACTATGAAAAAAAAATTAGAAGTTCATGAACTTTTTGCAATAACTCAATTGACTAATTCAATCCCTGTTAAAGGAAGCCCAGAATGAAGTTGAAGAACCACATCACCAACAACCTATTCTAAAACAAGAGGCAAGGCAAATATCAGATTAATTCACAGTATTTTTGCTCTTTTTTTTATCAAAAAATAAAAATCACTAGTAAAATATGATTTAAAAAATTTCAAAGTACTTTTGTTTTAACAGAAATTTTGCTTTTTTTCTTTCATAAACTATATTGAAGAGTTTATGGAAATAAGCTGAAAATATCATATGAGCATGTCATAAGTTGTTTCCATAAGCTCTCCCAACATGTGATTGTGCTAGAAGATTAAAACAAATAAGTCAATTATTAAAATGCAATGTTGTTTTACATTGGGAAAATTTAACACATGATTTATTTTCAATGAGCTAGAAGATTTTTCACAAGTTAGGAAGTAAAGTTTTTCTTAAAGTTTCAAAGCACCTACGAGCTATAAGTTTCTTTTGAAGAAGCCGTACAGGCTCACTGAAATTGGCACCATGGTCCCAAGCCAACACTACCGTACCAACCCAAGTGGATTTCTACGAGCTATAAGTTAATTCAAACTACTCTTACATGTGACTCAAGATGCATGCATGCACACAAACACACACACATTCATAGAAAATCAATTTCATTACCATTATGCACATTCTAGTTTTTCAGTTTTCTCAACATATATATAGGTATTAGTTCTCTATTCCTATCTTTTCTTACTTCAATTCTTTAGCTCATCATATAAGGGTTTTTCTAAATTTAATTTACACAAACAAATAGAAAAATTATCTTGATGTATATATAGGTAGTATGAATTAAACCAGAAGGAAGTAATATGTTAAAAGGTCAAGTGTTACTATACCTCTCTATCTTGTGGAATGGTATGAAAGAATAATTAGAATTGTATAAAGAAAAGGTCCATAAAGAAGCAAAAAGATTAAAGCTTTCTTGTCGAAAGATTGAAGATATACAATCAACCTTTTTTCACAAGTAAGCAACTAAAGTTTATGTCAACTGTGAATATTCTATGAAGATGCATACATCAACATGCATACACTGCGCACACACGCACACACATTTGTTTCTCTAAATAAGGGTTCTGTAATTTATCCGTTGAAATTACGAAACCAAAACATGAGTTGTTGGATGCACCTTTCGCCTTATAACGGCTTGATGAAGTCAACCTTTGCCGATGGTGAGTTTTGAAGAAAAAAGTCCATTGTTTCGGCAGGTATTCTTGAAGGTTGAAACACTTCTATTTTCAACGACTTCAAGTTACACAACAAGGAAGGGAGCTTAACCTTCAATAAATCATGAGAGAATAAAATATCCTAAGCAAACAATAAGTATTAGGATCAGTTACAAGTCATATTTTTGAAAAAATTTATAAATAGAATATAAATAGCAGCATTAATGTTCAGATATAAAATACCGCAAGGGCAAAGAAATTGATGGTCAATGATTCGATATTAGCGAGTTGAACCAGCCAGTTGAATAGAATTGATGGTTTCTCCCACAATACCACGTAATGCGATGAATGAATATTTACATGTTTGATAGAAGAGAGAACGCTCTTGCTCCCAACAAGTTTTGGAATATATTCACCACCACTATAATCAAAGGTATGAACAGTTGGAGCATATAACTCGATTCCAAAACCGGTTCTGAAATCGGTCCAAGGATCAGATTTATGCATACGTATAGCTAAATTGACAAGCTTGGTACTTGAAATGCGAAGGTTTTGTGCATCCAGAAGTACACAACTGTCAATGATCAAAGTATCCATCACTTGTGCTGCGACGAAAGGCAAGGTGCTTCAGAGACATAGTGGTTAATGCAGGGAAATTGAGAGAATTTGGAAATATTTGTGTTGGGGCATTTTTAAGCGAAATACAAGAAAGATGAAGTGATGTTAAAGTGTGCTATGAAAAGAAGCATGACGGAAGGTGTTGAATAGTAACATAATTGATTTGAAAGTGTTGGACATTGTGCGAAAAAGCATATTCTATAATCTTTTGGTATAGGCTAATCCCCATAACATGATTGTAGTGCAAACAGAGAGCACGGATAACTGTTGAGCGATCACGAAGAGAAAAAATCTGAAACAGAAAATGATCGAAAGTTGTGGAGAACCTAAAGTTTGTGGAACTTAGTGTAAGGGTGGGAAGGGTCTTCCAAATACAAGTTTGAACAGCCTGTTTGGCATTCATGTGAAGGAGAACGCAATCCGATAAATCACTGATAATGTCCTCTTCCTTTTTGTTGTCCTCCTTAAGTTGCGTCTTACGTCTCACCATTGTTTCTGAGAAATGAAATTGATTAGATAAAAAAACTAACTATTAAATATAACCCACATAAATATTAGTTTGCCAAATTGTGTGTTAAGCTTTTGTTTTTTAAGAATCAAGAAATGTAACCTAATAACAAACATATAGAAAAATTTGATGTGAGCAAGCTGCCTCTCACTAGTGCAATGGCATTTTGAAGCATGCATTTGATTTATTAGGGATGTGTAACTAATTATGATTAGTGGGCTTGGGCCTTATATATATAATATAATATTAAATATTTTAGATTTATTTTTAGAGAATTTTTTTCACATTTTACTTGCCTCTCGCGTACCCTCTATATTTCTCATTTTACTCTGTTCATATTTTATATTTCGTATTAGCCTTCCTAGTTCGAAAGGAAGAGAATTGTAAAGTCTCCTCGGGTTGGAAATACATAATGTAAGAAACTGATCTACTGGGATATTTAAGAAGAATATTGTTGCTCCTAACGTTCCGGTAGCTAAATATTATAGTAAAAAAATCTCACACGAAGTGTGGAAACTGTACTAACCTACATTAGATGAACTAGGATAACTCTCTTGTATGATTCTCTGTATTAAACACAAATCACACACAATCACGTTCATAATATTGTCATTATACTATCCAGAACGATATGGTCCTTATTAAATTAATTGCCTAATATATATCAAGAACAGTCCAGTCCTTAGTAAAATATTAATCATTATAAAATCCAGAACGATATGTTCCTTATTAATTTAATTGACTAATATTTATCATTATAGTAGAACGATCTAGTCCTTATTTATTTAATTGTCTTTTTTTTTGTGGTGGTCATGGTTTGAACCCCGGACCTTAGATATATTATGCATTGTCCCTACCAACTACATTGCGTAATATTTATCATTATACTATACAAAACAATATAGCCCTTATTAATTTGACTGCCTGATATTTATCATTATATTATCCACAGCAAATATAATCCTTATTAAATTAATTGTTCAACATCTACCAATAATTTCATGAGTAACAAGTTTTGTAAGTTGCAAGACTAAATTTTAAAAGGATCACGATTTAAAATGTCTAATAAGCATGTACTTTGTCAACTAAGTAAAACACGTTTATATTTTTTCATTGTCAAATCCTACCAAAGACCAAAAGTGAATGAATTTAAAATAAAAGAGGTTGAATAAAAAAATTGCATGAAAGCAAATGGCATCCAAACGCTAAAATTTAAGGTAAAACATTCAACAAATGATACCAATAAACTAACAACAAATTATCATAATATTAGGACTTCTGTTAGAGCCTACAATAAGTTGTATCATCACATTAAACTAAGATCAACCACACAAGAGAAATTGATATCATGTCTTCACCTGAAGTCTTAAGGCATTAGATATATGGGTCAACTTACTTAGTCTATTTTGAGTCTTGGATAATTCATTTTTGTTATTGAATCCATTTACAAGAAGAAAGAAATTAATCAATGCATCAACCTTTAGAGTAAATTTTTCTTATTTTACTTACCATGTCTTGCTTGCTTTTGTCAAAGGCACAGAGGAATTCGTCCTATTGACTTGATGTAAATGTTTTGGCAATTTGAATGTCTATCAATCTCGAAACTCTAACCGGGTTACTTATTCAACATTAGAAAATCCAGGTAAGGTTGTAGACTTTGTTGTCTTGCATGATACTATATATATGTTGTCACTGGCAAGCTCGACTTGAATTCTACAAATATAGTTTTTTTAGAATTGAAGATTATTCCTGCTGTAACATCTTCCTCACATAAGGTTGGTTAGTTATATTGAACAACTCTTAATGTTTCATATTACGTATGAGAAAATATTGAATCTGTACACATAGACTTCTCAACCAAAAATTTCGTCAAGTTGGAAACTCGGGGCGACGTTGCATTATTTTATGCTTCGGGAGAATACTTTTATGCACTTAGCAACCCGAGAAGGTAGGTTTATGAAAGCAACTTTTTGAATGTCATCAATCTCTCATCTACAAAATGCATAGCGTGTTTGGGGGATGACAACAAACTGCCAGAATACTTAGTCGTGATAGAAATCTAGTTCCTCCTAGAGAAAGACGATATATATATGTTGGATTGGTGTTTTAGACATTTACACTACATTATGAGGTAAATTATTCTCTAGTTGAGTAAGAGTGTGTAGTTGAATACTTTCTTGATTAGGAGAGAGATTCTACGTAACTATGAAGACAATAGTAATTTTTTTAATAGAAATGCTTTTTTTTTTGTTTGATAAATTTGATGTTTGTTGATATTCGTAAATATCCGAAGCATCTCAAATTCTGCTAAACACCTATCTAGGCGATATCCGCACGGATATGAGGCGAGCAAAAATATCATTTAATGAATTATATCGACATAAACCACTGGTTAAAGTTCTTGTTAAAAAGATAATTATGCACCAGAAATTGACATGAAAGGACCGAACTAGGGAAATGGTTTAAAAGATATTTTCAAATTTAAGTGGAATCTAATTCTAATAAATATAAATAGTAAGTGATACAATCCTATCGTTTTCTAGTTTGTAATTAGAGGTGGTCATCTGACTCATATCAGTCTACCATTTTTCGACTTAATATCTTAGGTATATTAAGATGAAGTGGAATGTTAGGATCACACCCTATAATACACTCTTTGGATGTGGCTCCAATAGAATAGAGTGTACCTAAAAGAGTGTGTTAAAAGGTGTGACCCTGACATTCTTAAGATGAAAAAGTATGTTTTCAAATCACTTTCATTACATCTAGCAATTCTTTAGGTTTTTAATGCATGTTGAATTACTCATCCAAATTAAAGTTTACTAATTGTTTTGCCCTTTGAGGTGTAAAAGTAAACTTACAAAACATGTGGTTTTCTAGAAAACCAGAGGACCTCATCACAATTTGATTTTGTGAAAGTAAACTGAAATAAATAACAGCTAATAATGAGACAAACATCATTCGTCTTATTTGGTTTTCGCGAACAATAGAATCAAAATGCTCGATACACAACAACCATTGCCTGGTCTCAATTTTATAAATAATGTTAGAAGTGTTTCTACACCATTGAAAATGATCATAAACTATCAAAAAAGTACAGAAAGTTCATGAACTTTTTGCACCAATTCAATTGACTAACTCAATTCCTGTCAAAGGATTTCCAGCATGAAGTTGAAGAACCACATCACCAACAACCTATAATAAAACAATAGGCAAAAAAAGTATCAAATTTCACAGTAGTTTTGCGCTTTTTTTTTTTTATCAAAAAATCAAAATCAATAGTAAAATATGATTTCGAAAAGTTAAAAGTACAAAAGCACTTTAAGCATAGGGAAAAAATATCTTTTTAGCTTTTATAGATCCATATACTTCTGTTCTGGAATAAGTGGAATATGAAACGGCCACACAAACCTTAGCCATGGATCTATAGGAGTGTTCTGTAACGCCTGCAATATGAGGGGTCATGATAACGTTCTTAAATTTCAATATCTGATCATCAGGATCAAATGGCTCCGTCCATGCAACATCAGTGCCTAGCCCTCCTAAATGACCGGATTCAAGGTTTTTGACCACAGCCTCATAGTCTAAAAGACGACCTCTAGCAACATTCACCAGAAGGGCACCCTAAAATAAATATACAATAATTGTTTAACTAGACAGGAATTCATAACTTACAATTATTTCAAGCAAAATAAACTTTTAGCTATTTACTTCTGCAATCGTATCTTAATCAAGTATCATATCTTCCCCAATCTAGCCTATATAAAACAACAAGAAACGTCTGTGATCACTACTGGGTTCAAGCGCAAGTGGTTGGTTCAGAGGATGTGTGAGTGTTTAAAACTACGGGATATTGAGTTTGGTTTCAACTGATAAAAAATAATAAAATCACTTCTGCAATCGTATCTTTCCATATTCCAATTATACATTACTTCTACATATCAAGATAGTATTAATTACCCTTATCTTGATCAAAAGTCTACTCTGCTACAGTTCATATCAGTCAAATTCTTTCAAAGTGTATCATTCTCGAGTCAGCAAGTGATTGGAACCACACCATGTCCTCCAACTTAAAGCGTTAAGCTACTAATTTTAATTTCGTAGAGAATAGGCTGTCATATAAACAATGTCTAGTTCACAGGGAAAAGCTATCACACTGAAATTTTAGCAACTTCACTAAGTAAACGTAACCACAAATCAATTGTAAGGGAACATCCCAGGAGGACCGATTTTTATTTTCGCGCAACTCATTTTTCAGTTAAACAATAAAATCACTCCATTATTTTCTCTATTTCCGTTGTGTTCCTAAAAACACAATGGACCTTGACCCTGCATATATGTGTGCATGTGTGCACGCACACACGCCAAAGAATAAAGACATAGACACAGTTCCTATCATCCTGTACATACATTATGAGCTTATCAGCCCTAAAAAGAGAAATAAGTAAATTTGAGGGGTTAACCTCGGATGGTACAAACCTTTTTCATGGAAGAAATGAAGTTATTGTTGACAATACCAGCCTGAAAAAACATCATATCCGAGTCAATAAGTATGCGTGCCAAAAATTCCAGCATACTAGGCTTAGTTAATGTTCTTTTGAAAACCAAAAGCAAATTATAATGAAAAACAAATATGCAAGCAAACTAGCTAGAAGTAACAGAAGAAGTGGAAGCTTGGAACTACACTAAAAAAGAATTAATAAATGACTGGAGAAAGTTCAACCGTTTCACTGTTTAAGTTTAAGCAGCAAGCAACAATGTCAGCTTTCGTCGCGAAGTCATATATATCTTCATGACTACCCTTCACATCAACAAGATCATCAACATCATCTTCAACAAATAATATAGAATACGTTAAGAAATAGAAGAACAAACTAGTCTTATTAAAAAGTAGTAATCCATGAGAACAGGGAAGGAAAATACTTCTATCTAATTCGTTAGTGTTTTGTGCATACGAAGCCCAACTCCGCTTTGTAGCAATAACTTTTACACCAAAAGGTTTCAATCTCCGTGCTAAATC
The DNA here is from genome assembly GCA_958299785.1 of Medicago lupulina. Lineage (NCBI taxonomy): Eukaryota > Viridiplantae > Streptophyta > Magnoliopsida > Fabales > Fabaceae > Medicago > Medicago lupulina. Next base: position 66,454,447 of record OY283144.1, read on the forward strand.
AATTCCAATGTTCCCGAAGCCCAAAATGAATATCTACATTATCATGAAAAAAAAATTAGTTTTCCACCGTTTTAGTTTTAGCAAACACTACCATGTAAAAGTTGCACCACACGAGGGAAAAGAAACAAATGTAAAAAAGAGAAAATATGATCTTTAACGATTGTTTTAACGGAACAGGTTAGGCCGGTTATTAGAGCCTATGGCCTAGCCTACATCAGACATAGCTTGAGCCAATCTTAGTTACTTAATCAACTAGGTCAAGTAGATAAAAATACATGACTTTACGTTGTCTAAAAAACCGTTTACACCCAACAAGCTGATCTAGTTCAGTAAATATATATATTGGAATACAAGTCAGAATCATACCTTCAAAAGTTTGGTTTTGAATCGACCTATTTACAACCCAACTAACCATAATTGTATCACCCCCTACTCATGTGTAGCATACCTCATTGCTTGTTGTTATTAAATATAACTATTGAGATTAATATCAAAATTCAAGCAATGCTCTTGAGATTTCGAGGAACAAGTTACATGTTAAACTAAAGTTTAGATCTCCTTACATAAATTTCAGAGCCTCTCCAGACACAGCTGAAAAGCACAAGAATAATACATTGCTACTATAATTTGTTTCACACAACACTGCTTAACAAAAAAAAAAAAACCTAATTCAATCAATTTTCACAAAATGGGAAATTCCAAAAGTAAACTATCTATATATATATAGTATATGTTGTTCATAATACTAGAGAAGTCCATCACACACCTAAAAAAATTGTTGCTTGGATCATCTACCCACTTCACGCTCCTTTTTAAGGTAGAAATATAGATTTTATTTCGGTAGAATATGTTGAGATCCATTTTAATCAATGTATGCAACTATCCTCATGCATCTAGCCATCATCAAAAGTAATGTCCCATGGCATATATAAAACAATAACAGATAGTAAGAGATGCAGAATACTAAACAGAATCAATATACTCACAGTTTTCCCAAATAAAGTATCACCGATAGGCTCTCCAAGCTTCCTTTGTTGTATGGAAATCTGCATTTCATTCTGCACATACAAACTTTTTATTTCAGAAATTAAACAACATTCAATGCAAATATTTTGGCATAAAAATTTATACAGTACATATACTAAGCAATTTGAAGCTCAAGCACAAAAAATTGATGTATGGTAGATTTGTTGTGTCCAGGTTCACAAAAGGGAAATGCTGTTGTAGCCAGGTGCACATAAGGAGAACGACGAGAAGAGAAAAAGATGCAGGGTTTAGTGTAGTTTAATCAACAAAAATTCACTATCTCAACAAAGAGTAGATGAAGACACAAATTGCTCAACCCAAGCTTATGCCAATGCTATTATAGCGTAACTTAAACACATTCTCAAACATCACCAGGCTAAGTGTTTTCTTCTCAATTATACCCTTCTCTTTTAATTTTCTAGGCCAATTCTACAGAACCTAAAGGACAACACCATGTAAGTCAACGAAGGTCTAACGGTATGTTCGGCTTGAGATAACGTTTTTAATTTCTCAAATTCCCCCTTGCTTTCAAATATTTGTCAATAAAAATGTGGAGAAATAATTATTTTCATCGTGCAGCCTCATTTAGAAATAATTGACATTTGTTATTTCTAGATAGAAGATACTATACTTGCTTACGGAGGAGACCCAACATAAGATATATGGCCATTTCAGCACATGAAGCTGAATTTCCAGTAACACCACTGGGGATCCTAGCAACTTTAATTCCATGCTTTGTTGCAGCATCGATATCAACACCTATGAGAAAAGTTAGTAAGTGGTCAGAGAAGGAAAAATGAAGCTTTTATTAAATCAATAAAGCTCAACTGACAATAATCACGGTACCTTCCAGCCCAACACCATACTGCATTATAAGCTTCATCTGAACTGCACGTGAAATTATGTCTGAATCTAGCTTCATCATTTTTACTACGCAAACATGATAGTCGGCAATAGCCTTGGGAATTTCTTCCAAAGGGAGAACATCAACCTACAAATGCAAAAGACAACTTATTTATCTAACCTAAAATTAATTGGAATGAAATTTCTTCCAATTGTAATACAAAAGTGGTAGGAATAACTGCAACTCAAGTACAATCTAGAGTCTAGATGTATGTATCAGCTTAAACTACAAGTAACTGCATTCACAAGAGCAGCGAGTACATATAAAATGGATAGTGAAAAACCACAAGCCCCATGATAGATACCAATTTAAATTAAGGAAATAGGACTCAATAATGATAGCACTAAAATGAACATATGATAGATATTAGATACCAGTTTACATAATTCTGCCACTTATTACGTCCTAAAGATAACTACTACTGAAACATTGTTTCCTGTGTTGTTGGCCGATTCCATCATTTCCTTCCTGCACATAAAGATCAGCCCTGTCCAGTTACTTCTTTGCTACCTCCCAAGATCACCAATTTTTTAATTATTTCTCTAAACATTGATGTGAGGGACGGAACATTTCTCTGCACCTAAAGCATATGCCATTGCTTTTCCTCTCCATCGGTTCTTGTTACGTTAAATGGTGCAGACCTTCAAACCAGAATTATGCATATCTCCATTTTTTTCTCAGAAGACACTTAAAAGAAAAATCATGTTATGTGAATTGCCTGATTTTCTCCTCCACCCCAATTGCTGCTCTCATTAGAAAAGGAAGTTACAATATTTGGAACAGTGTCAAATTCCCATTGTCTTCCTTCTACTCTACTCTTCAATAACTTTATTGCAGTCGTGAAACCGCTACCACCATTTCTGCCTCCATATCTCTCTGGCTAATTGCATGGCCTGAAGACGTGATTGAGGCTGGAAAGTATACAGCTTCTGTTTAATGTCTGGTTGCAAGCCTCCTGTGAAATAACCCAATAATTGTTCCTCCGGTGGTTTCTTTACTCGAGAAAACAAGAATTCAAAAGCTTCTATATAGTCATCAACAATACCTGCTTACTTTAAATCTTTCAACTCTTCAAAAGGATTTTAAACATACCTTCCTTCAAATCTTGCAACTAAACTCCTTAAAATTTTCCCAAGTAAGAGAGTCTTCTGTTTCTCGCAGCAAGTTAAATTTCTTGCACAACAGGATTTGCCCCATCAAAGCCTGGTAACTCCACTTTCTTAACTGCCATTCTGTATTCATCACTCCTGCGGCTACAGCTCAGTTTTGGATGTTGCAGTCTCCTTTCCTTTATCATTAGAAATTCTGTGGCTGTCTGTTTACCTTTGACCAAGCAGTTTTTGCATCTCCACTAAAAGTCGCTATGAATTGGCCTCCATTCATTCCACTACTCATGCCAACCCAGAAGCTAGCCCTTCAACATTCTTCTACAACGCCTCCATTAGATTGGATACCCTTAACTTAGTCTCTTACAGAATACCGTTGGCCACTTAAATTCCCTTCCTTTCAATCCGGGAAGTTAACCCAAATGATAGAACACCAATTTAGATATAAGGAAATAGAACTAAGTAACGATAAAACACTAATTTGAAAAGAAGAAAAATAGGATTATCATACCAAATTACAGAAAATACAGCAATGGAATTGTTGTCCCGGAGATTAATTCTCCTACAATAGAGATTACAATAACACACTTGTTGTCCCAAATACTAAGTCTCCTACAGAGAATATTATCTATCCAAACTAGCGAATAACAACCTTCACCCCTCCCCTTTCAAATCCTACTATCATATATAAATAAATAAAATAGGGTTAAATGGCTTTTACCCCCTGCCATTTGGTGCACTTTTGGTTTACCCCCTGTAAAAAAAAACTTGGAGATTCCCCCCTGCCGTTAGAAGATTCTTTGGTTTACACCCCTCAAGGTAGCTGATTGTGCAAAATGGATGATGTGGCACGCTGATATGTTATTTTTTTTGTTTTGATTTTTTTTAAATTCCATATGGCATACATGTCATTTAATTCAATTAAATTTATATTTTAAATTATTTTTTCTTATAAAAAATAATATTAAAGAAGTGGAATACCTAAAATACCCCTAATGGTAAGTCAAAAATCCCAAATTCTTTCTCATCTTCTTCTCCAACGATCCCCTTTCTCTTTACTTCCCTTACTGTTCTTACCTTCATAATCAACAAACCTAAAGAAAAAAGAAAAACATCATCATCAACACTCTAATCATCCTCTCTCTAAAATAACTTGCTATGTCCATCAAAACAAGATCAACAACAACAAGATCTCCGTCCCTAAAAAAAACAACAACAAGATCTCCTTCAAAAACAAATCTCATTCCCTCTTTTCATCATCAAAATCAATAAAACAAAATTGTTATGTCCAACCTATGATAAATCCAAAGATGGATTCGATAGAACAACAACAACAGCAAGAATATCAACAAAAAGTATTTTTTAATTTTTTTAAAAAATCAACAAAAAAAGATGGGGGCAAAGTTTGACGGTGATGGATCTATGGTGGTTGGAGGTCGCGCGCGGTGGCGATGGCTGTGATTGTGACGGCGGCGTTGTGGTGGAGACTATACGGTGACGGGTTTAACAGCGATGGATTTAACGGCAGTGGTGACAGGGACGAGTTTAACAGCGGTGGTGATGCGGTGGTGGGATGGCTGCTAGTTCAAGCATGGGTAGTGTTGTTGATGGTGATAAAGAAGGTTGTTGTTGTTAGAGTGTTGGAAAAATTCTTGGTTTGAAAAAAAGTGTACTGGAAAAATTGTTGTTGTTTTCCCTGTTTACGTTTTCTAATTTGTTTTTAATATGTTATGTTTTTTTCTAAATTAATTATTAATTAATAAAAAGAATTGGTGAAAAAAAATAAATGGAAAAGAAACAAAAAGACAAATCACCGTGCCACGTCATCAGTTTGACACACTCGGATCCTAGTCAGCAAGCCACATAGTCAATTATGTACAGTCATCTCTCATGAGGGTTTAAAACTAAAGAATCTTCTAATGGCAAGGGGGAATCTCCAAGTTTTTTTTGCAGTGGGTAAACCAAAAGTGCACCAAATGGCAGGGGTAAAAGCCATTTAACCCAATAAAATAACTGCACAAGTTATTTTCATACATAACTGCCACTGCATAATCCTGCCACTTATTACTTCATAAATACTGATCCCGTAACATTGTTTCATATGTTGTCTGACTGATTCCATCACACCAGTTCCAGTGATTGTCAGATTGGCATCTCATCCATCATAAAGCATATCAAAGGAAAGCACCGAAGAAACTTAATTCAGTCTAGGTAATATGTTAACCAAATTGAATAGTACAGTCACAGAACTTTGGCTTTCATTCAAATATATTGTCAAAATAGGAATTGGATTTCCTCTGGTTCAAGAAACACAACCTTCTTGTTTCATAATTCTACGGTGTGGGGTAATCTACTTTACTATAAATCAAATAGGAAACCACTTAACGTAACAAACTATGTTTTTATTCATCAAATCTCTGTTATATTTAGGATTGAAAATTTGAAATAACCTAACAACTAAGAGGATGATTCCATAATTTCGTTGGTTTTAACTCTTCGGTTCACAAGGCCTTGGTAATCTGAAGTTCGACTTGAAGGTAGGTAAAGTCTGGCTAACGATTGTTTCATCCAGGGATCAAATTTAAGTACTCCAAATCGATCCGGCCTTAACTGAAGCTCATTAATCACTCGAGACCATCCACTTCGTTAGAGGATGATCTCATATAAACAACCGAACTAGACTAAAAATGCAAAAGACAGTTATAATACCATTCATCATTATTGTTGGAACTAGTAGTAGAATTCAACATGCGGTTTTTATCTATCGTTCTTACTTCCAGGCAACTTAAAAGTTAAAACATCAACATAAGAAAAAGCAGAGAAAATATCAAAATGAAAAGGGTGAAAAAAAGTTGCAATATGTACGTTACCCTAATAGAGATGTACCTTGATAGATGAATAATTCTGCAAATACTCTGTGGTATATAGATGAGAACCTGGAAACTGAGGTCCACAAAACAAAACACGAGTTGTTTTTCTCTCAACATTGTTTGTCATGCTCCCATTTCTCTCCATCAGATTTTTCCTACACAGCACCAATATTGAAATCATAAATTGAAAATATGAAATAAAATCTAACTAAACTTCAAGCCTAATGATATTGAATTTAGAATTTAGTGGGCATGCACCGACATTGTAAAATAGTTTTACACCATCATACAGCTAGGGCCTGTTTGGATTGGCTTATCTACTGTGAGACTGTTTGGGATAACTTATAAAAACAGCTTATAACATTTTTCAAAAGCTTTTGTCAGCTTATTTTCATAAGTTCTCCAAGATAGCTTATGAAAACAACATACTACGATAACATATACATTTATGCATAAGCGTTGATCAATTATCATAATAAGTGATTGAGCTATAAACTACAAATAAGCTGTTTATCCAAGCAGGACCCTAATCTCAAACTATCTTGTGATTTGGCGGAATACAAAATACTCATTGGATGTCAATGTAACTAAACTGCAAGCCTAATGATATTGAATTTAGAATTTAGTGGGCATGCTCTGACATTGTAAAGTAGTTTTACACTGTCATCCAATAAGAAACCGTTAATCTGTCATGTGATACAACTAGGCCTGTTTGGATTGGTTTATCTGAGCTCATTTACTTACATAAGCTTTGTGAGACTGTTTGGAATAATTTATAAAAACAGTGTTTCATAAGCTTTTTTTCAGTTTATTTTCATAAGTTCTCCAAGATAACTTATGAAAACAACTTATAACATATACCAAAACAATTTAACTTTATTTCACAATTTGTTATAGAAATAGCTTATGCATAAGAGCTTATTATAATAAGTGCTTGTGCAATATAAGCTACAAATAAGCTGTTTATCCAAACAGGGCCTTAATCTCATAATATCTTGTGATTTTGCATAATACAATATGCTCATTGGATGTCAGTGTAAAACTACTTTACACTGTCGTGCATCTTCTAAAAGCCTCATTAAAAGAAAACAGAGTGAATTGCGAAGAGTGAAGGAAATTCAAGCATTAAAAGAAACAAAAAAACATACGAACCTGGAATCTAGAGTTGTTGTAGAGAAGAGAAGTGAGTGTTGAGATTTTCGTTGAAACAAAGATTTGCTTCTCCTCAACAAGTACAACACACTTTCTCTTCTCATTTTCTTTTTATTGTAAATCATTTAGCCCGGAAATGGGGAGTTCTTCCCTTTTTCTAGACACCTGTCTGTTGCAACTTGTTATATATAAATAAATAAATAAAAAAGAGTTTAATTTTTTAATGTTGTTAGTAACATTACTGTGTTCTGCACTTTCAATTCTTGTCGGTGGGCAATTCATGGTATCTGTTGGAACAATTAATAGTCAAAATTAGTTAAAAATATTTTTGGCACCGAAGAGATTACTAGACTGAGTCGCGGACTAGGTCGCTCTCTTTAAGACGTTTCGTGGCATTGTCCTAAATTGTGCAAGCAGACTATCAACCACGACGTCCCCTGGATAAAACAGCTCAGCTACACCTGTTTCGGAATCCTACTGCACTGTAAGATCCGTTCTAGAAATACATCTTCATATATGGTGCTAAGACCACTCTAATATGGCATTGATATCACTCTATTATGGTACTAGGACTAATCTAATATGGTGTTTCCACCACTCTAACCTCTAACTTTTCCAAGGGCATAAAACATAAAAAGCCACTCTATTATTAAGATCATTCTTATTTCCGAAGGGACGATATATATCGAAAGGGACTATGATCTTAATAATACTCTTATTTCCAAAGGGACAAAGTTTACTGAAGGGACTATGTTCTTAAGACCATTCTTAATTCTGAAGGGACATTATAAACCGAAGGGACTATGACCTTAAGAACACTCTTTAAATCCGAAGGGACAGAAAAAGAGGAAGAAGAAAAGAATAGCTCGTCAACACAAGCTAAAGGAGGGAGAAGAGAGAAAAGTTCTTTGACAACTCAACAGAACTTTTGGGGTGAGTAGAAATGAGGGAGGGGAGCTCTATTTATAGGTGAAGGGCCAAAGATGAGTTACAAATCCAATGGCTATGATTAGTTGACCTCTACAAAATCAATGACATGATTTCTCCTCATAAATAAGCACTCAATGGGATAATTGACATGAGAATTTTTTTTAATTCACATATTAACACTCATAGTGTTCCAACAATCCCCCACTTGAATTTAAAAAATAACTCAGAGGTTTCTATTAATATTGCATAGCAAAGGTGTCTTACGACTTGAACCTTTGCCTTCTAAGATTGTGCATAAGCGAAGGTGTCTATGACTTGACCTTTGCGTAGTGAATAAGATTCAGATTTTACTAGAGTGACTCGTAGTCTTGAACTCTATCTCTGACATCAAACCACACACAACCTTTTCTTAGATGTATTCTCAAAAGCCTGTGCATTAAAGGCCATGCACGTCAATCCCAATTTAGTGAACGCTCTAGGAATTTTGCCTATAGAATTCCATAGGAAGCGGCCCCCACTTCCACATTCACAAAGGTGAGTCTATCAAGAGTACTCCTGTAGCTAGGTACTCCACTCAACATAGAGTATAGATCGCATTAAGAGTTTATATTATCTCAACCTCTTATCGCTTCAGGAATCATGCCTCTTATGATTTATTATGGCATGTTCATCTCATATCACTTCACAACTTGTTATTACCCATTGAACCTATTTCTTGGGATCTCCAGTCATTTAGGTCGGGTTACCATCATGAGTGATTCCATAGGCACTAGTCTCATCTTCATCGATGTGTTATGGACTTTCTCTCTAGCTAGTCCTTTCGTCAAAGGATCGGCTAAAATTTCATTAGTGTGTACGTGATCCACTCTTACAGCCCCTATGGAGACTAACTCTCCAACAATGTTGTTTCTTATGACATTTTTCTCATCTCTTACCGTCACATTAACGGTTCTCAATGTTGTTTCTTATTACATAAACTTGATCGCCCTAAATCCGAGAAAGAAACCAAAAAATATAAAATAAATCAAAATATACACTAATAAGTAACATTGATAAATCATAAAGGAAATTACAACAGATCTTAACTAACTCATCTAACTTTTGCATTACAAATAATGAGCTTCATATGTTGATTCTCATTACTACCAGTTACAATCCAAGAACCCAGCACTCCAAATCCTATTTTACAAATGTCCAAATCATTTTTGAGATTCTTAATGTAGTCATAATCCATTGGCATTGAAAGTCCTATATATAAATACAATAATGCATCATTAAATTTTATTGTCTTTGTTCATTCTGATATCGAAAGAAGCTAACATATTTCTATGTGATCAATTTTTGTATTATCAAATCAACCTGATATTAAATGCACAAATTTTTGTATCATCAATTTTTTGGACCTAAATGATATGACAAAAACAAATTTACACCAATCAACTTTCGTATGACTCAATGATATAGGAAAGAATAAACCAAATTAAATATGAAAACTGTTACAGCTTTCGGATTACTCACAAAAACTAAAATAACCTGCATGTATCAATTTTTTTTCAACTACAGTACCAGAAGCTAAAATAACAATTGTGTCAAAAGCTTACCATGAGCTAAAATTCAATCATCATGACCTCTATTATACTCCACATAACAAAGGAAGATTTTTCTACAGTCATGCAACATAACAATTTTTGGTACATAATCCACTAACAATTGAAAAAAAAAACAAAAAAAGAACCCTTAAAATGCATAATCGTGAAAAAAAGGAAGAAAACCACCTATGATGAAGCAAAAACTAAAACAGTGTCGAAAAATGACCCCTCAAGCCATAGAAATCAGTCAACTCAAATCATGCATAGTCTTAGAACCATGAAAAAAAAGGAAGAAAATGACCTCTTATGAAGAAGAAAGTGAAACAGTGTTTCCAGCTAAACTTAGATACCGTTTGGCCAAAGTTTTTTACGGTCTAACATTTATTTCAAAACAAAGTTAAAATAAAGGCCTTTACGAAAGAAGCTAAAGTTGTTTGGTTTCTTTGTTTTTTTAGTTTTAAAGCTATTTTTAAGTTAAATGTTGTTTGCCAAAAAATTGTACAAACTTTTTTTTTTTATGGTGTCCAGGGTTCAAACCCCGGACTTGGCATATATTTATGCGTTGTTCCTATCAACTGAGCTAAGTTCACGAGGACAAAACTTTGAATTTCTTATGAATTAACATAACAAATAAAAAAATGTTTAAAATATTTTCTGAAGGCTAAAAATGTTTAAAAAAAATAAAAGATATTTTTTTTTACAAATACTATATTTACTCAATAACGTTTATTTTTTGTAACATGAATACAAATTTGTATCATCATATAAATGAGTTGTTAAATATTTGAATAGGAGAAAGAATTTAAAGAGTCTGAAATAATAACATAAATGATATCAAAATAGTTGGTTTTTTCTATTTCAATTATGCTCTATAACAAATTTCTTTATAAGAATACCATATTTTTGGTGTCTTACAAAAATATAAGAATTTATATTATATGATATTATATTTGTTACATTGTTGGTCTCATGGAAACATATATGTTTATACATTGTTACAATATATATATATATATATATATATATATATATATATTTAGGCATCTATACCTTTTTTGATAAAAGACATCTACAATTTTACTTTTAATTAAAATCAAAATTTTATAAAAATAATCATACGCATTATGCAACGTCAAAAAATATTATACGCATTAGCGTAACAAAAAAACAGACACACATAAAGTATTACTTTAAACGCTAATGTGTGTTTGTGTATATTAGCGAGGTGGAAGTAAGAAAATAAAAATATTTGGTATCATTAAATGACAGCGTGAATAAAAATATTTGTGAGGTTGTGATGATTAAACGATATTGAAATTAAATATATAAGTGATAAAAATATAATAAAATTCCTTTGAAAAAAAGGTAATAAAATTAAATGGAAGAAAAAAAACATATTGAAATATAATATTAAAAAATAATAGAAAAGGTTTCCAACGTGAATTGAAGAGAGATGCTTGTGAAATAAATATTCGAGAAGTAGTTTTTTGAAGTAGCATTCAACAACTTTTGGCCAAAACTCATTCCATTCAATTTCATGCATTAAAAAAAGTACCTTCTTTAGTAAGTACTTAATTGATATTGTATTTGGCATAACTTCTCCTTAAAAATATAGAGAAATTGAAAAAAAAAACTGGGTCATATGGTATCTTAATCTCCCACAACGGCAGTGTAGAAGCAACTGAATTTGAAAAAAAATTTGAAAAATAGTTAAAAATAAAAAAATTGGAAAATAGTTAAATATTTTTAAAAATATAAAAATTTGAAAATAGTTAAAAAAAAATCGCTGAGGTAGCACTCAACCAAGCAACACTAAAAAAAATTATATGCATTAGCGTAACAAAAAAACAAACAGACGGACATAAAATATTACTCTAAATGTTAATGTGTGTGTATATATATATTCGCGAGGTTGCAGAAAGGAAATAAAAATATTTGGTATTATTATATGACAGCGTGAATAAAAATATTTGTGAGATTGTGATGATTAAACAATATTAAAATTAAATATATAAGTGATAAAAAGATAATAAAATTCCTTTAAAAAAAGATAATAAAATTAAATGGAACCTCCTTAAAAAATCAAATGGAACGGTTCAAAAAAATAAAATAAAATAAAGTTAAGTGGAAGGAAAAAACATATTGAAATATAATATTAAAAAAATAAAAGAAAAGATTTCCAGCGTGAGTTGAAAAGAGGTGTTTGTGAAATAAATTATCGAGAAATAGTTTTTTAAAGTAACATTCAACAACTTTTGGACAAAACTCATTTCATTCAATTTTATGCATTCAAAAAAAGTATTTTTTTTAGTAAGTACTTAATTGATATTGTGTTTGGCCTAACTTCTCCTTAAAAATGTAGAGAAATTGAAAAAAAGTCGGGTCAAACGGTACATTAATCTCCCACAACGACAATGTAGAAGCAACTGAATTTATGATTATTTTTATTCTTATAAAATAAATATAAAATAAAAAAAGAAAATAATATAAAATATAGAATATAATATTTGGATGAGGTGGCACTCTCCAAAGTTAAGAAATTATGGAATTACCAAATTACTCTCCTAAAGATAAAATTGGAAATTCATATGGCATCAATTTTATTAAATAGTTAATAGATAAGGATAGTAACACAATCTTTTTTTGGAAGATAGTAACACCACACACAATTTTTAATACATCTTTTTATTGATACAATAAAAAAATTGTATAAAAAAATGTGCGTTAATGAACTTTTTTCTAAGGAGTATGTTAATGGAATATGTTACTTCTAGAGATTAGTCAGAGACAAGTAAATAAGGTTGTTTAAATTTTAGTTTGAGAGACCACTTTCATAACTAGTTCCCATATCTTTAATATTACACCTCTTTGTATTTTGACTTTTGATTATTAGTGAAAAGCTATAAGCTATTTTCTAAAACAATAATTGAAATAAAGTCACTCACAACTTTCTTTAATTTTTTTTTTTTTTTGAGGATTTTTCATTTGTTTGTGCTGATTTTTCATTTTCTAAATTCAAGGATTGATATGTATGTATCGGTTTAAGTACTCTTAAGATAGAAGTTGGGATACAACGATAGAAGGGGGTTGATAGACCAATTTCTATTGGGCTGACTAATGGCTTATCTTGATAAAACATGAGAAGAATTTTTTATCGTCTTTCTATCTTCTCGCGCGCCTTCTGAATTTTTCATTTTGTTTAGTCTAGATTTCTCGCGCGCCTTCTGAATTTCTCATTTTATTTCGTTTGGATTATCAAATCCGAAGCATGTCTTTATATTTAGGGATAAGAGAATCCAAAGCAATCTGTTTAGCCTTCGACTCCGTCCTCTGCCAATTTACCATTTATTTTGCGAAATTACACACTTCAGATTCTATAACCTGAACCGTGTTTTTACGTTTCAGATTATAGTATCCGAAATATTCTAATATATATGCATGCATATGTTTCCCAAAAAGAAACACTCCCTCACCAACTTTATCTTCTTTCCCTCCAAAAACAGCTCCTTTTCAACAAAAGTTTGATTTCTAAGCACAATTTAATCATCAATGGACTTCATACACACTATTTTCGTCCAAATGCAAAGTTAATCAGACTCAAATCTTCCTTGTTAGTTTCTACGTGTTTTTGTTTCATTCATGTTAAGTTGTTTGTATTAGCGCTATTTGTATTGTATAATCCAAAAAATTCATAGTTGGGCATCTGTTGCAAAGCTTCAAACAGATAAATATTGATATGTCATTGCTTCCGGACTTCAAGAATCTTGTTGCATTTCTTTAAAAAAAAAAATGTTGTATTACTTCTCCGAAATAGCTTTCACAAGCCTTTGTGGAAAGGAAGGAGTTGGCCTTTCTGGTATAATCTTCTTAGAGTTGACTAATGTTGCAACTTTGGAAGTGGATGTTGCAGCATTGAGACTTGAGGTTGCAACGTTCTACTTCTCTAACTCTTTGTTGGAAATGAATTTTTCATAATTTTGAACCAAGTGTAAAGAACCTTGATCAAGAGTAATCTTTCTTTCCTTCTACACACTTTCAATCTCTTTCCCACTCCTTAAGCCAATTGCATTTTGCTCCCTATCCCATGCGCCTGGGGCGTCTGACTTTAGCCTCTAGTGCAGAATATTATGCCTGTTTTCATTGTTCTTTGAGTGTTTTCTTTCTTCCACTTGGCCTTGAGACTTGGGATAAAATTCCCCCACTTGTAATTTCTTCAAACCCTTCTTGAACATTGATAATCTTAGTTCCATGTATTCTTAAACTTTCATGATGTATCTTGCTTGCCGATTTACATGATTTGTCAATTAAAAGACTCAAAACACCCATGAAATTATCTGGTTTGGAGAAGAAATGAATTTACATGACTCGATTGAAAATATTAAAAAATGTCCATTAAACCATGAGAAACTTCTCTAAAATTCCACTATTATGACCCAAATGTATGATAAAATGACTGAAAAACATGTTGAAAATAATGTAAGAAGACTTGTCATGACACAGAACGAAAGCAAGATTTAGCAAGCGCTAAACCTAAAAGATAAACAAACATGTTTCAAGCGACAAACCTATCCAATAAGGGTTTCTGGAATGCACCAAAATCGAGAAAAGTTCTCAATAATTTTATTGAATGAAAAAGTGCATCTTAGGCTACGAAATTTCTGTTTATAAAGTAGGGGGAATAACAAACCCGGATGGGCTGAAAAATAACAAACTAAAATAAAACAAAAAAAAAATGCTGAAATATTAAAATGTTGTTTTGGGCTTTCAGGTGACTCCGAATGACAAAAATCACCCCTACATCATCGTAAAGCAATGTGTTACGATCGTGAAGTTTCGGGCTTTCCGAAAAGGTATAATTCGAGTCAATCCGACATCGGATGTCAAATCTACACTATTCCAAGTGAGCCTTTCTTGCACGCTACTTCATCTTCGATACGCACCGCTAATTTGGCTACATGATGGCATGACAACCCCAAACTTAAAATGTTGCTTGTACTCAAGTAACAAAAATAGCGAAGTTAAATTTTTCATAATTTTTCAGAGAACATACTTTCTGAAGAGGTTGCTCAGATCATCATCCATTTACAGGCTTTACTAACTTACCACTTTCATGGAAGCATGACAGGCTTAGAGAAGATAACCATAGTCTCATCATTACTTAATTCCATAATACAAATACGTATCCTAATAAAGCCAATGAGATTGGTTAAGGCATTAGCCAACTCCAGACATGTGAATGCACCTTGCTATGTACTTGAAAATTCTAAAAGTCATTAAAAGTCAATAATATTTACACACTTTAGAGATCTTTCAAGGTTATAATGTGGCTTAGGTTAAGATGAAATATATTTGAAAAAGTAAGCTAACAAACAAACTTGGAGTTATATTATAAGCTATGGATCCCTAAACTGTAAAGCATTATGACCTTCTGTCTTTGTGCCAACAATAATGGGTAGTAATAGAACCACTTTTTTAAGAGACCAATTTTTTGACTCTTTCTTTTATATATATAGTGTAGACCACTTGTGTATCATTATACGACCAATAGTTCGTAGAAACCGGCCACAAGTCTAAGCAAAAATGACATTCAACATAGATACCGTAACAACTTGAGTTTTTAAAACCAAAAGTTTATTCGATAAAAGTCTTTTACAACGGACAATATCTAATTTACAGTTTTTTAAATAAAGTTTACCTTAAAATATCATTCAGTAACCTTTTAGAAAAGGGGAAAAAAAACTTAAAAGTATAATTGAGAACCTAAACTCTAGACTCTCGTGATCCGGCTTCGATTGACTCCAAAATGGTTTTTTAAATTCTCTTATTGCATGTTTTGGATTTAGAGTTAATCTTGATCAATTAGTGGAAAAAGTGAAGGATGATGGTGAGGGAGGAGTGAACCCGAGAGGGGAAAGAAAGCGGATGAGGAGTGTTCCAAAAATCTGTTTTTCTTTATTGATTGGGCTATATATGGTTGTGAGGGATATTATCTTTTTTGCCCTTGCTGTAATCTTGCAAACCCCAACTTACCCTTAGCATGGCTAAGTACTCTATTTTCTTCTCATTTTTAATGTGTTAATTCTCTTACTTAGGTACTAATGGATGATTTAAGTTTGTGATATTACATATACACACATAATGAAAGAATTATTGTAGAAAATAAAAATTATTTGACTCAACTCTCACCAGTTACGCTATACAGAAAAGAGATAGTGATCATGATCGGTATCTTGCGCAACAAGCTCCATTAGTTATCGTGCTCTTAAACTTCAGGGTAAGCTAACATTTGTTGTTATGGTTCAGATGACTTATTGAGACTAAAACAATATTTGAAAATTTTGAAATGGAAAAGTTATGTGAGCATAGTGACAAGTAGCAGTAGTAAATGATTTGTGAATGTTTTGACAAGAATCTTAAAGTGATTGCTTTTGAAATAGAAACGAAATAAACTAATGGATTGCCTCTCATTCAACGCTTGTTTTATGTCATTAACTCAACACCTCAGCAACTGTTAGGGTGACTTATATGAAAGAAACAACACATCATTCTCCCTCTTCCTCTTGTTTGATAGGAATTTCACGAATCTGGCATAGATAAGTAAGTGTTCTCATGCTCCCGTTAGTAAGTTTTTGGAACTTATGCTCCTCATTCTTATAGAACAATGAGACTCTTGTTGTACGGGAAGCTTCCTTTGAATCTCCGATGTCATGAAGTTTTGTGGACATAACAGTATGTGTACTTGCATCACCACGTTCTCTACCACTCCATATGGATGTTAAAATGAAATTTGATGACTTTTTTAGTATTGATGATGACATCAAATTAATGCTTGGATCGAGATCACACATAGCTTTTCCTATGGACAACTTCTCAATAGAGTTGAAAATTCTTGGGTTATTTTTCTTGTAGGTAACTGTCTTTGAAATATGACATTACAACTGTCAACGAGAGAAATAGATTCTTTCTCCTTCAACTTCTACTTTTTGGATAGAAGTTCTTTCACAAACTTTGCATAAATGAGCATCTTCTCGAGAGCTTCGACCAAAGACATGTTGATTTGCAAGCTAGTAAGCAACTGCCTAAAATTTTAAAACTCCCAATTTTTTTTTATAGGGGTATGTCATTTTCTCTTTAACCCCATGTGCAGGGCGCATGGCTTCAGCCTCCCGTGCGGATTTTGCCTTTTTTATTCTTTCTTTGAGTGTTTTCCTTCTCCAACTTGTAATGTCTTCAAAACCTTCTTAAAAATTGATAATCTTTATTTCATGTCTTCCAAAAATTTCATGGGGTATCTTGCTTAACGATTTACATGATTTGTCAATTAAAACACCTATGAAATATTAAGATGAATAAAGCTAGTTAACTATCTAGAAAAACTTAGAATATTTTAACAACTTACAATCTCCAAGAACGGCGCTAAAATTTGATGCAATGCAAAATATAAATGCAAGTATACACTACCTCAAGTTATAGTATAAAAAAAATCGTATCCACATGAATTGTGGCGTTGTTACTTTCAAAATCATTCCAAACAGAAAATGAGCTTGTATAAAAATAAAATAAATCATTTCAATTGGTATTAAGATCTAAAAGGGTATTTAGATCTCAGTGGTGAAAAGTGTGGTTAAGGATATAAATTAGTTAAAATAGAGGTTTGCAGGTAAAAGAATGTTACAACTTCAAACAGATTCTTGGTGACCTAGTGATAAAAAGAAAAGTTTGATAATGAGTTTAATGTTGTAAAAGGCGATAGTAAAACATGTAATGTACCATATACCATTAAACACTTATTTTGTCCTCATTTCTCCTCTTTTTTATTCATTTTCTCTTACTTTTAAAGCACTATTAAAATCAAGCACCACATGGATTAAAGTAAGTCTGCAACATTATGACCATATCCACTTTGATTTTATTTAATCATTTTCAAATAAATGCTATAATGTAGAATGTGCATGATAACATATCTTATGTTTTTTTCGCACTTGATAACCGTTGATTAAATCATATGGCCCATATTAACTTGCTTTAAGAAAAAAAATCACTAATGTACTGTAGGAAACATAATTCCCTCACCCATCGTAGCCCTGTTTGTTTTTGCGATTGATCCAACATAAAACCACGTTTTGGCTAACGCTCTAAATTCGAATTTCTACTTTTTCACGTTTTTAGCCATTGGAAAGCGTGAAAGATGCATTGGGACGTGTTTTTCAGCTTACAAACGTATTCCCAAACACACAATAAGTCGTTGTAAAATTTTGTATTTGTAAACTTCATTTCTCTTTTTTTCGGGAAGACTTTGATAAACTCAGGGAGAAAAGTGAAAAAAATGGAAATGATTTTAGTTTATTTATGAGGGTAAAAAAATTAGGAAATTCACGCAAAATATAGGTATAATTGTAAAGGTGTTAGGTAAAATCTTTTCAAGAGGGTCTATCATGGCAACACATTACACAATTGAGACTAGGACTAAGCATGTTTTTCACATATTAAATATATTATATATTATATATAATAAATAATATATAGTCGGCTCAACTAACAATGTTGATATTATTAAGTTGAACATAATTTTTATCTATGTTTGAACCTAAAATCTTATAGTTATGTGTGTAAATTATAGTATGATACTTGTCATTTCATCTCATCTGTTGATAAAAAAAATGTTACCTACTTTTTTTATATAATATATGTAAAAATTGAGAAAAGAGCTTATATATAAATATATAAAAGGAACGAAACTTGACCAACTAAAAAAAAAGGAACGAAAATTGTATTATTCACTTTAGTCTTTGAAAATAAATTACCCACAATTGTTGAAATTACCCATTTTACCCTGCAAAATGAATCAAATCATTTTAGATGATTTTTTTTTAAATGCTAACGAGTCTCTAGCTAAGTCCCTCAAAAAAAAAAAGTCTCTAGCAAAGGAGCACAAGGTAAGTAAACCATGTGGCCAATATAGTAATATTATCTTCGAAAATATTTATTCAATTTCTTTAAGGTTTAAAAATAGTTCTTTTCAATAAAAAAAATTATATTCTTAGTGTCCTTTTTTTTTTAGGATATTCTTAGTGTCCTTAACTAGTGCGTTTTATTAGCATAATTTTTTTAAACAAATTTTTCTGCTGACTTAAGCAATGTAAACAAAATATGTGGCAATTCAATATCATAATAAATTGGTCATAATAGCAGATATTACTCATTTTACTGGGGAAAATGATCCTTTTCCTTCGTACTTAAGAAATGCAAAATATGTGCTATTTTATTATCATAGAGTAGTTTACAAAATGAAATTTCATTTCCTAAAAAGTTGTTTTGCTATTTTATTAAGAATTCGGATCCTTTTGGAAACCATAAAACTCTCAATTCAATTGAGGTTATTGCCGTATATGTGCAATTTGTTGGCAATTATTCTCATAGAGTACTAACTATAGAGGAGTAGTAATTTAACTTTGAAAGGAAAAACTATTTTTTTTTAGCTCTTTGTAAACAAAGTTATTAATGCTGAGTCAAAGAAACGGATGGAAACGTTTAAAGCAAATTGCAAGCTCTGTTTCGAAGTTCACATTGATGAAATGGTAAAAAGATTGCGTTAAAAAAATGATAAAAAAAAGACAGTAAATAATAAATTGAAGTATGCAATCTTTTAGCGAAAATGTATCTCTAAATATAAACACCATTTTAAATTACCATTTTTTAAATATATATCATTTATTAATATCACTAATTTATTTTTGTAGATGAAATGTCATACATCCACATATAAAAATATATTTTAGTAACATCGACACAAAAAATAGACACATTACATACACAACATTTTTTCTTAAAATAAGTGGAAATGAAAAAAAAAAAAAACTTATAAAATGCCACCAATGTGGTAACTAATTTTTACTTTTTTTGGTAAACAGGTAGTAACTAATTAAGTACTAGTGGTAAAGAATTAAATTAAATTATCAACTAAGTTGGTTAAGAAAGTAGTAGTGCGTAATGAAAATCAAATATAGTCTTAAAATTACCACTCATACTTAAAATGTTACCCCAATTTCATGAAATTTAACTACAAAACGACATTGCCACCGACCTAGTCAACTTTGTGACCTCATTTTCTTTTCCTTCCTAAGAAAGTTTTTCAACATTTTCTATGGATTGCATGAACTCCTTTTGCCGTCAATGTCATCACCCTTAAGTGAGATCCCTTTTTTGCGTGTCCTCTTTCATTTTCTTCTTCAATACCATTGAAAGAATTCATAGTAACATATACGGTAAAGAGTTTTCTTTCTTTCAAGATCACACGTATTCTATTTCAAGGTAGCAAACACAACATGAAAATGTGGCGTAAATATATCAAATATAGAGAAAAAATTTCAAAGTTCACACTTGGTAGTGGCACATAATATGGAAGGAAATTGACTTAAAATTAATATGGTTGAAATGAAGACGATTAGTAACCTAAATATGATAAGGTGACAATTTTTTTGGTTAGTGACTAGGCCCCACTTATTTATAGCATTTAATTTGATGATGCTCTTCATGCACTATAAATAAGAATGTTGTAAGAGCATTTTCTTTCATCTTATTCTCAAGTATTGTTGTGTTCAGTTTACTAATTAACAAAGATGAATTTCAAACCTTTTGTTTTGCTGATACTTCTGTCTGGTGTGGCTCTCTCAGCAGTGAGTGCTTATGAAAAACCATCACCAAGCGGAAAGGATGAAGAGCTTATGGAATATCACAAGCAAAAATATGGTAAATTTATTTTTGTTTTCTCTATTTTTGTGTTTAGTTTAAATGGGATTGATAGATTTCGTGAATGATAGTTATTTAAGTCAATTGTGCAATCATATGCAGTTATAAGTGGAAGAAAATTGATTTTGGAGCCACTTAATGGTGGAAAGGAAGGCGGCGAATATGGTGGTGGATCTGGTGGTGGCGGCCATGGAGGAGGTAGTGGAGGTGTAATAGGGGGCGGTGTTGGTGGTGGAGAAGGAGGTGGGAGTGGTAGCGGTGGAAGTGGAGGAGGAGATTATGGTGGTGGAGGAAGTGGAAGTGGAGGAGGTAGTGGTAGTGGCGGCGGAAGTGGAGGAGGAGATTATGGTGGTGGAGGAAGTGGAAGTGGAGGAGGTAGTGGTAGTGGCGGCGGAAGTGGAGGAGGTGGAAGCGGTGGAGGAAGTGGAAGTGGAGAAGGAGGTGGTAGTGGAGGAGATTACGGTGGTGGTGGAAGTGGAGGTGGTAGTGGTGGCGGAAGTGGAGGTGGAAGTGGCGGAGGAAGTGGAAGTGGAGGAGGTTATGGTGGTGGCAGTGGCAGTGGAGGTGGTAGTGGCGGAGGAGGTGGAAGTGGTGGCGGTGGTGGTGGAGGAGGAGGTGGCAGTGGTGGTGGTGGAAGCGGAGGAGGAGATTATGGTGGCGGAGGAAGTAGTGGTGGAAGTGGCGGAGGCGGTGGTGAAGGTGGTGGAAGCGGAGGAGGTGATTATGGTGGTGGAAGTGGAGGAGGAAGTTCCGGTGGTGGTAAAGGTGGTGGCAGCGGAGGTGATTATGGTGGTGGAGGAAGTGGTGGTGGAAGTGGAGGAGGTAGTGGTGAAGGAGGTGGAAAGGGAGGAGGAGGATATGGTGGTGGTGGAAGCGGAGGAAGCGGTGGTGGTGAAGGAGGTGGTAGCGGTTCAGGTGGCGGTGGAAAGGGAGGAGGAGGATATGGTGGTGGCGGAAGCGGTGGTGGAAGCGGAGGAGGTGGCGGTGAAGGAAGTGGAAGTGGATCAGGTGGTGGTGAAGGAGGTGGAAGCGGTTCAGGTGGCGGTGGAAAGGGAGGAGGAGGATATGGTGGTGGCGGAAGCGGGGGAAGCGGTGGTGGAAGTGGATCAGGTGGTGGTGAAGGAGGTGGTAGTGGTTCAGGTGGCGGTGGAAAGGGAGGAGGAGGATATGGTGGTGGCGGAAGCGGGGGAAGCGGTGGTGGAAGTGGAGGAGGTGGCGGTGAAGGAGGTGGAAGTGGATCAGGTGGTGGTGAAGGAGGTGGAAGCGGTTCTGGTGGAGGTGGAAGTGGTGGTGGAGGAAGCGGAGGAAGTGGTGGTGGAAGCGGGGGAGGTGGTGGTGAAGGAGGTGGAAGTGGAGGAGGTGGTAGCGGAGGTGGAGGTTACGGTGGTGGAGGAAGTGGAGGAGGCGGCAGTGGAGGTGGTGGAGGCGATGGAGGTTATTAATTCAATGGTATATGGGACATCTATATTTTATGGCAGATATAGGACTAGAATATATACTTTTTTCAAGTTTGTTTTATCCTTAAATGTTTGCCATAAGTATTGTATTGGCTTTGTTTATGTGTAAGTATACTTATGATCGGCATGATTTGAGATATTGACAATAATAATGAAAATTGAAAATTTGCATGATTCAATACTTGTTTTCATTTTCTCCTCAGGAAAAAAAAATACATATTTTCATTAGAGATAACTAATGAAATATTCATATCTACATACAAACAATGCTCCAAGACTCTAATTAAGAAGCGTTCGCCAATTGAATTATCACTGATTATAATTGGCTTTCCAAGTTTCTTCTGTTGTGTGGAAATCTATAGATTCTGCATGCAAATTTATCTTTTTCAAAAATTTATAATATGGAACAAATAATTAGATCGATGCAAAACTCAGATAGAACAATGCATGGATTAAAGCAAGTTGAAACTTGAAACTGATGCACACAAAGTCAAAGCCAAAAGGATATTGAATCCAGAACTAATTAAGGGTCTATTTGAATCGAGAAAACTTTGTTATTTTGCAAACTTGACTTTTGAAAATTAGTTGAGTTTGAAAAATTGATTTCATACAAGAAATGGTGGAAGTGAATTCTTTTGCACCAATGTTACATGCCTAATGATGTTTCTATGGAATTCACTGAAATCAGAGGGAGAATTCCATATTACAATGAAAATGATATCTAATGAACCTATTTCATGAGGAAATGATAAGGCCATTGAATCCATCTATCTAAACATGTGTATCTTATAAGAATTTCATAATCAAAATGGGAACAAAGTGAATAAAAGTATATAAAATTTATGACTGCAAATCAACAATCAAGTAAATTTTAGTCAATTGTACAACACAATTTTCAAGTAAGAAATGCAGATATTGGTTTTTATAGTTGAATTCGTAATAGGACAGTGAAAAAAAAGTGATAGAAACTGAATCTTAAAGCAAGAGTTCTTATACTTGTTTTGTCTGTTTGAGTTAAAATAAATTAGATAGACTCAAATTGACTAAACTATATAAGGAAATTATAGCCCTTAAAAAAACTATAATGAAATAGAAATAAATAAACCATAAAATATGTATATAAAATCAACTGAATTCAGATTTTGTTGATGTTGGTTATTTTCAAGGGTTCTCTTTGCCTTGTGTAGTTGTAGGGCTGTCTTGACGATTTGGAGGTGCCCTTTTAATCTTGACAATTTTCATTTAAAAAGTGTTGAAAAAAATCCAACAACACTTAGAGTGACAAACATCTATTTTGTAGTTAAAAACATGATAAATGGTTTAAACATGACTTTTACCTACATGCAAATATACATTTATCTATGGACAATGTATATATAATTGACAGTAAAATTGTTGAGATCGTAACTTTTACCTACAGAAAAATGACATTGAGTAACGGATTTTGTCCGTAGTTACAAGTGTTTTACCTTTTTTGTCAAATTTTGAGGGACCTGTGCTAAGGGCCTTGTTTCACTTGCAAAGGGCCTGTCCTGTATATATAGGTTCTACTTTGCACTCATTTTCTCTTGAGTATTATATCGTCTATGATAATGTGTATTTGTAGCACATAAATTATGAATGAAGTATCATTAATTGGCTCTCCAAGCTTCTGATCTGTTGTATGGAAATCCAGTCTATTCTATTGTCACAAAGTTTAGATAAAAAAGCTAGATAATCCTTTGTTATTTTGCAAACCGGTATTTTGAAAAGGACTTGAGTTTGGAAATTTGATTACATAAAAGAAAAGTAGGAAGTTGAATTCTATTGAAACTTTGTTACAAACAAAATCAAAGTCTTAACTTATGTTACTTATACATTGTGCAACCTAATTAAGTAAACCCATGCCACCTCATTTAGAAAGAAAGAAAAAAAAATGAAAGGAGATTTCTCATTTAAAAATTGAAGATGCTTATATATGGCCATTCCAAGCTGAATTTCATGTATCATCATTTAGTTTAGGAATTTTTTGTTTAAAATGTGTTGTTATTTCGCAGCTTTGAGTGTCATTTTAGGTCACTGGTGGACGTAAATTAACATGAAAACATTGAAACTATTGCTAATACAGTCCGTGAACTTATTGTAGAAAAGACTAGATTTGCTTACTTTGGTGAAGTGGAACTTAGAGGAATGGTTCTCAATGTAGAAAAGAGTTTCCTTTCCTATTTCATTACTTTCATTCCTAAGGTGTTTAGCCCTCGCTTTATAGAGAAATATTGCCCTATCTCTTTGCTGAGAAGTCGTTACAAGTTATTGGCAAATTTTTTAGCTAAAAGACTCAAGTGAAATGATGGATACCATAATTTCAAGAAGCCAATAGTCATTCCTAAAATGGGAGGTATTGTTTCGAACATTTAGCTGAGTTGCGATATTCGTCTGATGATCAAGCATGGAAGTATTTTGATCAAGTACACCCCGATTTTGCTTTAGAGCCACGCCATTTATAACATGGGTTATGCTCTGATTGAGTTACACCATATACTTAAGCATCGGGTACTCCTTATTTATGTTGGCTTGTTATTGTTACCTATGCAATCTTCCACCTAAAATGTGCATGTCCAAACCCCACATATTTTTAGATACTCTAGTACCACACACATCTAGTCCACTAGTTGGTACTGGTATCTAATTAAAACCTTTGAATGGCGACTTGAAGACGTTGTGGAGTGGTGTTGTGACATATGATACTGCACGAAAACCAAATTTTGTGAAGAGGTAATTTTGATGTGGATCATTAATATTTTTGTACTTAAGGGTTTTTGTCTAGATGGGAGACACGTGGTAAATTGGCATGTTCTATTTGAATGGAAGACACAACATTAACATTCAAATCCGGTGGGAAGGCAACATTGTTCGATTTGTGATTAAACCTTTTATGTTGAAAATATTTTATAAAATGTCGCAATGATATCAACCATTATCTTTTAAAAAGATTTTTCAAATAAAAGGGTTTACTTTGTTTTTAATAGAAAAATGATTACAAATGTTTTATTATTAAGTGTTGGTTGTTTTCAGGTCTTACATGATCCAATAAAAATAAGGATACTAGCTAAAGATGTGGTAGCCCATACTAAAGTAGGATTTATCTCATTCGTTTGTCTTTCGGTCAATTCAACGCTGGAATTATTGGAATAAAATGAGGAAATACGTCAATGTTGTTTTCATATTTAAAAAATCAGAAATTACTATCGAAGAGATTATCGGGTTGAGTCACGATCAGGTCGTTCTCTTTAAGACGTTTCACGGTACTATCCAAGTTTGTGCAAGGTAGACTAACAACCACGCCGCCTCTAGGATAAAACAGCTCAGTTCATTGTTCAATTACGTACTGCACAATATGTAATTGTTCGAGAATTTACACCTCATAAATATGGTTTAGTTGTTCGATTAAAACCACTCAATATGGTACGTAGACCACTCGTATCGAAACCGAAAGGGACAGAAAGGAGTAGAAGGATAAGAAGGATTGGTCAACATAAGTCGAAAGAGGGAGAAGAGAGGAAAAACACAGGAATCATCAACTGTGAATTTCGGTGTCAAGAATGAGTGGGGCGAGATCTTCTTTTATAGGGAGAGTTCGTAACAAAAGAACGAGTGACTTAAGGATTAAGTCAGCTTAAGGATTAAGACTTAAGGATTAAGCCTGGCCAGACCCGACCCGGCCGGCCGATCGGACAGACGGCAGCGGCGTTGTCACGTGTGATATATATATATATATATATATATATATATATATATATATGCGCTCATCCGTTCACAAAAGTGGGTACCCCAAGGGAACACCGTTGGAGGTCACCCCACCCTTATATAAACACTTGCTAGTTGGTGTGGTTCACCAATGTGGGACATTTTTAAGTCACACTCGCTAGTTCTCACCTTGTGTTTTTCTATCCAAGTTTCACTAGAATCAACTAGTGTTCCAACAATCCCACACTTGACTTTAAAATGATCTCGAGAAATAACGTAAAACGTTTTCATAAGATTTGCTAGTAAACAAAGGTGTCACCAACAACTTGAACCTTTGCATAGTGGAAGGTATTCCGATTTAACAAGAGCTGCTTACAACATTGAACTCTATCTCAGACATAGAATCCACACACAAACCTTTTCTAAGGTGTATTCTAAAAGCCCATGTGTTTATTGCCATGCACGTGTTTCTCAATTTTAACGAACGCTCTAGGAATTCTGCCTCGAAATTCCATAGGACCGGCCTCAGTTCCACATTCGTATAGGTGGGTCTATCAAGAGTACTCATGTAGCTGTGTACCCCAGTCAATATAGAGTATAGATCTCATTAAGACTTTCTATTATCTCATCCTTCTTTCACTTCAGGATCATGCTTTCTGTATCCTTTTTCTCATAGCATGTTCTATCACTTCATGACTTGTTATTACCCATTGAACCTAAGTCTTGGGATCTTTAGTCATGTAGGTCGGGTTACCATCACTCAGTGAGCTATAGGCATTAGTCCCATCCTACTGGATGTTTCTCAGACTTTCTCTCTATTTAGTCCTTTCGTCAAAGGATCAGCTAAGTTTTCATTAGTACGTCCAAAATCAACTATAACCGCTCCATTAGAAATACATTCTCTAATTGTGTTGTGTTTTCGCCTTATTTGTCGTCTCTTTCCATTATAATAATGATTCTTAATCTTTGCAATAGTCGCGGAACTATCGTAATGAATTAACACAGACGGTAACGGTTTCTCCCATAAAGGGATCTCAGCTAGCAAGGATCTTAGCCAACTTGCTTCTTCACTAGCAGTAGCTAGTGCTATCATCTCAGATTCCAAGACTGAGCAAGAATGATTTGTTTCTTAGACTTTCAAGAAACAGCTCATCCAGCTATGCTAAATATATAGCCGCTGGTCGCTTTAGAATCATCCGAAAAGGTGTTCCAATCTGCATCACTGTACCCTTCGAGTACAATAGGATATCATTGATAATGCACTCCTAATGTCATTGTACCTTTCAGGTATCTCATGACTCTCTCTCAATCGCATGCCAATGCTCCTTGCTTGGCCTACTTATAAATCTGCATAAGAGTCCCACGACATAGGCAATGTCGGGTCTAGTACAGTCAGTGGCATGTCTGAGACTGTCAATGATGCTCGCATATTCAGTTTGTGTAACAGCATCTCCAGTGTTCTTAAAAAGTTTTACACTTGGATCATAGGTTTTGCTCACAGGTTTACAATCAAAGTAGTTATATTTCCTTAAAATCTTCTCAACGTAGTGGGATTGATCCAAGGAAATTCCTTTATTTGATCTAGTAATCTTGATGCCAAGAATTACATCAGCTTCTCCTAGGTCCTTCATATAAAAGTTGTTACACAATAGTGATTTCACAGAATTTATGGCAGGGATGTTTGAACCAAATATGAGCAAGTCGTCTACATATAAGAGACATATGATTGTGCAAATGTTTTAATCATACTTGTAATAAAAAATATGAGATGATAGCTTAATTATGAAATGGTTCTATCCCCCTCACCTCTTTTCTTCACAATCCTAAGCAAATCTTCACTTTGCTCCACTTCGCCTTTGATCCTAGCTTGCTTCTATTTGAATCTCTCTTTGGGTTTTCTCTTCTCTTCTCACTCTCTCTACCTCTAGCCTTCCTTTAGTTATGAGAAATGAAATGAAATTTTAACCTAGTTTTTACTCATGTTAAGGTTATATAGTCACCTCTTAATTGGGCTAGGTTAAATTCCCTCAAATTGGACCTAACACTCTTCCATCTAATTAGAAATGTTTCTACTCACTTAACTTAGTAAAACGTCTAATTATTATCATCTCACAAATAATTACCACTAGTAGCCTCTAACTTAGTAAAATAAATATTTTTCTCCAAATACTAAAATAATCCTTATTGTAAAATTACTAAACTATCCTCACTCCACAAATTATCAAAATACCCTCAGTCCTAAAAATGACTAAAATACCCTTCTAGGACAAAATCCACTTAATTCCAATATAAATTCACAAACAAGCAAAGCACAGATAAACACATATTAATAATAAAAAAATAATCCTAATTAAAAATGGGTTGTTACATGCTACACTTGCAGGACTACACTATCAATTTTCTTTTTGATATATGTGAAAATTACAATAGATTTATCACATAGGTGGTAACTAATAAGTGCCAAAATCATGTATTAATATTGATCAGATTGGTTACATATAATCTATTATTCAATATAAATTTGGCTAAATTGATCATTTGGTCCACTAGCTAATTTTTTATTTTCATTTTGGACCAATAACTGCTAAAACGTCTGTAACGGTCCTTTAACTTTACTTCCATGAGTCAATTTGGTCCCTATTTGTTAACTTTAACCTTAACTGTCTATGGTGGATCAATATTGTAGAAGGTCCACCATGGACCTTATTAATTTTTTAATTTAAACCATTCAATCTATTTTTTGAAAAGAGGATCGTTGGATCATGTATGTTTATTCTATCTTACAATAAGCCAATTAGAAGAATGAAGAAGATGAAGAAACGGTAGAAAAAAAAATTAGAAATTAGATCCAACAAACCTTCATGATCCAACTACCATCTTTTTAAAAAATAGATCGAATGGTTTAAATTAAGAAATTAATAAGGTCTATGGTGGACCTTCTACAATATTGATCCACCATAAACATTTTAGGTTAAAGTTAATAGATAGGGACCAAATTGATTGACAAAGGTAAAGTTAAAGAACCGTTGTGGATGTTTTAGCAGTTATGGGATCAAAATGAAAATAAAAAATTAGTTAGAGGACCAAATGATTAATTTAGCGTATAAACTTTGTTTTAATTTTATACTTAATGCTTTTTCCGACGTGCATTTTGATTATTCTATTTAGAAAGTGTGAGACCATGTGTAAATGTTATATGGTTAGGTTTACATTCATATTCAACTATTCGGTCATATGACATTGAATCAATCAGCTATTTTGTTCAGTATCGAAAGTCAATTGATACAATGAATTTTGCATTGTTAGACAGACATGTCAATGTACCATCATGGATAATTGAATGAACAGTTAACAAAGTCTAATCTCATCATAACTTTTACTTGTATTTGTAATCCGTTTATTAAAATGTTAAACAACCTAACTTTTTTTTCCTTCAAGAAACTTAAAACTTTTTTTTTTCTTAGGAGAAATAGCTTATAACTTTTCATTAATAATCAAAGTCGAAATAGAAAGAGCCGTAAAACTTAACAATTTTTTTTTCTTCGAAGTAACTGATTAAGTGGTACTAATGAATTTTGTCGAAAAAGTGGTACTAATAAATTAAATTAAATTATCAAATAATTTGATCAAGACACTAAACATCAAGCATAGTCTTAAGATGTATACTCATTTATAAACGTGCTTATCAAAAAATTTAATATTAATAACGTGGCCCCAATTTCATAAAACTAAACTACAGAAAGACATTGACAGCGATCTAGTCAACTGTGTGACCCCAATTTGTTTACCTTCTAAAGCAAGTTTTGTCAATTTCACTGATTCCTTGAACTTCCATTACCTTCAATGTCATCACTCTTAACTGTGATCCCTTTTTTATGTGTCCTCTTTCATTTCTTCTTCAATAACATTTAATGAATTATGCATAGAAATTATGGTAATAATGAGTTTTCTTTCGTTCATGATTCATGAACACACGTATTCACTTTCAAGGTGGCACAACAACATGAAAATGTGGCTTATATCTTTATGAAAAATAGAGAAAAACTTCCAAGTTCACACTTGGTACTGGCAGATAATCTGGAAAATGAAACTGACTTTAAATTAATATGGTTGAAATTGAAATGAAATCAATTAGTTACTTGAAAAAATGATAAGGAGACAAAAATTATGGTTAAAGAGTAGGTCCACCTTATTTACAGCATTAAATTTGATGATGCTCTTCATGCACTATAAATAAGGGTGTTGTTAGAACATTTTCTTTCATCCTTTTCTAAAGTATTGTTGTGTTATGTTTACTAATTAACAAAGATGAATTTCAAACGATCTGTTTTGCTGATACTTCTGTCTGGTGTGGTTCTCATCTCTGCAGCGAGGGCTTATGAAGATCCACCACCAAGCGGAAAGGATGAAGAGCTTATGGAATGTGACAAGCAGGAATATGGTAACTTTGATCTCTTTATGTGTTTTATTTTAATCGGATTGATATATTGTGAATAATGATTATTTAATTAAGTCAATTGTGAAACATTATGCAGTTTTAAGTGGAAGAAAAATGACCTTAGAGCCACTTCATGGTGGAAAGTGCAAAGGAAAGGGAGGCGGAGGTTATGGTGGTGGATCTGGTGGTAGTGGTGGAGGTGGCGGCCAAGGAGGAGGTAGTAGTGGTGGAGAAGGAGGTGGGAGTGGAAGTGGTGGAGGTGATTATGGTGGAGGAAGTGGAGGTTCTGGTGGAGGTGGTAGTGGTGGAAGTGGAGGTGGTGGTGGCGGTGGAGGAAGCGAAGGAGGTGGGGGTAGTGGTGGAGGAAGTTCTGGTGGGGGAGGTGGAAGCGGAGGAGGAGGGCACGGTGGTGGAGGAAGTGGTGGTAGTGGTGGAAGCGGAGGAGGTGATTATGGTGGTGGAGGAAGCGGAAGTGGCAGTGGAGGTGGTAGTGGTGGAAGTGGAGGAGAAGGTGGTGGTGGAGGAAGTGGTGGAAGTGGAGGAGGAGGTCACAGTGGCGGTGGAAGTGGTGGTAGCGGAGGAGGAGGTTCTGGTGGAGGTGGTAGTGGTGGAAGCGGTGGAGGTCATGGTGGTGGAGGAAGTGGAAGTGGGGGAGGAGGTCATGATGGTGGAGGAAGTGGTGGAAGCGGAGGAGGAGGTTATGGTGGTGGAGGAAGTGGAGGTGGTAGTGGTGGAAGTGGAGGAGGAGGTCATGGTGGTGGAGGAGGTCATGGTGGGCATGGTGGTGGAGGAAGTGGAGGAGGAGGTCATGGCGGCCATGGTGGTAAAGGAGGTCATGGTGGTGGAGGAAGTGGAGGAGGAGGTTATGGTGGTGGAGGAGGTTCCGGTGGATCTGGTGGTGGTGGAAGTGGAGGCGGAGGCCATGGCGGAGGAGGTCATGGTGGTGGTGGAAGTGGAGGTCATGGTGGTGGGGAAGGTGGTGGTGGTGGAAGCGGAGGAGGTTATGGTGGTGGAGGAAGTGGAGGCGGTGGAAGCGGAGGAGGAGGCCATAGTGGTGGAGGAAGTGGTGGTAGTGGTGGAAGTGGAGGAGGCAGTGGTGGAAGTGGAGGAAGCGGAGGAGGTAGTTCTGGCGGCGGAGGAGGAGGTTATGGTGGTGGAGGAAGTGGAAGCGGAGGAGGAGGCCATAGTGGTGGAGGAAGTGGTGGTTCAGGCGGTGGAGGAAGTGCGGGAGGTGGTGGTAGTGGTGGAAGCGGAGGTGGTGGTAGTGGAGGAGGCGGAGGTGGTGGTAGTGGAGGAAGCGGAGGAGGTAGTTCTGGCGGCGGAGGTGGTGGCAGTGGAGGAAGCGGAGGAGGTAGTTCTGGCGGCGGAGGAGGAGGTTATGGTGGTGGAGGTAGTGGAGGGGGAGCAGGTGGTGGTGGTGAAGGCAGTGGTAGTGGGGGAGGTTCTGGTGGTGATGGAAGTGGAGGAAGCGGTGGTGGTGAAGGAGGTTCTGGTGGTGGTGGAAGTGGAGGAGGAGGATACGGTGGTGGAGGAAGTGGGGGAGGAGGTGGATCAAGTGGAGGTGGTGGAGGCGACGGAGGCGGTGGAGGTTATTAAAACAATGTTATATGAGACCTTTATATTTTATGGCAGATATAGAAAGAGAATATATACTCTCTTCAAGTTTCTTTTATCCTTAAATGTTTGTCATGAGTATTATATGGTCTCTGTTAATGTGTAGCACATAAATTATGAATGAAAAGATTGGAGATGTTCAAAATAATCATATTAGCATATTTCCATGACTCATTGCATATTTTAATTAGAGATATGATATTGAAGTACCCAAATTTAAATTCAAACAATGTTCAAAGACTAACTAAGAAGCGTTTGAATAATACATCACTTTTATCTTTTTATTTCCAAACAGAATCAATATGTACAATTTTGCAAAATGAAGTATCATTAACTGGCTCCAAGTTACTGATCTGTTGTATGGATATCTGCATGTAAGTTTAGCTTTTAAATTTTTTTAAAAACATTCAATAAATAATTGAATGTAAAATTCACACTGTACAGTATATAGATTAAAGCAGGTTGAAGCAAATGCACACAAAATCAAAGCAAGGCATATTGATATGAGAAAACTTTTTTTTACATTTTTCATTGTAAAAATGATGTCATGCTTTCATTTTGCTTCATATTTCAAGGATTTATACATAAAAATCAATAACATGATGTAATTTCCTAGTTTCATCATTTATGTATTATGTTACTTATATTGTGCAACCTCATTTAGTTAACCAATGCCACCTCATTTAGGAAGAAAATAAATGAAAGGACATGGTTTATTTCAAAACTGAAGATACTGCAGGTAGATATTTATATGGAAGAGGAGTGCTATGAATTAACAGAAAACAGAAGAGTAACTCCCAGTTGCAATGGAATGGTTTTGACATAATTGAAAATAACAATGGATGAAAATAAGGGAAATGATAACAAAAGGAGGAAGAACACTTTTAGAAATCATAGTTATTTATTTATTTTTTTGTAAGTGTTTGATGCGTGCCTTTTAATTCATTTTAGGAATATTTAGTTTAAAATGTGTAGTTGTTTTGATTAAGGGTGATGTAGTAGTGAGAAAATGTGCTGAGTTTAAAGAAAACTTGTTAGCTAATTCATCATTTTAGCTCTTTATTTATTACCACATTGTTGAACTTTATCTTTGCTTGTTATGGATCTAGATTTGAATTCATTTCCTATTTTTTAAAGTTTTTTTTTAACGGCAAAATTTATTAATAAGCAAATCTTTGCACAAAACAAGCACAGATCGATAATACATAAACTACATACCAAAGGGTTATGTATATAGGCGGAAAACCCAAAATAAAATCCTTACATCTTACATCTTTTCAAAGCTCATACTCTACTTGTTATTAAAATTATCCAAACTCCTAGATAAGTTTTGCAAATCTCCCAACACATGCTATAGGGGATTATTTAGTCCATAACCTGCAAACCCGGTTGCTTTTGTCACCTTCAAACTGTGATGAAAAATACCCAAACATTTCCTCATCTAGATCACAATAATTTTTATTTTTTTTGTCATGCTACAGTAGTTATCTGTTGAAATGATTACCTAATGCTAGTAAAATACTGAAAGTATTAGTACAGTCTTCTCCATAAATTTGAGTGCATCTTTTGTGCATAATCTTGTGTACATATGTCTCTTAGGCTTGCATTTCAAGGTGAAAACCCACTTGCAATCAATAATATTTTCCCTTTCAGCTTGTCAATCATCTCCAATGTGCAATTCTCTAATGCATTCATTTCCTCTTTCATAGCCTGCCTCTATTCACTGGACAATGCTTCAGAAACAATGACAAAAAATTGTAAGAAGACAATTTGTCAAATGATAACAAGGGTTTTTTGTGCATTGCCCTTGTACCTTTCCTTACAATAATGGGAAGATACAACTCATCAGTTGTGATGAAAGGTACAAAGGCTATAAACATTTATGACATCTGTTGCGTTATTTAATTGATCACAATTTTCGTAAATACAAATTTATTAATTATTACTTGATGATAAATTACTTGATGATCTTAAAATTTCATGACTAACACTACAAACATTCTTGGCGGCTTGAATTTAAGCTTTGCATTTTTCAAAATTTTCGTCTATAAACAACTAACATCTTTATTTGAATTCGAGGTCCTAATTTTTATTTCTAATATAGCATCGACACAGAAATCCGTTAAATGAACTATGACATCCATCAGATGATGCGACCGTGAATTTTAAGTTAATATCTAGATCCAGGGAATATTGCTTGTATACAACTGAAACAAGTTTAACATGAAAATCAAATGAATTAGTGATATTAAAACTTTTTCAATCAGATGGGAAAAATTAAAGGATTCACTTTTCTGAATAAACAATTATTCATGGAAAATGCATAAACGATATTGAAAAATTTCCATGCTATCAAGTAGTAAATCATCCCAAGTATTATCTATGTTTTAAGAAGCCAAATTAGTCCACCGAAATCGTCATTGACAATAATCGAACCTAAGACCTTAAGAAAAGCACACTCTAAGGTTTCAAACCAACACTTAAGAAGAGCACATTCTAAGGTTTCAAACCAACACCACCAGGATTGATTTTTCTTATTGAATAAATTGGTGTTGAAAAGTTACAATTTTAAGATCCCTGTAACTTTCTTAAGAAAACCAAAATACACATGTTCATTCTTAGCTTCCATTTCTATTTAACTTCTTTTTAAAAAAAAAAAAAATTGGAATTCAATGGATAATCTGTAAGTTGATGTAACCATAGCTACACCAAGTTGGTTTGTTAGATGCAAGCATAACTTCTTTGAAATCTTGCTCTGTCAAAAATACGATAAGTGGGAAATATAAACTCCAAACAATAACATTTCACAACAAAACTTATTTTAAACATGCAATTTATTAGAACCGGCCAAAAAATACAATAGAAGTGATTCAAACAGCATCTCTCTCTATTCAAAAATCTTGTTATCAATCAAAGTGTTCACCGATATATTATTACTAGCATTTTTCTCTCTATATTCACTTATTTTCTTATCCTGCTACAAACAAAATCATGCTTTTCTTGCCTCCTACCCTCCCATAATATCTGATATATGAATAGGAGCTTATTTACCCATTATATGTTATTTAAACGGTGAAGAAATAGTCAAATATCAGGGACCTAAATAGCCAAATGAAGCCACACAAATATTAATCAAAGCCAAATCAAGAAACTATTCAAATTGTGGCAAGAGAAATGATCAAACTAACATAATCAAACAATAAAAATAAAGAAAAGGTGAGGAAATAAAATATTTAAATTTTACTTAGTTCTCAAACAGAAAAAAGAGAGAGAGAAAAAAAACTTGAATTGAAGCAAAAAAATCAGAAAAAAGAATTACTTGTATTTCCATGGGTTGTAAAGAAATATGAGTGTGGTTTAAAGTTGTATTTTGCTAGTCCCTTATGTGATTTTACATTGTCTAATGAAGATATACGTTTGGAGAGAAATAGACATTTAATATAAAATTTTATGTATCTATCTTTACACCAATAAAAATATCCTTTTAAATCAAAAGGATGCTAACTCATATATATAGAGCTTGAGTTATAGTAACAGAATTGATGGACAATGGCATGTGGCCAAAACTGCACAAAATGTACAATTTTGTCATGGTTGCAGCATATGGTGTTTGAAACTAACTAGCAAAAGGAGAGACAAAATGGAAATATGAAAAAGAAATTGGAAAAGAGAAAATGGGAGCATGCTCAAATTGTTAAAACTCTCGTACTTGTTGTTCTCCTTTTTATTTTTTGCATTTAGTGAAATTGGAGAGCAATGTTACATACATGAATTATAGACACTCTGTGAGTGATATTGGAGTGTGGATTTTGTCCTTTTCTCTTTATAATTGATTTTTTCAATCCTTTTTTTGTGAACTTATTTTTGGTACGTCTCTCTACTTTTTCTATTGCGCTAACTTATGCATAAACTTGTCTTTATTTCTTTGTATAAACTAATATATAGTATACACAAATATAACTTAAGAGCAATATATGAAGCACATAACCAAAGAAATTAAAAGCCTGCTGAATAGAGAAGGCACCCCTCTTGTGTATGTTTTGCTTTTTCTCCGAATCAAGTTTACACCTTTGTCTCTGTCAAATAAAAATACAATATCAAGGACTCACCATGCTGGCCTGTGCAAGGGCTTGTTTGTCCGTCTTTTTTTTTATTCTTGTTGCGCTATTGTTTATATGTATTTTTTTATCAAGTGGAGCTTAAAATAATACGTGTATTTGTTCATTTTATCCCACTTTTTTTTTTTGAACATCGTATTATATATATAAGAAAAGAGTATCACACATGAACAAACTATTCTACATCTCGATTTTTTGGGACAGTGTCTTCCATAACTCATTAAACCTTGACTCAATGACAATGGAACCAATTCATGTATATGTATAAATAGGAAATTATTGTTTATCTATAGCATCTAATTGCAAGGTGAAATGAATACCAAATAATCACATGCATCAGTTACCCCCCAACATTTGCTATATATAGAACGACTGCTAAAAACACACCAATAAAATTTTTGATGCGTGGAGGAAATTAATACCAAGCAATCAATATCAAACGGTTGACAAAATAATTCAAACAATAAGTAAACAGCAAGAGATGAAAGAAAAAGGAGAACACAAGAATTTGTTTACCCAGTTCGGTCTAATGATGACCTAGTCTAGAAGAGAGAGCAGCTCACTGTTCCACTATAATGATATGAGTTTCTTACAAAGAAATATTGAGTTACAAGAATCAGTCTTCAAACCTAATTCTACCCAAGTCCCAGCCTCTTCCCGTGACCAAGAGACTCAATCCTAATAGTGTTTTGTTCAAGCTGAATCAAAACAATCTCAACCCTAGTGTTTGTTGCCAAGAGAAATTCTCTATAAACCCTAGTTTGTATGTTGGCTTCTAAACCTTGTTTTCTACATAATATTCATCTGATACAAGGTTTATATTTATAGTAAAAGCATCCCTCATAAATTGCAACAAAATCAGGCCCATAAAAATACGTTTTATTTTTATTCTTTTGCGCGAAATCGTGCTTTGATTTTTCTACATCGTACTCCGATTTTTTACGAATGGAAAGTTGCAATTCTGGTCTCAAAATCGTTCTCCGATTTTGACAGCTTTCCAAACTTCAATTTTGAGTCACTTTTCGACACTATCAAAACTCGTGAGGACAAGGATGACATACATTGAAACTCTTGCTAAGAGGGATTAAGTAGAGAATTGATGTGTCCAACTCTCTTGAAAAGGGGTAGTTGGCGTAAAAACTCACCTACATTGGATGGAGTATGAAAAAATCTCCCTTCAAAGAGAGGTCGAGTAGAAGCAGCTAAAACTCCCTCCAAGAAAGATTGAGTATCTACATATTGGAACTCCCTCCAAAGAGAACTAGAGTATAAGCAATTTAATTTAAGCTCCCTCTCAAGAGGAGAAGAGTAAACTACTCGAAATTCATGTTTTCCTGCATTAACTTTTGTTAAGGCTTTTCCTCGGGAAGAATTTTTTATTTTTCTTGTTACTTTTCTCCTGCATTTTTACGTGTGTTACTTCACACTTCAATGATTCTTTAGGAAATTCCGCAGGTATTTTTGCGGATTTTCATGTGGCTTTTCTTGCGGAATTTCTTAATTTTTTTCTACACGCAATTTAAAAACTTTAAATTTTTATTTTCTTAATTTTTTTCTGAATAAAAAATTTGGATACTAAAATTATTAGTCCAAATCAAAATATTAAAAATTTTAATAATATTAAATAAGATGTCAACCTATTTTTGTCAATTACAATTATTATTATTATTATTATTATTATTATTATTATTATTATTATTATTATTATTATTATTATTATTTGGTGTTAACCCTCGAGTCAGGTTAGGATACACAGAAGCACTTTGCCTGTTCCTATACTTTTGAGCCATATGACATGTTTTCTCACAATTGTAGTAAATATAATGTGAACCGGTGCCATTTCTTGATGGCGGCTTTGTCCTTTATAGGACCTTTTTGGGGTTCCCATTCTTGTGGCAATTGAGGTTCTAATTTCATAATACGATTCTAATTTCTTAATACAAATTTCACAACAGATTCAGAGTGGCGAATGTGAATTCGTTCGTGTTGTTTTTTTGACACAACAAACACTTCATTGTTTCAGTCGAAATATGTAATTCTATAGCATGTTTTATCATTGTTGTATATAGGGACAACAAAACCTCAATAGGTAATTTCTTTGGTAGACATGGCAGAACGAAATGTTTTAAAATTGTTGTATTTGGATTTCCAAAGTCTATTTTGAAAAGATAGAAAAAAAAATCAGTATCGAAGTTGTTACTAGATTGAGTCATGACAAGGTCGCTCTCTTTAAGACGTTTTGTGGCACTGGCCAAAAATTGTGCTAAACAAACTATCAACCACGCCGCCAAGATAAAACAAGCTCATCTAGAACTGTGTGATTAACTACTGCACTATAGAAAACCATTTGAGAATTACACCTCAAATATGACTATTAATGCCACTCTTTTAAAATAGAAACCAATAAATTATTGTACTATGATCTCTCTATTATGGTATTATGACCATTCAAGTATGGTGTTACCACCATTCTAACTCTTAGCGTTTCCAAATGTCAATATGGTATTTAACCACTCAAATATGAGGTTGTCACCATTTTAACATATAACATCTCTAAGAATTGAAGAAGAATATATTTTTAAGATCATTTCTATATTATACTAGAAAAGTGACTATGATCATAAAATATTATTTATTATGAAGATACATAAATAATTGAAGGGACTATGTTCTTAAGACCATTCTTAATTTCGAAAGGACAATAAACCGAAAAAGAGAATATGGTCTTGAGAATACTCTTATTTCGAATGGACAGAAAAATGAGATGAGGAGAAGAATAACTCGTTAACACAAGCTGGAGGGAGAAGAGTGAAAAAGTTCTCGACAACTCAATAGAACTTGTGAAGAAAATTCACAACTAATAAGTGAAAGTTTTTATGATTAACTAATTCACATATTAGATTTAGTACCAAAATATCACAATTAAGTAATTCATATATTAGATCTAGTACAAAAATATATTATATTATGTATCAATATATATTTTAGATTACGTACCAAAATATATTAGATTGCATACCAAAATATATCAGATTTTGCACC
Source organism: Medicago lupulina (assembly GCA_958299785.1). Classification (NCBI taxonomy): domain Eukaryota; kingdom Viridiplantae; phylum Streptophyta; class Magnoliopsida; order Fabales; family Fabaceae; genus Medicago; species Medicago lupulina. The sequence continues at coordinate 66,493,168 of OY283144.1, forward strand.
AACATATTTCAGATTGCGTTAAGAAAATATTTTAGCAAAACTTGGACACTAAGAAAACATTTTCCAATAATGATTAAATTAATTACTTAATTTAATATTTCTAAATAATAAAATATATAAATATATATTTTTCTCTAGTGCTTAGTTTATTCACATAATTATGTAGCCCCTTTTAGCGGTACAGCCCCCAATATATAAACATTACTGGGGTACACCCCCAATATATAAATACTACTAATGTGTGTGTTCCATTATGCGACTCTCACTTTTTTCAATTCACAAGACATTAGTTCTACCCAATATGGGAATTTGCGTTTTAGTATTTTAACTCAATTTCCACATATATTCCAAAAGTAACTTACCACTTTTGTGTCATATAAATTATATTACTTATATTTCAATTAAAGAGAAACTTATGAAGTAATGCAATACTCTTTCTCTCTCTATTCTTCTATATACAATATAATATCTTGCAATACTTTAAATTAATTTTATAATAACAAAATATTTATTTTTATTTTTATTCACAAAAAAGGTTTTGCCTAGACTCGAACCACCAACCAAAGGGTATCATTTAAGAAAACTGAACCACTACAAAGACTTACAATTTGTGTAACATGTATGAAACAATTTTTATAGTTTCTATGAAAATTTGCCCCCCAAGAAAATCAGCTAAGATCCGCCACTTAAACCCAAGACAACACTCAAGGTGAATGACAATCCCTACTTCATTAAAAGGAATAAAACCTTGGAGAAGGGAAAATGAATGTATAGTAAAACAACATTTAACATCAAATTATCAAAATCTAAACATCGGTAATCCAAATATATTTCTATGAAAATCCTCCATAATAACATTTGGAGGATTGTTCCACCAAGTGAAACTAAAAACAGTTTGATAGAATGTTAGTCATTATGTTAGTTATTATTAGGTGATTACTCTCCATTATTTTGTAATTACTCTACTAGGCTCTCCATTAGTTTGTAATTACTTTACTAGGTTTGACTTTACCTATTGTAACTATATATACTCTTGATCATTATCAATGAAAGACACGGAATTGATTTCCTTTATGGTATCACGAGTCTAATTTCCAGTAACCTACCTCTTTCTTTCTTACAGCCGCCGCCACTTTCTTCAACCAAGGTCGCCGCTTCCTAGTCCCTTGAGCCGCCCACTGCCACTCAAGCGTCTTCCTTAGCCGCACCAACTAGCAACTTTCTCTCGTGCCACCCCTCTCTCTTGCGCCGCCCATTGCTGCCACAACATGTCTTCGTCCGCCGCCGTGTCCTCCACCACTGCCGCGACCTCCAATTCTCTCTCTCTCTACCTCTTTCTTTCTTACAGCCGCCGCCACTTTCTTCAACCAAGGCTGCCGCTTCCTACTCCCTTGAGTCGTCCACTGCCGCTCAAGCGTCTTCCTTAGCCGCACCAACTAGCAGCTTTCTCTCGTGCCACGCCTCTCTCTTGTGCCGCCCATTGCTGCCACACCATGTCTTCCTCCCCTGCCATGTCGTCGTCCGCCGCGGTGTCCTCCACCACTGCCGCGACCTCCAATTCTCTCTCTCTCTCTCTCTCTCTCTCTCTCTCTCTCTCTCTCAAGGCTCGCCTTGTAGGTGATGGCTGGTCACAAATTGCAGGTGTAGATTGTGATGAGACATTCAGTCTTGTAGTAAACTCGGCGACGATTCGCACCGTTCTCACCATTACCTTTGTTCGGGAAAAGGTCGTGCGTGGCCAAGCACGCGTCCTTGATGTTCCTTCTCGTCATCAAATTGCTGACATCTTCACAAAAGGCCTACCTCGAGTTTTTTTTGATAATTTTTGGACCAGTTTAAGCGTCCGTGAACCTCCCGCTTCGACTGCGGGGGTGTGATAGAATGTTAGTCATTATGTTAGTTATTATTAGGTAATTACTCTCCATTATTTTGTAATTACTCTACTAGGTTCTCCATTAGTTTGTAATTACTCTACTAGGTTTGACTCTACCTATTGTAACTATATATACTCTTGATCATTATCAATGAAAGACACGGAATTGATTTCCTTTACGGTTAAACAAATATTTGCAATATTAACACAATGATTTCCTTCCCTCAAAATGTGAGAGATCTTGCTAGACATGTTTCTAATCAAATACTTGCAGTTCTTCCGGTTGTTGTGTAAATTCCATGGATAAAAAATGGCCTGCACACTAAGATAACTAAAAGATAAAAAAAATGTATTTTTTATCAATAAAAGGGGTCCTTAACTTTTACATTGGCATAATTTCTGCAAGTAGTAAAACACAATAAATAAATAAGTCAAACCTTGATGTTTATGTTGTTTTGTTGTTTCTACATATTGGAACATATATGGAACTTGAAAGTTAAAAGACTGGACATAATTTCCACAATTGTTAGAAATAGTGGTCGAGGTGTGAAATTAAAAAATGGAAGTCCTATATTGAATATCACACACATCAGTAGTGTTCATGCGTGAGAGTGTACCTGAGCATAATTATATAAACAGAGTGAGCACTAACGAATATATATATATATATATATATATATATATATATATAAAATTTAAAAATGTTAAATTAAATAATTAATTTAAACGTTATTAGAAAGTCGTAGTTTTAAAGTTTTGCTAAAATGTTTTGGAACACAATTTGAAATATTTTGGTGCATAATCTGGAATATTTTGGTATGCAATCTAATATATTTTGACACTTGATCTGAATTTTATTTTGGTACATACTATAATATATTTTTATTTTAAATATTATATATATTGGTACTCAATTTGAGATATTTCTGTAGTAGATCTAATATGTGAATTACTTGTTGTCAAAGTTACTCATATATTAGTTGTAAATTTTCTCTATAAATAGAGAGCTCATAAAGTTCATTCCACACACCGAAAAATATTTTGAAACTTCAAACATTTTCTTCTCTCTTTCCGGCTTGTGTTGACAAGCCTTTTCTTCTATTATATATATATGTGTAATTCAGTTTTGGCGCCTAATTTGGTGGATTAGGCTTTCCACCACACGGTCAAAGATTAGAAATCATGCCCTTGGTTATCAATGGCATTTATGGCTATATTTTACTCTAGGTTATCATCTTGCATTGGCTTTTGGTTATTTATGATTTCATATTCAGAAATGTAATTTGATACTACTGCTAATGGCCTTGTCTTTTATTGATTAAGTGAGTATATAACACCTTGCAATGCATGTTAATATATTTCCTCTATTTTGCCTTGGCACAGGACTTCGTGTTGAAGCGGGCTATGCAAACATCCGTCAGTTCTACCAGGTACCGCTTCTATTTACCTTGATTATGTTTGATTTTGTCTATTTTTTGTTATTTATGAATCATCCTTGTTAAGATGAGATATCATGATAAATAGAATTTCATAATTGTATCCTTGTTGCAATGTCTGTTGATTGATTCTGTTCTGGACTTTTGTTTGCTACTATGTTGGGTTAATGGGTTTGAGTGCATAGCAGCCAATGTTGTCTTGTTTGAAAAATTCACTTTTGTTCTTAACAGTGCATAGCATCCAATGCTCAATGATATTATTTTTGGCTTAATCATTTTATTAAACTGGTTGTTTTCTTTCAATTTTGCTTGTGAATTTCAATTTTGACGATAAATTAATGTTACTGATCTTGTTTTGCTTGAGCTTAATACATGTTTGCTTAATCACTTGGTTGTCTACATGCAATTATAGATTACATGAATATTGAATTTGGATCCCTTGTTTTGCATCAGAAAAAAAAAAATATACACACACACATACCGTGTTTGGCTTTAATCAAAGTATCTACATATTATGCTTCTTTGTTGATCTGGATTGATCTTAATTGCTCAAAATCTTAGGATTCTTGACACCAACTAGTTCTTGACTTGTAGTTGATTTATGAGAATTTTCTGTATTAAAAATAACTATTATGTTGCTTGTGAATTGTGATGGAATTGTGGTGCATTACATTGGTATTGTTTTTGTGCATTCTTTAATCTCTTTACTGTTTCTCATGGCATGGGCTGGCAGCTTAAAAACCCAACCTCATAAATAACCCAAAAGCTCATCAGGTTGGTTTTTCAAATTTACCTTTGAAAAACAAAAATCGAAAGTTGAAATACTGATTTTTTAGGATAGAATTCTTGCTTATTAAATCTTGAATTCAATGCTATTGTAGTTTAGCACTCTTTGAATTTGAGTATCATTACCATATTCTCTTGTTTTGTGACTTTGAAGTAGTTCTCTTGCACTAAAATAAATACTAAAGTTAGAGTTTATTTCTTCGAGACACAGAAAAAGAGAGTGAAAAAATAGGAAGAGGAAGAGTTGAATTGAAGAGAATAGAGAGCAAAATAAACCGGCAGGTAACTTTCTCAAAAAGAAGAACTGGTTTGCTCAAGAAAGCTTATGAACGGTCTGTTCTCTGTAATGTTGAAGTTGCCCTTATCATTTTCTCTAGCCGTGGCAAACTCTATGGATTTGTAAGTGTTAGTATTTTCTCAACACTTCCAAATTCATAGAGTTGGCCACGGCTAGAGAAAATGATAAGGGCAACTTCAGCATCAGAACAGACAGTTCATAAGCTTTCTTGAGTAGACCATTTCTTCTTTTTGAGAAAGTTACCTGCCGGTTTATTTTGGTCTCTATTCTCTTCAATTCAACTCTTCCTCTTCCCATTTTTCACTCTCTCTTTTTCTGTCTCCAAGAAATAAACTCTAACTTCATTATTTATTTTATTGCAAGTTCTTAATTAAGAGTGATTAAGACCTCTTCAAGGCTCTCAGGTTAAGAACTGTAATGAAGATCCTTGAAGTTTCGTCTTACAAATAACTCTTTATTACAGTTCTTAATTAAGAGTGTTAATCGTTAAACCAAGACCGAAAATATGTTATAGGTGAGTGTTGAGTCAAATCAGATAATTTGTTTGCATCAAAAACATATGCACATACATATAAATGCTTTCCAACAATTTCTCACACCAGATGGGTGGTATGTTATGAGTATCCAACAAAAATAGAAATATACCGGTTGAATAATCAAATGAAATTGTCTGATATTTAATAATCGGATATGAATCATGTTATGGTAAATCGATAACGTTAAAATGAGAAAGTTTACATAAAACATTGTAGTGGTGAGTTTCGAGAAGTGATAGTCATGACTATTTTTTTTTGTTTTTTGACAGATGGTCGCCACTCTGTGTAGTTTGTTAGAAGATGTTTTGCTGTTGGTGTGTTGGGCACAGACATGCATCTTGTTTTTGGTTTGTAAATATGCACAAATATGCTCTCTTTGACCGCTATCTTTATCTCAGTTTCAACTACTATCTCTTTTTAGTTGTCTCTTTTAAGGACTAACAGAAGAACGATGTAAAACTAACAAATCTGAATACTAACTCATAGGGTCCTCAATAATTTTTTTGTCCTTTTAGTTTTGTGTCTCCCCTCTTTCAAGCTAATGTGTGCTTAACATTACCATGGAACTTTCGAAATCACAGTGAGTGTCCTAGTTTTTAGATAATATAAGTATAGAACATTTAATTAAGTTTACAAGATTTTCGTTGCAACCAAGTGGTTGTCTCAAATTTTGAATGTTGTGAGGTTACATGTTCTACTCTTAGGTTTTACATTTTTTATCATTTATATTGAATGTTGTCTCCCAATTTTTTATAAGTGTTATTGATATTAGTTATTAAAAATTAAATAAAGAATTGTTAGTTTTAAAGAATTTCCATTTTTCGTTGTAAGGGGACTTTTTTTATTGAGTGATGTTAAACATCACGACGGAAATTGCAGCGAATTCATCCCGAGAGCTAATTATAATGGTAACAGAAAGAAAAGAAAAAAAAAGGTCCCACGAACAATGCAAAGCAGTTACAAAAATTGAAGAATTTTTTTTTTAAGCTGTCGGTATAATTCGTGAACATCCTTTCGCTGGAAACAGCATTTCCCTTTTTATTAGTAGAGTAAGACCTCAACATTTTGTCGTTGTCGGCTCTTGATGTCCACCGTTGGCATTGCAATACCAAAAACTCTCGGTTTTTCTGCGGATTTTCATGTGAAAAACAATCCGCAGGAATAACGGGGATTTTGATGCGGCGAAGTTTCCTGCGGATTCATTTACCGCAGGAACATCCGTAGGTAACTATTATTTTGCTGAGGATTTTCCTGGTGAACTATTATCCAATATTATTTCTCTTTTTCCTTAGGAAATTTCGTAGAAAAATCGAGAGTTTTTAGTAGTATCGTAACACTTTCAAATTAATTTGAGGAGAAAAGGACATCATTAATTATTTTATTCGAAAACATTGTGAGATGCAACAAATAATGTAGGATGAAAAAAGAGATGTAAAATAGATTTGAAAATGAGATTTGGATAAAATTAAGGAGAATATTCTCATTGGACCTTTCAAATGGAGAATATTAAAATCACCAAAATTTTGAGGTAATTGCATGTTATTATTAGAAGGTGACTTACCAAAGAAACTTCTCATTAGACTTATCAATTGTTCCCCAGCTGAATGCCTGGAACTGGAAGGTGCCACAACAAGTCCACTGATGTTCACCCACGCTTCCTTGTCTTGCACCCTATCACATGAGCATATGTCTGTCCAGAAAACCTTCACAGCTGCCTCTGAGTCATGTGGAACTTCAGCTTCTAAAGCAACAAATACAACCACTCCCCACCAATCACTTGAATAACATCAGAGCAAGCCTAAGGGGCTGCCACTAAAGTAAGGGTTTTAGATCCTTAAATTTTTTAGGCCATGTATTAGGCTTCTAAATCTTTTTTGCTTTAAATATATTTTTGTAATTCTAATTCTTTAAACATTTTCGTGCTTAGCTCGGTTAGCAGTTAAATGGAGAGTTGTAGATTTTTAACTACTAAATCTTTATGGGGGTTGAGTCCTAATAGAGTTGTAGACTCAACACCCAAATGTAGATATATTATTAATTAAACTATTTATTTTAAGTTCTTGCAATAACGAGGTTGAGTCTTAATGGAAGGACTTAGACCATTCACACGGTAAGGTCTTGCTCTATAAGGCTTGGTATCTATTAGGTACCAATAGGTACCACCGTTGTGAAGAAAAATTTGAGTACTTAATGAGTTTGAAGGTCTCAAATAAGCATCTCATTTATATGGGATCCTGCACATCTTTAATATTAAGAAAAAATGAAATGTAATGATAAAGTTATTGATAGATAATTAGTGGGTCCTGTTTAAGAAATTTTTGTATGGACCACATTGCACCAAGAGTTTATGTGGTCCACAATATCCAAGGACCTCTATAAATAAGTGTTCTCCGGTTTTCAGCTTCAATACTAGCAAAACACACAAACACACCAAAGAAAACCATGCAAATTTTTGTTATTAAGTTTAGGATCTTTCTCACACGGTCGCAAATAGATAGCTCTCTATTTGACCGTGTCCGCACGATGAAGATCCCCCGCATGCTGTCAAAAATACAAACAAACACATAAAGAGACCATGCAAATTTTTGTCATTGTGCTGAGGATCTTTGTCATGTTGTCGCAAAATAGATTGCTCTCTATGTTACAAATAGATTGCTCTCTATGTGCCAGCATGGTGAAGATCCTCAGCATGCTTTCAAAAATATATAGATACTCCTTGTTGCCTCCTTGGTAGATAGATAACTCAAAAATATCAAAAGGTTGCTATGAGTTAGATCTTTCTGTCTGCCAGATGAATATGTCATTTGGCAAGGCAGCAAGATCTAACTCAAAGAAATCCTCTTGAAACACCTTCTGTTTTTTTAACTTTTTAGTTGTCTTATGTTGCTTCTATTTATTTTATGTACCTTTATTCTACTTTTTTCCAAGTCATTCGCCACGAAAAACAAGGGCCTGATGCAGTCCGGTTAATAAAATCCAGATATACTTCATGCATTCCGGAATATCAAATCCGAAACACCTCAGTTTCATTTTGGTCGGTGACGTTTCTCAAAAGGTTTGGACGGTTGGTGCAGTGTTTAATGATTTTTGCACGGTTTAGGTTGTGGCACACGTTTTATTTGACTGTAATTAAGACCTATGACTGATTTTAGGCTATAAAAAGGCTTGGATTTTCACCAATTTCCTTCATTCTTCTTCACCTCCTTTCTTACATTTTCTTCACAAAAATTTAGTTTTTTAAGTAGCTTTTAGGTGTGTCTATGGTGTCATGGTCATTGGTGACCGTTCATACGACCCCTGCAATTGCATTGCAGCTTATGCGGGGGTTATATAACGGTCAACAGAGACCCTTGACATCTAAGAAAGACACAAAATTTCATATGGTATTTGTCCAGATTGTATTTTCCGGAAACACTAACAATCTAGTTCGGAAAACTAAATCTGAACCAGGGGTATTTTTGGAATTTTTGCAAGGCGCGCGAGAAGGCAACAGGGTGGGAAAAGTAATAGTCTTTATAATTTGTTGTATGGATCGGGCGGGTTTGGTTTTCGTTGGGCCTATCAACCCCAACCGAAACCGCCCCATACTAAACCAAAGCAACCCATTTATTTTGCCCCGCCTTACCCGTTTGACCCGCTTAACCCAAACCGATGCATTTCGGACCCAACGGGCCGGCCGGTTTGGGTCGATTTTTCACAATTCTTGTCCAGCCCTACTCTAAGAGATCTTAGAGCCCCGACTTGTCCAATTTGAAATAACCGCTCAAGTATTCTATGATAACCAACTAAATCATGTCTTTTCCTATTTCTTTAGAGGTTTATTTATTCGTTTTTGCTTAGTTGGATAAATATAATATTTGTATCCAATGGTATTCGCGGATATTTACGGAGTTTTTGAAAAATATTGTTTTCCTGATCACCTAAACACTTGAAATTTTAGACATCCATACAAATTTCATAAACCATACAAATTCTATTGTCCATACAAATTTCATAATGCTTACATAATCCACACAAATTCTTTAAGTCAATACAAATTTTAAACTAATTGATACATAGGTAACTCAAATAAAACAAATCCAAAATTAGAAACCCTAAAATCTAAAATAAAATAAAAAATTAAAATATTAATGATTAAAATAAGGAAAAAAATTGAAACATTAATGATTAGTAAACAAAATCTAAAATAAGAGAACCTTAAACGATTCCATGCGAAGGAGAAGAAGAAAAAATATATGCAATTGCGAACTGGAGGAAGATCGAACACAGACAACGGTGGTCGGCAGTGGAGTAGAAGATGGTTGGCGGCACCGGAGGAAAAGAGGAAGAGAAGAGCTAGTGATTTTTTTTTAGAGAAGAGCGTGGAATTCTTTGAAAAAAGAGCGGTTGATAAATTAAAAACTAAGGTTATTTCAGAAAGGCAAATCTTATATATAAGGATATTTTGATAATTTATCTAATTTATTGATGGGTACGGGTACCCGCAGACATGGGTACAATCAAATTTGTGTTTGTATCTATAAAGTAACGGATAGTTAAATACCCGTTTATCATACCTATTAAGTTGTATGTCATGTGTCCATGGCGGATTTTATTCGTCGATACCCGCAAGCACCATTTTTTTAGTGCAACATGAATAGGAGCAAAAAAGCATATTTCCATGAAGATAGAGGGCAAAATTTTCATTTTTTTTAATAGAGGACCAAAATCGCAACATTTTGAAACTTAGAGGCGAAAAGTGATGTTTAGCCTATTTAATGCATATTGTGGCAACTTACCAAAGATTATCAAATTCACAAGTTGGCAGATAGCAACGTTAAATCAATAAGTTATATTTCTAAACACACAAAAGCAACATATAAAAGTTGATAATTCCTAGAAAAGCAAGTGCAAAGTTGCGATCTTGTGATTGCTGCTACATTGAACCAGAAAAATATGTTATGTTGTATAATTTGAGTCCAAAAGAAGCAAGGACAAAGTTCTGGAATGGTGTTGTAGCTTGTAGCTTCGGGGGGGGGGGGGGGGGGGGGGGGGGGTTGGGACCATGGCCACCCCAGTCCCTCCGCCCCTCTCAACTCTAAATCACATATAGAAACACCAATGAAGTAAATAAAACACGATGTCAGGACTTAGGAGTAGCTTTCTTTGTTCAAGCAAATAAGTGAATAAGTAGCAAAATCAAGCCAGGGCTTTCTTTGTTACACAATCTCCGGTTGCTGCTGCTTCCACTTTGCAATTGGATCATGTTGACGTTCAGGAGGAGTCTAATGATGATCTGGTTGACACTGCAGCTGCTACCACAACCACTCAAGCTGCTAACACAGCCACACAAGCTACACATATCATTGAAGGTACATCCACTGATGTTGAAAATGTTGATAAGGAGGTCTCACCTACTGCTCAATTTGTTGTACCTAACGGTGCAGAGTTGGAGGGTGCAGACAGGCCCTTAATTGTCCGAGAGGAGGGAATGACACATAGTAATCCTCGAATACAACATGATCTCGATCTTTGGCAGAAAAATTAAGGAATATGATAAACGCTCATCAGAGAATCCATTTGTTCCCGTGTTATCCAAAAAACAGAAGCAAATGTTAAAAAAGCTTCCGTTTGACGGCAAGGCACCATACAGAACCCGCTCCACAAGGGAAGCTTCTCCTCCTGCTCAATGATTTTTTGTAATGTCTGAAAAGTTTGGTTGTTGATCTACCACTCGCTTTGCTTATTTATTTCTTTAGAGATAAATGTGGTCTTCCTTCTTACAGATTCCCTTAATCTGATGTTTTTATTTCCTTTTCTTCTTGTTTGAGGGTTTTGGCCTAGTCCCCCTCTTGTATATATTTTTTTCCTTTTTTAAATAATATTTTGAGATTGGCGGTATAGAATGGAGGTTCATCGGGGTGCCAACTTAGTTGAGACGTCGTTGCTTCCTCTTGATGTCTATCCTTTCTCCTGACTTACCCAAAAATAAGCCAGGTTTGGCCCAAGCTATAGGCTATCTAGGCCTTTGCCTAAGGCCTAATTTTGTTTTATTTTTATACCCATTATATCCAATACCTCATATTTATTTATGAAGCTAGAAATTTTAAGAGAAATAATACAAGTGAAAAATGATACACCAATTGATATACTTAATACTTAATTGTATAAAATAACTTAATTCTTTTTCAAATGTGTATATTGCTTATAGAATAACGCCAACAATTCATATAACTGTTGCGTCTGTTGAAAATAAAATTAAAAATTAAAGTTAATAATATCTTATTTAAGATCAATAGTGTGTCCACAAAGATTAAATGGATTTGCTTTGTTGTCAATTGAAAAAGAATTGTTAAACGAAATCGATTACAATAATTTAATGAATGATTTTGCATAAAAAAATGTTAGAAAAGTGAAATTTTGAGTAAAAATATCACTTTCATAAAACAAATACTATTAATAACTTTTTTTTTTACAAACTAATAATAACTTAAAAGCCCTCATTTTAAATTTCGCCTTGAGTCTCAATATGTGTTGGGCCGGCCCTGAATCAAGCCACAACAATATTGAATAAAGCCAAACCAAGCAACTAAAGTATAAGATCTATATATAATGAAGCAAATAACAAGCCAAATCAAGAAATTAATCAGACTGAGGCAAAAACAAAAAAAAAATTGAACAAACTAGCCAAATCAAACAACAAGAAATAAAGAAGAGGTGATGAAATAAAATATCTAGTTATACTTTGTTCTCTAGCATAAAAAGAAAAGCACTTCAATAGAACCAAAAAAATTCAGACACTCACTCTAGAAGAAAGAGTAAAAATTTAATTTACTAGACCAAAGTAGGGTACTACACAAGTTTCTATGGGTTGTAAAGAGATAAGAATGGAGAGTTTAAAATGATAGTAGTATATTGCTCCTTCAATGATTTTACCGTGTGTAACGTGCATGCATATATATAGAGCCAGGTTAGGATTTTCTCTATTTAATGAAGATATACGCTTGGAGAGAAATAAACATGTAACATAAAATTTTGTTTATCTATCTCTATGCCAATGAAAATGTCCTTTTAATACAAAACGATCCTAACTCATATAGTACAAAATGTACAATGTTGCCAGAGGTAGTGCCGTTGTGGTTGCAGCATGTGGTGTTTGAAACTAATTAACTAGCAAAAGATAAACAAAATGGAAACATGATAAAGCAAATATAAAAGAAAAAATGGGAGATCCTCAAAATGTATTTTTTTATCGTTTTTTGTGAATTTATTTTTTCTTTAATTAGTGATTAGAAAACGAAACGAAATTATATTTTATGTTCAATTTTTTAAAAAATTAATAAATGGAATCAATTTTGGATAAAACTAAGAATAAAGGACATTTAAATAAAGATTTACAGGTAAAGAAAAAATTGACTTACGGTGTGTTTGGATAGAAGGTATAGGAGGGGAAGGGAGGGATGACTTACTTTTCTTTTTTAAATTTTGAACATTGTAAAATGGTTTTTTATAAAATTGAATTAACAAATAAACAATCATATAATACTTCAAAAATACTTAATTTATTTTAAAAAAACATTTTACATTGTTCGTAATTAAAAAAATTAATGTGAGTTCTCCCCTCCTTTATTCTCCTAAACCCTCAATCCAAACACACCCTTAGAGAACTTACTTGGGTTGGTCTGGCGATAATGACTTGAGACCTAAGAGTGTACATCTCTTCAAAGTCTTAGGTTCGATTCTCCTCAATATCAATTTAGGTGAACTAATTGAGTTTAAAAAAAATTGACTTAAAGAAAGGGAAAATGCAAAGAAGAGAAGGAACTATGGTCTCTGGTATGGGGTCATGGAAAATACGTGTGATTATATGCACTTAACTTGCCACTTTTTAATGTTTCTTTGGTACGAAGTAAGCATGTTTTAGCGTACTCCGTTGGTCTAAAAATAATTATCTTTTTAATTTTTTTTTGTTTTTAAGATAATTATTACTTTTCGTCAAAAAAAAGATAATTATGCTTTAAAATATCAATGTAATATTTATTATTTTTTTCACTATCATATTTTTATTTATTAAATTTCATCCAACTTAACAACTTTAATAACTACAATTAATAAGGATATTTTAGTTAATTATATTAATGTTATCAATAAAATCAACACAGTTAATCATTTTCTTAAAAATCGTGTGCAAACTTTAACAGACTATTATTCTGAGACAGAAGGAGTAATAACTATGCTCTGTCTTGGTGAAACACAGTTACTCCAATGTATTTTGTAGATAAAATGTATTTAAAGCTGAAAATGATATTCTCCTACATTTTGAAGTACAATTATATGAATAGTTTTGTTAATGAGCATGTGCGTTGTTTAAGAATCCTTAAATCTGGAAATTATTCCCTTTGTCTTAAATTAGGTTAGTCATTTGTGTATTGCACATATATATCAAGAAAAGTGTGTAAGTGAAAGAGAAAAATAGTTTTAAGTCAAATTTGGTAATACACATACAAATATGGTAATATTAACATACAATTTGGTAATAACATACAAAATAGACATATTAATTACATTAACAATTTTTTAAAAAAAAAATATGAAAAACACAAAGGATACTTACATACATAGACGGAGGTAGTATCATTTGAAAATTTTAAATGATGTTTCGAAGGCACTCGTTAACATTTTCTCCTATAAATATGTTTTAAATTGTTGAAGGTAAATACTTGCTATTTCATAAGAAGTTGTTTTTGTTTTTTCCAACCTGCTTTCATTGTCTTTGGTTGGACAGTGGTGATAAACTAAATTATTTGAATTGCCATGACTTTAATTTTTTTTTTAAGGTCCTTATTATTCCATACTCCCAAAACTCCCAAAATCTTATGTTAAATTTAAGATATAACTGTTATGCTGATCTATAAATATGTTACGAACAGTGAGAATTGTATTTAATGCATCAAAATTTTAACATCAAAAATAATTTTGATTAACGAAATATATAATTAAAGATTAACATAAATATTCGTTAAAGATCAAAATGATTATTATTCTTAAATTTAAAGCAATTAAAAACGTGAAATATAAATATTCCCTCCCGCCCACTACACACAAACTCACTCCCGCGAACCAATTACATTTCCGCCGTAGAAGATGGAATCGCCACCCAAAATCCAACGCCTAGCCGAATCAGTCGTCAACCGAATCGCTGCCGGAGAAGTAATCCAACGCCCAGTCTCCGCCGTAAAGGAACTCATCGAAAACAGCCTCGACGCCGCATCAACTTCCATAAACCTTACAATCAAAGACGGCGGTCTGAAACTGATTCAAGTCTCCGATGACGGTCACGGTATTCGATGCGAAGATCTTCCGATTTTGTGTGAGCGTCATACGACTTCGAAGTTGTCTGCGTTTGAGGATTTGCAGAGGATTACGTCTATGGGGTTTAGAGGTGAAGCGCTTGCTAGTATGACTTATGTGGCGCATGTTACTGTTACTACCATTACTAAAGGCCAATTGCATGGTTATAGGTTAGGTTACTCTCTTTTTCAATTCAATTTTTGTAGCACTGACACCTCTAATGAAATGTGTGCCCGGTGTGGTGTCTGACACATGTCAATGTCCAACACCGACACATTTGATTAAGCTTAAATATTTCATTTTTGTCAGTGTACGATACTAATACATTTGATTACATTTAAATAATTCATGATCTTAAATTATTATGGGTGTTTTTTTGAAAAAATTGGTGTGAGGGTTTGGTAGCTCAACTGATTTGAGCCAAGAGATAAGAAGTTGGAGGTTTGGGCTCAAACTCGGAGCTAAGGGGTAAATATTAATCTAACATCTAATTACTAACATTTGTGATTCAAAAAAGATAATTATCAATGTCGTGTTAGTATTCAATGTTCGTGTTTGTGTCGGGGGCTTCATAGTTATTTGATCGTATAATAAGAATTAAGACATTGTTTGGATATTCATATGAACAAATTTTTTTGTAAGAAATTTGAATGTGAACAAATTATTTAAGCTCTTAAGAGCATAAACAGTTATGCTTATGTATAAGATTTTTGCCAATTTTTGCAATTAATTGTTAGGTTGATATATTTTAGCTTTAGCAGGGTTTGAATCTGAATCCTTGAACTCATTTAACTGTTGGCTCAAATTAGTTGAACTCTTTTGTATAATAACAAAAGATAAAATGAAATCAAACCGATTTCATGCAAGTTACAAGCTGTTTTCATAAACTAAAACGGAGAGCTATGTAAAGAAGTTGTTATGGACATGTCCTAAGATGTTTCCATAGTGGAAAGTAGCAGTTTCTTTGATTTCCACTATGCTATAGTGCTATGCCGCTGCTATTTGACATAACTTTGTACTAATTAGCGTATGGCAGAACAATTGCAGTTTGTTCGAATTCCGGTAAGCTATAGCGCCGCTATAACTTCTATTTGACAACACTGGTTTCCATAAGCTCTCATAAATCATCTCACAAGTACTTATGTCAATAGATAAAGGTCTTGTTTGGAAATACAACTTATTGCAGCTCATTACACAAGCGCCTATTGAACCGTCAATATATTCCTAAGGACCTAGGCGCGTCCTTCAGTTGACACCGCCATAGCTGGCTTCTAGATGTTTCTAGAAGCCAGGTAAAAGACCTAAAGCCCAGCTTACTTAGGGCATAAGTTACGCTTAAACAAGCCCACAATAGGCTATAAATACCACCCTTGGGATCAGTCTCAAGGCATCACATAAACAGTCTAAACCCTAGATTCTATTATTGTACTTTTGCAGGTACACCTATCATGATAAGCGCTTTTGTATAAGCTATTTCTGTAGAGAAAGATAAAATAAATTTAAATTGTTTTTGTATAAGTTATAAGCTGTTTTTATAATCTATCTTGAAGAACTTATGAAAATAAGCTAAAAAAAGCTTATGAACAATGTCATAAGCTGTTTTCATATGTTCTCCCAAACAGTCTTACAAAACTTATGTTAGTAGATAAACTCAAATAGGTCAATCCAAACAGGCCTAAACTAAAATAAGTCAATCCAAATATGCCCCATGTCATAATGTGTAGGACTGTGATGATATTTAGCATTGATTTTTTATTTTACTTTCTTTTATGACTGTTTAGGGTATCCTATAGAGATGGTGTCATGGAGCATGAACCTAGGCCCTGTGCTGCTGTAAAAGGAACACAGATAATGGTATGCTATAGGTTATCTTTATACTATATTGTCATTAATGTTTGATTTTAATTAAGGGTCTATACTCTATATAATGAAGACAAATTGAAGGTTATTATTAGGATGTTCTATTTTGATTAGTAATTGATAGAAATACTAGTACTCTTTTTGGAACTATGTTGTGATTAAATGCTTATGCTCTTCCAAATAAACAATTGAAATCAGAGCAATAATTCAGTCTCTGAAATTGTAGGTGACATGCAATTTGGTTCTTGAATTGAAATTAACAAATCTCGATACTAATAGTCTTTTTAGATTCGTCAATTTGGTTCCTGATAATGTGATTGTGAAATTTTAAATTTTGAGGATCATTTTGAAAGTTCGTTAATTTCAGAGACTGAATTGCTTGACTCTTACATTTTCAAGGACTAGATTAGTGATTCAACCAGTTGGAAACAAATGTTTGCATGTAATTGATTGTCATTCTTGTGCCTGCCTGCACATGTGCTGTCAGGTCGAGAATCTATTCTATAATATGGCTGCAAGGAAGAAGACTCTGCAAAATTCTTCAGATGATTACTCAAAGATAGTGGATGTTGTCAGTCGGTTTGCAATACATCATACCAATGTCAGTTTCTCTTGCAAAAAGGTTGGTTTTTGTAACTTGAACAATAAAACTAAGCTTATTTATCACTACATTCTTATAGCGGCATGCGTTGTGAGTTATATTAATTAATTTCCATTGATCATTTGGGACTCTACTATTGTTATTAGCACGGAGCTGTTAAAGCAGATGTTCATACAGTAGCCACATCTTCAAGGCTTGATGCCATCAGAACAGTTTATGGGGTCTCAGCTGCTCACAATCTGATTGAAATTGAAGCTTCAGACAATGATCCATCTTCTTCAATTTTTGAGATGCATGGTTATGTGTCTAATGCTAACTATGCTGCCAAGAAAATCACTATGGTGCTTTTCATCAATGGTATACATTATATTAGCTATATAAACATAAACTATGATGCGTTTTGAAATGTTTAGAGGTGTTTGTAGTTATTAGATGAAGTCTCTGCCAGTGTTAGTTTATTCCGTCAAATAATATGTTTTGCCACATAGAAACTCTTATCGTGAATGCTACTATGCATAACATGTAAAGGCTTCTGTCTGAGTTTCTCTCTAAGCCACTTTTCATTTTTCTCATCACAGTGCATGATCTTCACCCTCACACAACTTTATGGGTGAAGCGTAGAGAAACTATAAAACGTTTTTGTTAATTATATATATTTTCTTTATTTCTTTTTATACCCGTTTCAGCATCAAACAAGGTTACGTGCTATTCTGCTCAAGTACTTAATTTTATTTACATCAATTTTTTTATTAAACAATGTTTAATATTTATATCTGAAATCTGACATGAGCTAATGACTTATTGTTTACAAATTCTCATGAAAATCTTCTTCTTTATGTTCCTCAGATAGACTGGTTGAGTGGTCTGCATTGAAGAGAGCTATTGAAATTGTTTATACAGCAACATTTCCTAAAGCATCTAAGCCTTTTATATATATTTCAATTGTTTTACCTCCTGAGAATATTGATGTCAACGTGCATCCAACAAAGAGAGAGGTACAAACCTAATGAAGAATATGAATGCGTATAATGTGCATTCTTTATCTTTTATAATTAGTTAATTATTTCTAAAGTCACTTTCTTGCTCAAATGAAGTTCCATGTAGCTGGCAATGACCTTCAATTTTTATGAAGTTCTGAAAAGGCTTCTAAACTTCATAGTTTTTATTATGGAATATCCTTTGTGTGCAATGTTACTGTCAAGTTGGTTAAACCATTTCTTTTTTACTTTCTTTTTTGTTTGCTGTAATTTTGAACAAATGGTTGGTTGAATCTTTCCAAAACATAATTACTTATATTTTATACTCATTTGAAAGTTTTTTTTTTTTTCCTCCTGACTTTTATTTATTTATGTTGCAAGCCAACAAATAAAACTTTAGGCAGTCTGTTTGTTTTCTGATATTCTATCACGAACCAACTCCCAGCTTAGTTTGTCAGACAAAGGCTCATGAATGATTCTAACATACTCTCTTGTAAGCTCTTTTTTTTAAAGCATCCATAGGCCCACTTTACCTTGTTATGAAATTTGGCTGTTTATAGAGTTGTGGACAACCATCAATGATGGTGTGCCAAGGATCAAAAAGTTACATGTTGGACAAAGACACCACCTAGAAGGTCAATCAAAAGTTGTCGTTAAACAAGCTAGGAAACAATCTTATTTGAAAATTCTAGTGCCAAGGATAAAAATTCTAGTCCTAAGGAATTGATACCATGTTACCCTACTGTGTAACTAGCATTGAATTTAAGCATTTGTTAAAATTTTAAACACTAAATTTACTAGTTCTTTCTTCCTTGTTATTGAAAACAGTGTGTTTGTTTTCATATAGGTGAGCCTCTTAAATCAGGAAGTTATCATTGAGAAGATACAATCGGTGATTGAATCAACATTGAGGAATTCCAATGATGCACGTACATTTCAAGAACAAGTATGTTTAAGACATACTACTCAACACTTTCTTAATTTTAGTGTATAGTTAGAAATATTACTAATTTTGAGCATATTACTTTTTCCTCCATCAAATTGAATGCATGGATAAAAAAGCAGGTGCCAAATTGTTGTTTTATTAACTGACTTCAAGTGAACCTTTCCTAGAACTGTTTGCGAATCAACTTTTACAGTTTTCACGGTCTTGCTTTTACCAAAGTTTCATCACCAGAACTTACTCCATATGACGCCATGGCTGTACACTGTACGGTCTCTTTTTAGAAGCTTTGCAGATGCCTTATAATTACTAGAATGCAAAAGCATTTTCAACTGCACTACTGCAGCCTGCAGCATAGCAATATAACTAGTAGGTCAAGGTTTGGTTGTTAAAGAATACTGGCCAATTCCTAGGCGTGATTAATTAGAATACTGATGTATCTAACATTGCCTTGCTTCACAAATTAGGTTAATTTTCTCTCTTTATAATGAAGCGAAACTTTATAAAAAGTTTTACTTGAAATGATTTGCTCTAGGATCTAGTGCTTTCAACCTTTATTATCTATTCCTATTTCCTACTCAAATCCCATGAAATATATCCTGGATCACGATTTTTAATTTCTAAAATATGTGTTCATTTTTAATTACTAACAAATTTATGGACAACATGAATGAGGATTCTGCTTTATTTCATGTTTTATTAAATTATGGTCTTACTCAGTACCTGTATTTACTGTGTATTTTGTCTCATACTTGTGGCAGACAGCTGGACAATCTTCTACCTCTCGTACTAATAAGAGCAAGGAGGTTAACCTCAGCCCTACTCCACCGGGTATGGGAAATGTTTTGTCATTTTGTGTTGCATACCTTTTGTTTATTTTTGGTTTATACTCTTAATTAATGTGTTTCATCTTTTATTGATGATAGGCTCGAGGTCACAGAAAGTGCCAGTAAATAAGTTGGTTAGAACAGATTCATTAGATCCAGCAGGAAGATTACACGCCTACATGCAAGTTATACCTGGTGGACATCTAGAAAAGAGTGTCACTTTGAATGCAGTAAGGTGACTACCATTTTCTTCTTGTAAATCTTTTTATCTAACAAGCTAATATTCATTTTTAAATTGATTTTTGTTTTGCGGTAATTTCTTACTCCTTCAAGCATGTTTATGTTTCTCCAAGTGCTTTTTACTAAACTGTTTTTGAAATTTTTACATATTTCTTGTGTTCTTTACATTGTTTATGCATCTCAAGGTTTCTTTATACAGATCCATGCAATTACTATCATTCTTAAGCATAAAATATACAAATTATACAAATCTATCATATAAACTTGAAGCAAACAAACCATTTAGACAAGAATGGAAATGGGAGAGGTACAATAGAAGAATTTAAAACGGCTGAATTGCTTTATTCCATATAGCTCGGGAATATTTATACGGAGTACAGGCGTGGGTATTCTAGGAAAGACAACTATACAATCAAGTTATTAATTAATACATTGATTCTAGTTAACTCGTAGCCAAATGAGTTAATAAAGTAAATGGTATATATGTAGCTGTACACATTAACTAAAAGAACAATAAAATTATGAAACTAAATTTCTTCCCCTTAACTGGGTTATGTTTGATGTTAAACTAGTAGACTTATGTTTGGACTCATAAAATGATAAAACTTCCACCTATAATTGGAATGAGGAGCGTATATGAAGTATGAACCATGGTATTTTGTATGCTCTCTCTCTCTCTCTCTCTCTCTCTCTCATAGATTGTATTCATGTTTGATTTTATGTACTCACTCATGCTAAGGATTTTGTCATGCAATATAGAAATCTTCTATCCCTTTTCGAGTATAATTGGCTGCTAGAAATATGTATATATTGGAATATATGTATTTTTAATTTTATTTGTACGTTGCCAGGTCCTCAGTTAGACAACGAAGGAGCCTACAAGATTCTATAGAACTCACTAGCGTAGAAGAGCTTCTTGTTGAGATCAATAACAACTATGACCCTGGTATGCTTCTAGATTAATCATAATGATGATTCTTGAATTTGATGCAGCATGTGACCATTAATTTATATTATGTTATGGGATAATTTGATTCCTAGTTTCCTATAATTAGTTTTGGTTTTGGTTATTGATAAGAGTCCCAAATTAGATGAGATATGGCTTGAAACGAGTTTATAAGTGGGAGGCATCCCTCAACTTACAAACCGGTTTTGTAGGTTTGAGTTAGACCAGCCAAAATTCTAAGAGTTCTCTTTTGATGTTTTGAATTAGTTACTTTCATGGTTGTTGAAGTTATGGATTTTATACAAAATAAGAAGGACAGAGATGATAAAAACTCTGAATATGATTGTGACGTAATATAATTGATAATGATTTGATACTAGGTTTATACAAAAGACTAAGCACAGACCCCTATTCATTGGGATAATAATTAGGAAATATGGAAGATAATCTCAAGAGATAATATAAAATACTCTAAGATTAATCGTATGAGATAAACTAAGATACTCATAATATCGTGATATTATTTTGTGAAAATATTCTCCCTTTTATGTTGGCTTACTAGTTTCCTACTGACATCTATCCTGTAGGAATGATGGACATTGTAAAGCACTGCACATATGTTGGAATGGCAGATGATGTTTTCGCTTTGCTTCAGCATAAAACTCATCTTTATCTTGCAAATGTTGTAAACTTGAGGTAGACATTTTGCTTTTGTTAATTTAATCTCTGTTGTGGACAGTCTTTGTTATTAGTTTGAAAGCTAACAAGGTTAAACAGGCCTTTTGCTATTCAGACTTCAAGCTCAATGAGCTATTGTACAATGCAGCATGCTAGAGACATACAATATTTGTTGCCATCTATCTAAAAGCTTTTGAGATTGATCATTGACAGTCTGTCCTTAATTTATATGCAGCAAAGAGCTTATGTATCAGCAAGTTCTTAGCCGTTTTGGCCATTTCAATGCCATTCAGCTAAGTGATCCAGCCCCTGTGAAAGACTTGATTATATTGGCACTGAAGGAAGAGGATCTAGATTCAGAATGTAATGATGATGACACATTTAAAGAGAAGATTGCAGACGTAATCTCACTTTGGCTTTTTCTTACTTCTAATTTTATAAATAATATATATCTCCTATAATTGTAGCTTTTGTTTACCCTGTAGCTTAGGATATTGATAGGTAAACCCTCTATTTATTTAGTTTGTTAGGTTAGGCTGTGATGAGTATAAAATAAGCAGATTATAGTGGAAATGGGGTTGTTTGAGAGAATTAGGACCCTTGGGTAATTGGGAGGTTTGCAGACCCTTGAATTTCTGCAGAGTTTTAGCTTCAATGTTTTCCGTTGAGATTGTAGATTCTTTAAAGTTCAACAGTAATGTAATACTTAGGATCAATGGATATCAAATGAACACTGCACAGCTGGTCGTTAATAGTTAGAAAGTCAAATGCTTCTTCATACCAGGGGGTGGATCCAACATGATATTTTGGAGTGGCTAAATTATGAAAGAAACTATGAGCTAAATTATACTAAAAATAAGAAATAACATTGTTTGATACAATACATTTACGATGAAAATTGTCTACCATTCATTTGTTGAAAATGAGCTAAAATAACATCATTATGATTGTCGACATTCATTTGCTTAGTTTGATTAACAAATGCAGCCTTAATACTTTGGTTTGGATTCATGAGAGCATAACCCATATGCACACAATCAACATGAGAGCTATTGGAAGAAGTAGCATGATTAGCCAATTTTATAAGATTCTTCCAATCACCAAAACCATCTCCCACAAAGTGATCCCCACCATAATTACACAATTTTTAACATGGCAAACAAAATGCCAGGTCCTTAGATTCACTATAATCAAGCCGATCATACAGATCAAAGCAAGACGTCGATTTTGCAAGAATTGGTTATCTCTTTATGTATATTTATGATTATCTCTATGTATATTTATGGTTATCTCTTTTCCTATTCTCCAGATGAACACAGATCTGCTGAAAAAAAAGGCTGGTATGCTGGAGGAGTATTTTGGCATTCATATTGATGATCAGGGAAATATCTCTAGACTTCCTGTGATACTTGACCAGTATACTCCTGACATGGATCGCATCCCTGAGTTTGTGCTTAGTTTAGGGAATGATGTTAGTTATAAAACTCTCCATTCTCCGTCTCTTAATCTCAGCAATTTCTTTTTTATTTTCTCTCCTGTGTATGTCTGACTCACTGGTAATAAGTCAGCTATTTATATGATGCCTGAACTTGAACTCGGTTATGGTCCACAATTATAAATACTGTCATACTATCTGCATTTTTTTTCTGTATTTTGATTACACTTTTTGGGAGCAAACATGACGCTAATCTAGTTGTTATTCCATTCAATTGCTTACCTACTAAACATTCAAATGGATACCTTTTGATAATGATGAAGGTGCATAATTTTTTCCAATCACATTTTTTTCCTTCTCATGCTGAACATTGTGGTATGCATTTTGATGATAGGTTGATTGGGATGATGAAGGGAACTGCATTCAAACAGTTTCAGCTGCTCTGGGAAATTTCTATGCTATGCATCCACCGATGTTGCCCAATCCATCTGGCGAGGGATTGCTTTTCTACAAGAAGAGAAAACTTTTTGACAGTTGTGCCATGGAGAATACCTGTGATAATACTGGTATGGACTTAATGCTGGTTACTTTCTAAAGCACTCGCACTCATAGATGTGCATATATATCCACACCCATCAATTATCATTGAAATGTGTACACTTTTAGTGTAGAGAAAAATAAAAATCTACCTAACTAGGTCTTGTGGGAGATAAGTTTTGGATGTGGTGTCACATAGTAATTGTTGAATTCATACAAACCCACAGATGTTTTATGTGATATCACAAAAGTTTGCTTCTGATAGATACTGGTATTAAGGGGGTAGATTATATGGATAGAAGACTTGTTTATTGACGGATAATGATGATAACCTCTTGGAATAACTTCCAAAAGAAGTGGTTACATAAAAACAGAAATTGGTAACTGCCACAACAAGCAGAAAGCGTGAGACACAACCAACCACTAAGAATTAGAGATCTAAGTATCTCCCTTCCCTAACCAATAATAAAAATAACCCGATGGTTTACATGTGCCATCCTTTTTCCATTTATAGACACACAACACACTAACAAATACATATGGGCCTAATTATTTGGGCCTACTAACAGCTTCCACTTTAGAACTCGCCTCACAAATACATCTGCCCTTTGATTTTGCATAAGACCTGGCTTCCTCAACAAAGGCACAGTACTTACTGATGTGGCTCCAGTCTAAAGGAGATGCAGCACATATACAAGCGTCACAATCTGTCTACGTCCATGATTATCGTGCCAAAACATGCACTCCTTTCTTTTGAGCCTTTTAAACTTCAAATCAATCGATATTGAGGGGGCCATCAGCTCTTTTCCCCCATGATTTTCTCTTTTCTTTGTTTATTGCTATTTTGTTCTTTGGTTACAGAGGATTCCTTACATCATCATCTCTCTGATTGGTTTCTCTTTCTATTTGTCTTGAATAAATTTCTTATATTTTATAAAAAAAAATCATGAAGAAAAATTAGGAACACACTGTGTTCACTCTCAATCCTTTTTAACCTTGTATTCAGCTTATTGCATATATTTTTTCTTTCAATACTGCATGATGTGATTTAATGTTTATTTACTACTATGTTTGTTGGATTGTAAAAGTTTGAACAATTCAACTTGGTTCAGACTTTCATCACTCGACTTGCAAACTTGTTGATTTTTAATTGGGAAAAAAATACGGAAACTTTTATTGAGAATATGTCATTAAGGGGATGCAGTAAAATAACTTGAAATTTTATTCTTCCAATTAAGTTTTTGGTGGATGATACTGGGTTCTGACGTTAGTGAATTTTGTGTACAGGGAGTGATGTTATTGACAACAATATTGAACAAGAACTACTTTCTGAAGCCGAGACAGCATGGGCCCAGCGTGAATGGTCAATACAACATGTTCTTTTTCCATCCATGAGACTTTTTTTCAAACCACCTCCTTCTATGGCTACTAATGGAACCTTTGTTAAGGTAATGTTTGTGAGTAATTATTACTAAAATATTTTTTGACCTTATTTTTTGAGAATTACAAATGTTACTTCCAATTGAGTCAATGTGATAGATAGCATAGCTGTAGACAAGGAAAGGGCCCGGATTACCTTTTGTATTAGAATAATTAAGGGAATCGCTTTGATTGCTTGCAACAGCTTATCAATGCTCGTTAGCGGCTCAAACCAGAAGTTTCAAAAGCGGGCCTACAACTTCATTATGTTTCACTGAAGTTGCATACTTTTATATTTATTCATATATGTAACCTATATATTATCGATCTCTTAATTCATGAGTCACTAGCTATGAGTTTATGATTTATAATCATAGTGAAGTAGGGTGTGGAAACATGCAATCATCGGGAGGGAATTTTACAGAACCGTCATTGATTTGTTTCATTTTCTATTTTTTACAGGTAGCTTCATTGGAAAAACTGTACAAGATTTTTGAAAGATGCTAGCTAACCAAGTGGATTTGGAGACGACGGACATCATATTTGCGCTACTACTTTCATTGCTCACACTTGTGAATATGTATCTACTATCTAGAATCTAGATGATTCAATCGCCCTTTAGAGAATTCCTTGGTCTAGTGATCTGTCATGTTTTTTTTGTTAAGCAGTTTCAAATGTATAGGCATCATCTTAATGATGCAGGTTGTTTAGGGAAAATCAATGAATTCTAGTTTGTGCAATCTTCGCCATCAGCTAGACTTTGATATTTACATCGAATGAAATTAATATTTAGGACAAAACTTGGGTACAATTTTAAAGCATTGCTTTTCGAATGGTTCTTAACTAAAAATATATCTTTTTTAGATATAACAAACTTTGAGAAAATTAAAGATTTGAGAAAATCAAGGTGAATTTAGTTAAGAACCATATAAAAAGCACCTAAGGAATTGTAGTTTTTTCCATTAATTTATTGGTATTCAATGTCGTCCTTGTGGTAATGACTTTAAGGTACTTTTTTACTTTAAGGTACCCTTGAAAAAGTTTGGTCCAAGCGTGGACCTTCTACTTCTAGTACTGCCTACTAGGTAATATAACCGGCTGACATAATGAAGGTTTAAATAATACTTTGTGGCTTCTTAATTTATTTTAAAATTTCAATTTAGTTACTTAACTTAAAAATTGATCAATTTGGACAATTTGTCATCTAAAAAGATTTAGCGACGTAATTTGTTGTCTGCTTATTTTCTATTCAAGTGTAAATAATGATATATATATATATATATATATATATAATTTGCATCTCTAACACGTGTACATTTTTCTTTTGTCTCACCTTTGATCAAATCAAATATGGTAAATTTTTATTTAAAAAAAAAACATGGTTGGAGAAAACTTTTAACTTTCTTTCCTTCCATTTTTCCTTATACCAAATAATTAAAAAACCATTTATATTTTTTTTACTTAAATGCAAAAACTTTAGTCCTTTTTTTCTAAAAAAAAGGGTCATAGGACCTAATCCTCCTATTTTTAATTGTGCAATTTTGATTCTCTATTTTAAAAAAATTGAAACAAATCTATTATATTGATCATCGAATTTGATAATGTGAAAATAAATTATTTAGTCTCAACACCTTATAACATTTCAATTGATTTTTTTCCATGTTCACCATCCAATTTAACACCATATTTTAAAAAATTCTCAACAATTATGTTTTAGGTTTTGATGTCCATAATATATCTTCATGTTATCAAATTGTAATCTCAAAATATATATTATCGTACTCTTAAAAATATATATATTAGTCAAAAAAATTAATTGATGACCAAAATTACGCAATTAAAAATATGAAATTAAAATCGAAATTTGACCGGAATAAAGACCAAAAATACTCTTTTTTAAATAAAAAATAAAAATTCTCTCACTTTCTTTCCTTTAAATCTTTGATTCTTCTAATCCCATTTCCCAAACCTACCACATCATAAGATTGAGATAGAGAGAATAGAAAAGTGATTATCACCGACAATGAATGAAGAACTGGAAAGCGGTGAAGGTCCACCAACAAACGATCTATGTTCAATCTGTCACGGAAACTTCCAATTCCCATGTCAAGCAAATTGCTCTCACTGGTTTTGTGCAAACTGTATAATCCAAGTTTGGCAGTATTCTTCTCCTCTTCAACCTTGCAAATGTCCTCTCTGTCGTCGTCCTATTAACCTTCTTGTTCCCACCGTCGTCGTCGTCGATGCCGGTGGCAACAACAACAATTCTGAACAAGATCGTTTGAATTTGGCTGATATTCAAAGATATAACCGTGTTTTTGGTCAACCATCTAATGCTAGTATTGTTCAGAGATTACGTGATCTTCCTTTTCTTTTGAGAAGGCTTTTTAGGGATTTTGTTAACCCTAATACTTCTCTTCCTCTTGTTATTAGAGCTCGTGTTTTCATTACGGTTAGTTAATTCTTTCTTCATAACTCATTAACTCTCTTTTACTTTCTTGTTTTCTTATTCTTCTTGTTGTTGTTATTCAAATTAAATCATTAGGTAGTTGTGATCCGCGTTGCATTTGAGATCTGCTGTTGGATTTGAGATGTGGCGCAAAGACGGTCAAGTCAGTAAGTGTAGGTATTTAGGGTGGAAAATGTGTGTAGCTGAGTTCCACATCGGACAAAAGATGACTCAAGTGAGGATAGTCTTCATCTCGCAAGCCGGTTTTGTGGGATTGTGTTAGGCCCAACCACGATTTTTAAGACGTGTAGAGAGGCTATGGGTGTGTTTGATATGCTTAAAAAAAAGGGAGAAGATAACTTCGGTTGTAATATGTTTGATTGTAAAATTGTTTGAGGGGCGGTTTTTGTCCCTCGCTAAACCAGAGCAAAACTTTTTGTTGTCTCAAATGCAAGTTGTCTACGATACTAAAGTAGTTTTTTATCGACCAAAATTCGTATAAGACAAAAAAAATGTTTATTATCATAAAAGTTTTTGTTTCTGTCTTATGTTGTGTTGTTCAATATAGGACTTGTCTTTTAGGAGATCAAAGACACCCTATAAGTTACTCTCTCATTTCCTTCTTAAATGTTTAAATGTCATTTGATAATTTAAGGGTACATACCCTTTTTGAATTACTGCTATTTACTCTTTTTCAACAAAAACTAATTAATGTTACCTATAATACTGGTTTCGTGAATAGTTGAAATTCAATAAATAAGATGAGTTACATGGTCGAAATTTCAAGTGTAAAATAAAGTAACAATTCTGATGGAATTTCAAGTGCAAAATTAAGTAACAATTCTGATGGAAAAAGTAAAAGACTACATGAAGTTGGAATAAATTTTATTTTTGCTTTACGAACAACATTTAGACTATTGACAATTGTTTGTTATGGAAGAGAGATGAAGTTTGTGTGCAAAAAAATAGGAATTTGTCTAAGAGAAGGATAGTATCTAACAATTGTTTGTTGCAAGAGAAAGATAGCACATCAACTTTATTAGAAAGAGTGTGTGTGCAAAAATTATAGAAACTTATTGGTGGATTAAAATGTGTATTATTCTAAAACTATACTTAAAAATGAACGGAGATAGTAGCTTTTATAATGAAGTATTAGGGTTTCTGGCCCTTGAGTTTCTTTCTCAGACAATTGTCCTTCGAGGACACATGTGAGTAGACTATCATAAGCTGGCCTTGGATCTAGATTGAACAGTCCAGATTTGTTTATGCAGTCTTGATTCAGTAAATTTAGGGCAGGTCCATGACATGGTCCGTCAGTGCATTAGCTGATGAGAGTGACCCGGTCCTTGTAGGAAATGTCCTTTGGCCCAGTCTTGAACAAGTTGAAATTGAATTTAACAAATTTTATTAGGGTTAGGGTTTATTGGATATTTTCTTGTTTGTCGTTATTTTTCTTGTTTATGTAGGAAATGCTAACTTCATTACTCTTTATTTTAGTAACAAAGATAGTGGACCTGTAGATTCTATAGTAAGGAGAGTAGATTAAATTGAGGGTAGTTAGATCATTAAAGGCGGAGAGAAACCTAAAAAAACTATAACATAAACTATTAAAGATCTAGAGATTAATGAGTTAGATAGAAATACGGTATATGATATAGCATTATGGCGTAATTTGATAAATGTAGCCGACTCCACGTGGTGGGATAAGGCTTGGTGGTTGTTGTAACACTTTTGTGGTGTGGTTTCTGACACAGACATTGTCTCTTTTATACAGATGCTACTAAGTATCATATACATCTTCAGCCCTATTGACATCATTCCAGAAGGTACCGTAGCATAGAATGTTATATTGATTTCAATTTCAGTTCAATTACTCAGTTATATTTTGTCGTTTTGTTGAATTTGTGTAAGCACTATTACTCATGCTTGAAATTTGTTCTCTTTTCTGTGCAGGGATGTTGGGAATAATTGGTCTTTTGGATGATGTTCTAATTGCTCTAATCTTTTTCCTACATGTTGCTGCACTCTATAGATCAGTACTTTACCTCCGACATGGGGGTTCGTGAGTTATGCACCTTTTACAGTTTTTTAGGTAAAGTAGTGAAATGAGATGTTGCATTTACTTTCATCTTGTGAAAATTGACAATGCTCTGTTTTGTACATAGATAGACACAGTTCAGTTCATTTTCGAATATTGAATTTAGAGAGAGATGAATAGAAAAGCTCCATTTAAATTTCAAATATTTCGTGGAGCCAATAGAATTACCAAATTTACTTTTATTATAGTTCATATGTGCTGGCGGCTATATATGACATGCATCTATTCATAAATGCTCACTAGTTTTCCTGTGATCATTAGTTAAAGGATAAAATGACATGAATTTCGGAACCTGGTTGTGTATTCGTTCTAACCTCTATTTAACAAATGGGGAAGTCACAAATGGGGAAGTCCATTGCTGAACACTACTAGAGCATATCATAAGCAAGTTTTAAGTAACAGTTACAATAATGGTTACAATCTCATTGCAATCTTTGACACTATAGAGAGCTGCATTCAAATGCAGTTGATTTGGCCTTTTAAGGCTGTGTTGTTTCAACAACGTCCAAAACCATGATCACATGCCTTTTTGTTCCTTGCCGTTTCACTTTTCTTTCTTCTTCTTTCTTTTTACCATGTGAGAATCTGGAAGTTGATTCTCCTTTGCTCATAGTTTTGTGGTGACATTGGGAATTTGCCAATCTGGTTAGTTTCACTTAGGAGAATTGTTGTGCGCCCTGTAGATTGTTCAAAAGTTCCTTGAATTTATCGGATTGTAACTCCCGATCGTACAAAACATATCGAGAGTTACAACCCGATGGGCGGTTTTGGATTGGAGTGTAAGTCCCGATCGACTTATTTCATAGACCAAGCAATCCGCAAGTGCATAGAGCAATTCTCTTCACTTAATCAATCTTTCGCTTATGAAAGTTGTCGCTTTATATTGGGATCCTATTTTCTGTGAATGCCTCGCAGAAAACGATTTTAAGTTTTGTGACTGTAATAATATTAATAATCAATGTTTGTATCAAGATATAAAGAACTATGAGTTGCTTCATCAACCTCTGTTCTTCCTTAAAAAAATCCACCCTTTTGAATAGTAGGAAGAGATCTTGCTGGAGAACAAATAGGTTTTGCCAATTCTGTTTATTTTTGTTGTCTTTCATTCTATATACTTGTACTACTAAGTACTAACTATGGAATCAGAAGCTTGTCCCTTTACAATTTCACCCTCGTATAACCATAATCAATTTGGTATCCTTCAGTTTGAAACCATTGTTTTCGCATTCAAATCAGGTGATGTTAGTTGTTATTCTGATGAAAGACGAATTCAAATGTTTTAGAGAAGCCGAAACACTGTAACAATGTGGCACTAATGTGCCGGTGTCACAGTGAGGAGAAAAAAAAACAAGAGAGAAACAGAAGGGGTGAACAACATACTTAGAAGCGTCTGGTGTGGACCATTTATGATAGTTAATATGGACCTTCATGATCTAATGGTTCTAAACACCGAGCACGGTAGGACTAGGAGACCTGTCAAGGTCACCCACCGGAAACAGAGTCATAAGTATAGGTACTTTTTGGTTTTGATATGCCTGATTCTTATTTTATTAATTATTAAAATATTAAACCATACTTTTGTGTTTTTTAACTGCCAAATGCCAATGCTTGTTTGTTTGATTTCTGCTGAAAACTTTGCAAATCAGATTTGGTAAAAAGTCACAGAAGTGATTTGGTACCTTCTATTCTTGAATTATGCAAACTCATTTTAGTGCCCATCAAGCTTTAAACTTGGAAAAGGTGAAGTAGTGAATGTAGTATAACTGTGCGACAAGGTCTACGGACCCGTTTGGTACAACTTATAAAAATTATTTTAGTATTTCATTTTTATAAGCGATCTTTCCATTCTCTAGTTTCAAATCAATAAGTGGCATCAGAAACAAAAAATGCCTTGCGAGAGATCAATGGTAATTAGGGGCGTGTTTGGAAGTCTTTTCTCTATTCTATTTTCTTCTCTCTTTACCACATTAAAACCTCAAATTAATTTAATTACAAATGGATTTCATTTTTTTTTTTTAAATGGTCACTGCAAATGCTTCGCGCATTTTGCAAACTCAACCCAAAACCTTCAAAAATCATAATTAATCTGTCTCTTGTTGAAAATTCATATATTTTGTTGAAAGCCTTATTTAACGTTTTAAACATGTCTTTAAAAAAAAATCAGGAAAAAATCATTATATGTCACTTTTTTGGACTGTGTATATTACATGGTCAAAAATAAGAAGAATTTTAACTTATAGATGTAAAATATGTGTTTTTATTTTACATGGTTATTTTTCAGACTTCGCGTAGATTAAAGACTCTTGAAGTAAATTTGTCTGTTAATATTTAATATATTAAATGTTATATTATACATTAAACATATTACATATTACTTTGTCGTGTCTTTATTTATACTATATAATCTTGATATAATTTGAACGTCAAAAGCATAAATTTTCAATCAAAATTTCATAAAAAATACCAGTTCAAAGTCACAAGTTTTTTTCGGAGATGTTTATTTTTTAGAGAAGAGATTTATTATGATATGATGAGTAAAAATACTAAATTGAATAATCATTAAATAATATAGCAATGGCACTTATTGTAAATATAGCATGAACTAAGGTGTTTTTCTATAAACCCTACAAACAAACCACACGAAGCGTATCCAACAGGCAACAGCACAACACACAGCACAAATTCTAGATTACACGACACTAAAACAATAAAAGCCCCACTTCAAAAAGAGGAATGTACAACCAACAACTTCTTTGTTGTTATAAAACTATTAGAATAGGAACAAGAATCAAGAGAAGAAGAGAAGAAGAGAGAAATATAGATGATTATATTATTCTCTTGTCATCTACAATATGTTACATGTGGTCTCTATTTATAGAGAAGTACAATGATATGACTTAAGAGTTAAATACTTAAGGGATAAATATAAATAGGTGTGACTTAGAGATAAGTAATATGATGTCACTAAAGAGATAAGTACAACGGTTTGTGGACACCCACTTATTATATTCATAACACTCCCCCTTGGATGTCCATCGAGGATATGCCTCATTGAAACCTTACTAAAGAAAAACCCGTTAGGAAAAAATTCTAGTGAAGGAAAAAGAGTACAACATCATTTTGTGTGATAATCTGCCTCGTTAAAAACCTTACCATGAAAACCCAATGGGATAAAACCTTGGTTAAGGGAAAAAGAGTGCAGAACACATTTATGTCTCCCTCTCATAAAGACAATTGTATATGAGACAAAGAAAGTCAATTAGTCTTCTATTCTAGTTACTCAAAAGCTTTATTGGTGGTGACTTTGAAGAGAAGTTTGATTTATCTCCATGCCCTTCTCCAAATTAGCAGTGCTTGGGATATTATCTTCATATTAAGTTGTTGAAATAACATTCTCCAATTCCTTGATTATGTTGTTTCTCTAAGGTACAAAATATATGCTTCAGTTTGTTCCGATATCTGTATTTACTAATATTGACAAAAGAAACAAAATACCACAATACATATAATTAACAAAATACATTAAAATGGACATATTGTGTCATTTCTTCAATATCTCACGAAAATTAACTCTTTCAAAGAGTTTCATATACTTATCACTATCAAGTGAGTCATACAACTATATTGCAACACATCTTTCATATAAATTGAGTCTTTCATGTGATGCTAAACTTAATCAAGCAAGAAAAAGTTCTTAAATTCACTTCAGGTGAATATGTCTCTTAAACATAAACATTAGACATATATCATCTCACTTCCGGTGAACATACCAAACGCTATACATATGTATTTTATCAATATAATTCTCTTTCGCGCGAAAATTTGTATATATCTCATTAACTTTACATCTTCAAGTGTGCTGACTACAAGTCCAAAAAGTTTAGCTTTACAAAGCGAGTTTGATTTCACAAAATTGTCTCTTTCAATCTGCAAATATTTTCTTTTTCTATAACCTTTTAATTCATGATCCTCATTTCCACCAATCACATATAGTGCTATGTTATTTTCAAAATCATCATCAACATTGACTTTCATTTTGGTTCCATTCCATTCATTCATGACATAATTTATCGAGATCTCTTTATTTTTCATACATCTCAGGTACCTGGTCAGTTCTTCTAGAACTTAAAATCAATTATGTAATGTGACTCTTTTAGAGTTTACACATCCTCATTTGTGTTATCTTTCCTTTTAGCTCCTTTCTTGTTTGAGGATTTTTATATGTGGAACCGATTGATCTACCACGCTTCATGCGTGGTTAGGACTCATTTGCAATAATCCGACAGGGACATTTATTTCGTTTGGAGCATTAGCAGCGGCTATTTTATTTGCTTTAACTTTGCAAATGAGTTATTTCTTAAGGATCAAGATGAGACAATAATATTTCCTTTCAAATGCTTCAATGGAACTTCAGGTTCATATTTGCAGCCACTTATCCTCTCCCCCTAATATTGGGAAAACTAATCAGCCTATTAGGCTGTAAACAAGTTGGCTCAATACAATTTATGATAGATGAAGATTCATATGAATTTGATTTTCCCAATATTCTATCAAGATATATCTAAGTGCATTATATTGGAGCAATTGTGATAGACACAACACATCCAAAAATTTACTTAGATGAGAAATATTAAGTTCTTAACCAAAATATAAATTCAGGGGAGGACTTACGTATGGTAACTTGTTGGTTTGATGCGAATCAATACATGATTGTTAACTCCCAAAGTAGAGTCTCATAAGTATCAATCATACCATTAACTTTAGGCTTCTAAAGAACGGATCTTCAAGTTCATTTTACGAGCATATGCTACAAGTTGTTTAATATCAATTTCCATTGATAATTGATACTTATCAAATGCTTTATGAATAACTCATAAAACAAAACAATTACACAAACTTCTAGTTGTGAGTTGACAACAAACGTACATGTGATCATATAGTTGATGCATCTACGAAGTCATAAAATATTTAAGTGATCACATGATCGATATATTGATTTACAATATCACCTTATATAAGTTATATTAAATTGTCAACTTTCTTTGCGAACCAATAACAAATATATTTTTTTGGTTTAAAGAATCTTCAGGTTCTTTAATAAAAGTCCATATAAAATGTTTACTATTTTCGCATCATAATAGATCCGGGATAACCCTACCGGTCTTGCCAATGAAAAACTTAATATAATATGTAAACTTCTGATTTACAGTAATATATGTTTTATTTATTCTAATCCATTTGAATCAATAGTGATCAAAAACAAAATTATATCCAAATCAAACTGAATATTGTAGAACATTTATTTATCTTTGACACGTACTTTCTCGAATAAAAATAAGAATAGATAAACAACAAGAATAAGAATGAACTTAAAGAGATCACCATGATAAGTAATTATTTAAACAACAAAGAAATAAAATTCTTATCATAAAGACATAAAATGCAATTGTCATAACATTGGGAAAATCAAAACACTAATAAACATTAGACTTTATTATTATTATGAAAGCAAACAAAATTATTTCTTGACGGTTTCATCTCCAATAAGGTGATCAATTTTTCCATTTGGATCCTCAAAGAAATCACCAATATCTAAATGAGTAGGATCCATGTCGCCATAACCATCATATTCATCACAATCACCATAATTAGTTTCAACTCTTTTCTCATTGTTTTTGATTGATTGTTGATAAAGGTCAACAAGATACTTTGGTGTACGACAGGTACGAGACCAATGACCTTTGCCTCCACATCGATAACATATATTCTCACTAGCTTTGCCACTTTGTCCACCTTTTCCTTCATTCTTTTCATTATTTTTCCACTTCTGGTGAAAAGAAGAATTTTTGAAATTTTCATTATAATTGTGGGCATGACCACGACCACAACCATGGACATAGCCACGACCACGACCGCGACCGCGACCACGAGCTTTTCCAAAATGGTTGTGTTGTGATGCATTCACTTCAGGGAATGGAGCTACACCAGCAGGGCGAGCTTCGTGATTTTTCATCAAAAGCTCATTGTTTTGTTCAGCAACTAGAAGACAAGAAATTAATTCAGAGTATTTTTGAAACCCTTTTTCACGGTATTGTTGCTGCAGGAGCATGTTGGATGCATGAAAAGTTGAGAATGTTTTTTCTAATAGATCTTCATCTGTTACTGTAACGCCCCATTTCTATTTAATTATTTTAGTTGATGTTTGAGTATTTCTATTTGATATATATGATTTATATGAATTATATGACCTTTCGGTGTGGTGTGTGTATTTAAATAATTATTTGTGTTTTATCTAAATGAATGTTATTTGTTTTATTTAATAAAATTAGGAGGAAAATAGTATTTATTTAGTTAAAAGTGAGTTATTATAATTAATTAGAAGTTAAAAGAAAATTAGTGGGGGTTACATATTAAATAGGAGAATTAAGGGAGTTAAGGAAAAGAAAATAAGTTATGTTTTGGGAGAATGGGAAAGAATTAGTCAGACACATTTTTGTACGTGCAATTGAAAGAAAAACATAAGCTTTTGGGAGAAAAAGGGAGAAAACAAGAACAAGAGGGAATTGCTAGGGGAGAGCTTGAATTTGTTGTGGCTTGTTGTGTTCATCTAATCAAGTAAGGGTGAGGTTAACTTTCAATCAATAATATATATGTGATTTCTGAAATTGAATTGAAAGTTGTGTTCTTGACCTAGGGTTAGAAAGTGATGATAATTTGCAAATGTTGATGATTATGTTGTTGATTGCATGTTTCTGTGTTGTTTTGAGTATTATGTTGCATTTAGAACCTGTAAACATTGTTCTAATTCATTTTGGGTGATTGGGGGATCAAAATTGGGTTTTTGGATGAAAAAAGGCTTAGAAAATCGTAGTTTGAAAACTGCCCCGATGAAGCTTCGCTTGAAGCGAGATTCCCAGAATGTTGTCCAGATGAAATTTCGCTTAAGCGAGATGCAAGCGAACCCCGAGCGAGATTTCCCCAGACTTACGTCTTTTAGGTCGCTTGAAGCGAACCACGAGCGAACTCTGAGCGAGAAAGAACCAACCATTCTGTGAGGATCTCGCTTGAAGCGAGATGACCTTCGCTTGAAGCGAGATAGGTCCTGTAAGATCATTTTCTGAATTTTGCTTTGTGCATTAGGACATTAGTTTAGGCATCCTAAACTGTTCCTTTGATTTGTTTAACCTTGTTTATGAAGTAGATATTATGAATGAAAGAGAATGCTATGTGAGTGCATGTATATATAAATAAATATGATTATATATGCTATGTCGTTGTTCCGTTGTTGTGTTGTTCCGTTGTTGTTGTCGTTGTTTTGT
Source organism: Medicago lupulina (assembly GCA_958299785.1). NCBI lineage: Eukaryota > Viridiplantae > Streptophyta > Magnoliopsida > Fabales > Fabaceae > Medicago > Medicago lupulina. The sequence goes on from OY283144.1 coordinate 66,529,756, forward strand.
GTTGTCCAAGTTGGGGAGTGTGTCATAAATAAAGTAGGCACAGTTGTTGTTGTTGAATTGTCGTGGTGTAAGTCATACGTAGATGTATGCATTGTTGGTTGGTGGTTGTTGTCGGTGTTGTCATGTTGTATGTTGATATACACAGTTGGAGTCTGATGCATTGTCATTCAAAGCGGTGAGAGCTTATGCTCTGGAACGCCTTGTCGTTCAAAGCGGGAGGACTCATGTCCTGGAACACTTTGTTGTTCAAAAGCGGTGAGGACCTCGGTCCTGGAATGCCATGTCATTCAAAGCGGTGAGAGCTTATGCTCTGGAACGCCTTGTCGTTCAAAGCGGGAGGACTCATGTCCTGGAACACTTTGTTGTTCAAAGCGGTGAGGGCTCTGCCCTGTATTTTGGTACCACAAGCATGTGCATTGTTGCATTGTCGTAGTTGTTGTGTTGGGTGAGTTGTCGACGTTGTTGATGTATCGTTGGTGTTAAGTCGTTGTCGGTGTGTCGTCATCAAGAATGAAGTTGGTTTCGAATTGAATATAATTGAAGTAGTGTTGATAATCAAGTATGATGATATATTTATATGTATATTTCTTATTGATGTTGTTGATGTGAATTTGCTGTTGTTTCTATGCATTTGATGAATTTTATATATATATTATTGTTGTTCGTGAATCTCACCCCTTCTGCTTGAAAATGTTGCCCTTCGTATGGGTAACTTGCAGGTGATCCTGAGTAGTAGGTGGTGGCTCAACGTCTAGGACTTGTTACGTATGGGATGGGATTCTATATTACTTTCACTCCTATGTATTGAATTTTGAGACACGATGATGTAGTTTTTGTTGAAACTGAGGCCTTTGTGCCAAGATTTTACTTGAGGATTAATTATGATTGAAATGAATATTCCGCTGCAAATTTTTATAAGTTGGTTGTTGAATTTTAATAGTTTATTTCTATTAAAGAATTTTTGAGAAAAAGCAGTGTAATGCTCCGTTTGAGAATTAACTCTGATTGTTATTATAAAATTACGTTGTTTTGGGAGACAGGGTGTTACATTTACCTTTTCACCACATAACTCTAATTGAGAAGTAATTTTGTATACTTCAGAATTATAACCAGATATATACTATATACTAAATCTGATAAATCATTCGTGCAATCCTTCAAGAATGCATCACTGTTGAATTCATCAGGAATTATTAATAGAAAATGATTTTTTTTAAATGATCCTTCAAGGATGCACTAGTATAGTGTTGAATTCTTCCGGAATTCATTAAGAAAATTTTACATGTGCAATCCATCAGGGATGCATTAGTATAGTGTTGAATTCTTCAGGAATTCATTAAGAAAATTTTATATGTGCAATCCTTCATGGATGCAATAGTATTGAATTCTTTAGGAATTCATTGAGTTTCTTTATTTCTTTTTAAGCAGTCCTTCAAGGATGCATGAATTCTTCAGGAATTCATTGAGTTTCTTTATTTCTTTTTAAGCAGTCCTTCAAGGATGCATGAATGATGAAATAAAATAAATTATTAAAGACTATAACTTGCATAACAACAATGATGTGTATCTATAAGGTACTGATTCTATTTGATGGAATTATAACAGTAACCAATAATCATCGATACAAAAGTATAACTTATATTATATTATATTAGATTGGGAAGTCATGTTGTTATATGAATTAATAATAGTAATTAAACAGGCACATGAATATCATGATTATCATGGTCGAATTCCAAAAGAAAACCAAAAACTAATTTCCATTGATCATATTCCTATGCAATCACGTATATACACAACTAAATTATATGCAAGGGAAAAAACTATGAATTACTGAAATAGATTATACTAATACTTTTTAGTGATTAGAGCGTATAGATAACGTGTTATAAAACTATTAGAATAGGAACAAGAATAAAGAGAAGTAGAGAAGAAGAGAGAAACATAGATGATTATATTATTCTCTTGTCATCTACAATATGTTACATGTGATCTCTATTTATAGAGAAGTACAATGATATGACTTAAGAGTTAAATATTTAAGGGATAAATACAAATAGGTGTGACTTAGAGATAAGTAATATGATGTCACTAAAGAGATAAGTACAACGGTTTGTGGATATCCACTTATTATATTCATAACATTTGTTATTTTTTAATATTATTTTAGTGATTTTGATTTACATGCTTCTCACTACATCAAAGGTTGTTGCATTAGTTATTTAATTTTAGTTGTATAAATAATATTCTTCCTTCAAAAAACCACAAATTCATCAAAAATCCCGCACCAAAAACTTTCCTTTAATAAAACTAATCACATTCCAATAATTCTTATCAAAGTGTATCGAAATCTCAACTGTGTTTGAGATTTTTTGAGGGGTAATGTTATTCATTCTGTTGGGTTTTAATTTTTCAGTTTTTTTTATTGAAAAATATATATTTATTCTCAAATTTATCAAAATCCCTTCTGGATTCTTCTTGATTCAGTCACGTTTTAATTCTTTTAGCCTGATTTTAAATGCGAACCTAATAGTGAATGGATATATAGTGGCATTGGTCCCATTTTAATCTGTTTTGAGTATGACAATATCAAGTTAAAGAAAATATATATTTCCTTCCAATTTACTCAGAGGGAGGGAGAGAGATGGATGTGGAGCATCACAGCAGCGGCATAGGTTCAGCAACGAACGATCGATGTTCAATCTGTCACGAAAACTTCCAACTCCCATGTCAAGCAAATTGTTCTCACTGGTTTTGTTCAAACTGTATTATGCAAGTTTGGCAATATACTTCTTCTCTTCAACCTTGCAAATGTCCTCTCTGTCGTCGTCCTATTAATCTTCTCGTCCCCACCGATTTTGACGACAACAACATTTACGAGCAGGATCGTTTGATTATGGCTGATATTCGGAGATATAATCATCTTTTTGGTGAACAATCTAATGCTAGTATTGCTCAGAGCTTACGTGATCTTCCATTTCTTTTAAGAAGGCTTTTTTGGGATTTTGTTAACCCTAATATGTCTTTTTCTCTTGTTATCAGAGCTCGTATCTTCATTACGGTTAGTTCTTCATAACTCCTCAGATATTTTTTTACTTTGTTTTTTGTTGTTGTTGTTTATATTCAAATTATCATTAGGTATTTATGAATCGCGTCGGATTTGAGATCCTTAATCATAGTGTTGGAGATGACTTCGATCCGTTGGGCCTATGATCAATAGCTTCCTTCTTCTCCGGATGGGAATTATCTATGTTGCATGTGTACGGGTACCGGTATATGCAGATATGAGAATACAACAATTTAAGAAAAATTAAGCCCTATTGACATCATTCAAGAAGGTACCATAGTGTAAAATTAAGCCCTATTGATTTCAATTTCAATTCAAATTACTTAGCTATATTGTCAAATTACTTACCTATTAAACATCGAATATTGAATTTAGCAAGAGTTTAATAGAAAAGCTCCATTTGAATTCCAATATTTTGCAGAGCCAAAAGAATTATCAAATTTATCTTTACCATAGTTCATACTACATGCAAGTGGCTATATATGACATGCATCCATTCATATACAAATGCTCACTGTTTTTCCTGTGATCATTAATTAAATTATAAAGTGGCATATGGGAACCTGGTTCTATCATAAATACTAAGGGTCCCCCAATATGGACCTCTTGCTGAAAGGTGGTACAAGCATGGTATTTATTAGCTTATCTTTTTTAGCAAAAAATATGAATACCAGGAGTCCTCTAATATGGCCCTCTTATTGCTGGTCCCCCAATTTTACATGCAATAAGTATATGTCCCTTACCTCAAAAGCAAACAAAAAAAGTATATGACCCTTTTTGGTTTTGATAAGCTTGTTTATTTGTTTATTAATTATTAAAGATAGGGTTTCGCTAAGCTGCAATAAGTTAAGGATTTAAAAAAGGAAATAATTGATGAATTTTATGTTGAAAATGTTGCTTTTTAATGTGTCAACTTGTTGAGAATACACAACTTTCAACATAAACATTCTACTTTAAACTTTTTATCAGGTGTCCTAAGGGCACTTGTTAGCATTTTCCTTAAAGATATTGTTGTTTTTGAATTTCCAAACCGTTGTATTTGGATTTTCAAATTTTATTATTTACCGAAGTTGTTACTAGGTTGAGTCACGACCAGGTCATTCTCTTTAAGACGTTTCGTGGCACTGCCCAAATTTGTGCAAGACAGAAACAAGCACAACTACAACTGTGCGATTAACTACTGCATTGTAGAAAACCGTTTGAGATTTACACCTTCAAATATGATACTAAGACCACTCTTTAACGAAAACCACTTTAATATGGTATTGTTACCACTCTGTTATGGTTCTGAGATCATCCAAATATGGTGTTACCACCATTCTACTTTAATTTCTCCAAAGCATATCAATATGGCACTACGACCACTCAAATATAGTGATACCACCATTTCCACTTTTTAATTTCTCCTCGATTAAAATATTGAAAGAATATTTATATACCGTTAAGATCATTCTTAATTCTGACAGGATATTATTATTCCAAAAAGGGGACTATGATCTTAATAGTACTCTCTATTACGAAGGGACTTATATTATCGAAGGGACTATGTTTTTAAGACCACAATAAAGAATCGAACCACAATTATCAAGATTTTTTTTGATAAAATTAATCATGATGTAAAAAAAAAATTATAATATATTAATTATATATATATATATATATATATATATATATGAGGGGAGTTATTTTGACTCCAAGAGTAAGTGTAATAACTTACTCTAAATCTTAACCTTTAATTCCAATTTTGATTAATGGTTTAGATTAATTGATATGGTAGGTTTTAATTCTATTTTATATTGTAGTCAACACTTATCAACACAAAATATCAAAGCAATAAATGTCCATGACAACAAAAATTAATTAAAATGGATATGATTGTTTTAATTTGTCGTTATTTATATAAGAAAATACACAAATTTATTTATTTTTTATGCAAGTATTGTAAATGAATTGGATATAAGAAAAGGCCAAGGTTACTTCCTCTATTTTTTTTTCGTGACAAATCGGTACAAAAATGTGTGTTTACAAAAAAAAAAAATCACGATTATAATTAAGAAACCAAATAAAATAGGTCGTATAAAAAAAATAACGGGAGTAGAACAAATATGCAATTCTTTAAATTTTACAATTGTTTTCTTTAAAAAAAATATATATGCAATTTTTTTTAGCGTAAAAAAAGTAAAGGGAGAAGAAAAATAAAATCAATGGGAGAAGAAAAAAAATTATTTCAACGTAAAAAAATATATGCAAATTTTTTCTTATGCAATTTTTTTGAAGGAATAACAAATTTTTTCTTATGCAATTTATTTCAAGGAAAGAATTTTAAGTTTTGCTGTTAACCTTAAAAAATAATTTTAGCGTCAAACCAAAAAAATAATGGGAGAAGAAAAAAAAAACAAACAATTAAAAGACATTTATTGCTTTGATATTTTGTGGTGATAAGTGTTGAATACAATATAAAATGGAATTAAAGCCTACAATATCAATTAATCTAAACCATTAATCAAAAGTGAAATTAAAGGTTAAGATTTAGAGTAAGTTATTACACTTACTCTTGGAGTCAAAATAACCCCCTCTTATCATTAATCTAAAAAGAGATGTGCTATATAGTACGATACGAAAGCACACGACACAGTAAATGCGGACATCATGCACATATAAAACAAAACATGGGAGAGAGAGAGTTAATAAGTTATAGGAAATAGAAGATCCAACGGCCTTTAATGGTTCGTGCATTGTCGTATGCATGTAGAAATGTCGTGCCAATAAGCATTTTTCATCTAAAAAAGTATAGAAATACAAATCTATTATTATATTTATAATTAAAATGAATAATCTTCATGAGACAAATCACGTATTCGATCGCATATACACCTTTGATGAAAAGGGTTTGAGTCAATTGAATTGACGAAGTTGCACATTTTTATTAATGTTCATACTTTTTGTTACTCAACCTTTATAGTTGATACTCACTCTGTTTTTAGATACATGTCATAGCCAACCAGTTCACCTATACTTATACACAACTTTAATCAATGATACCTTCAATTATAAAAATTTGATATTTTGAAAATAGTCATGGCGACAAATCGAAGAACATCTTATATGATAACATTTGTAAAATTGTGACATGTATTGAGTAAATAGAAACATGAAAGAAAATAAAAGAAAATAAGAGGAAACATGAGAAAGAATGAGATAATTTCACATGAGTAACCGAAGCTATTACCTGTATATATAGTTTGTTAGTGAAGAATAATGATATGTTATTGTGATCTCTACTTCACTCTATCATATCAAACTTCTCCTATAATTCATCTAAGTTGGTTACTACTAATAACAAACTGTAAAACTGTCTAAGCTTCAATTACTAGCAACACAAACAACTAAGGAACATGGTGCTCATCTTCTTCACTATTGAGCAAACTAGCTTCTATTTCTTTTGTATCATGTTTCAACAGCCTCCCACAAGTTGGACCATGATAAATGTTTTTCATTCCAAACTTGGAAATGAAGGATGATAGGTCATCTTCAGTCAAATTTAATAGGTTTTACAAACAAAATGGAGGAGTATTAGAACAATTACTTATGATTTTGGAACATTTGTAATGTTTTCTATATTTGAATCTGGAATTATATTTGTAACACCCCGTTTTCCCAGCATAAAAATTTCTCAAAATAATAATCAGAGTTTCACAACTTAAACGGAATGCTACATTTCTTAAAAATCACAATGGAATAAATAATAATTTATCCTTCAAAATATTTCAATCAAATCTTAAATCACTTCGCAGCGGAATTTATTTCAAAAATCTTAAAAACAACTTTGGCACGAAGGCCACTACGTAAAATCTCATCAAATTCTTTAATATCATGTTCATAAAATCTCATAGTTAAATACGTAAAGAATAGAAAACATAAGCAAAGTTCCCCATCCCGTTACGTATTAGAGCACCTAGACACGTGAGGAGTCCACTCACATCAACAGCTAGTCCTGGAAATCTGCACTTGCCCACAAGGCGGCAATTCCAACAGAAGGGGTGAGATTCACAAACAATATAATAAACAGATAATCCAACAATTAAGTATAACAACAATTAACATATAAGCACGTCTCAAATATTTATCTCATAACATCTTAAGCAACATCAAGAATATCATCACTAAACATCTTAAACATCATCAAAGAATCATCATCACAAAACATCTTAATCATCATCAAAGATCATCATCACAAAACATCTTAAACATCATCAAAGAATATCATCACAAAACATCTTAATCATCATCAAAGAAAATCATCACAAAACATCTTAATCATCATCAAAGAACATCATCACAAAACATCTTAAACATCATCAAAGAACATCATCACAAAACATCTTAAACATCATCAAAGAATATCATCACAAAACATCTTAATCATCATTAAAGAACATCATCACAAAACATCTTAAACATCATCAAAGAATATCATCACAAAACATCTTAAACAACTCGACTCGACAATGCAACTCGACTATGCAACTCTAACATCTTAAACATCTTAGACATCTTATATGCATGTGGTACCATATATAAGCATTAATATGCTTCACCGTCGCTTTGAGCAAATGTTCCACCGTCGCTTTGAGCAAAAGCTCCACCGTCTCAAATTATGCAAATGCATGGACTCGACTCTTTACATCTTAAACAAGTTACCACAACTTCTCATATGACTCCAACAAATTGGACAACATCTCACATCATAGACCGACTAATGCAACTTTAATTAAATAATAACAGCAACATGGCAGCAAATCATCAATCATATAACAACATCAAAAATTCATCATTTAGGCATCACATATATTACAATATAGTTCACATAATGCACATATGATTCATAATCATCATCAACAACATCAAATCATAACATTAACTTTACAAGTATAGCACATTATGCACTCATCATTCATAATTCATAAGCAATAACATTCTTCAAAAGTAATCAAGTCTGATTAAATAAGACATAAGCCAAATACTCATAAAACACCTCAACTAAATCTCTAATACCTAAGTTTGAAGTTTGGAAACCAACCCTAAGTCTTTGGACTAACTTGGGATTAGTTATGCTAAGTTTTCTTAAAGTTTTCTCAAGACCTACTTGGACTATTTTCATCATAACTCAAAATCTACAAATAATTTTCTAGTCACTCCAGAGCCATTAGAAAGCTAACTCAATTATCTACAACTTTCGTGTTTACACCAAGACCCATTTCGGAACAGAAATGTATGAAAAGGACACAAGAACGCGAAACAGAGAATGCTGTTTTTTCCAAGACCTACTTGGAGTGTTTTTATCATAACTGAAGATTCACAAAACATTTTTGAGTCACTCTGAAGCCATTAAAAATTTAACTCAATTATCTACAACTTTTGTGAAGACATCAAAAGCTAAATATGAACAGAAAAGTCCCAGTTTTTATTTTAGTTTTTCGGTTACAGAAAATCGAAAAGAGAACGAGCCTGTTGGCCCCTTTGTAGTATTTTAATCATATCTAGAGTTCTAAAAGCTTAAATTGAGTCACTCCAAAGGCTAGTGAAAGCTAACATCTATATCTACAACTTTCATGAAGACACCTAAACCCAGTTCGAAACTTAAACCTGTCAAACTGAGACAACAAGTAACGTGTTTTGCACAGCGACAGCAAAATCGCAGTTCAGTTGCGATTTCGCCTTGGGGAAACCTTTTCGACTCCGTTTTCGATCCAATACCCTCAAAACATGACCTTAAACATCACCCTATGATTATCCTATCATTAGAACATTAATTATTCATTAACCTACTAGATTATCTACTCTTTTTAAGACTAGAAACTCAATTCGAAACCTAAACTAGTTTTCATTAATTCTCACCTTTCAACTTCATCTTTTAATTCATTCACCTTAACCTAGTTCTTAATTCTCTCAAAAACTCATCCATCTCTTGTTAATCATAATTGAATTGAATTACAATTTAATATAATGAAAGCTAGGCTCACCCTTACCTTAATTTGGTCTCCTGAATCAAGCTGTGTTCTTCTTAGGTTTTTCTTCTCTCCTTCGCGCCTCCTCTCTTTTTCTCTAAGTTTCTTCAAAAGTTATAAATAATTCTAACCCTAATTCTCTTATTTATATTCTCTTACTCATTTTATCTTATTTCTACTCCTTCCCTCAAATTCTCTAAAATTATGTAACAACCCATATTTAATTAAATATATTATATTATAAATCAAATAAGATAATACTAAAAATACATAAAAGCACACATCATCAAGATATATATTATATTATATCATCATATCTTATTATTTCTAAAACAAATATATTTCTACAACAAATAATATATATATATATATAACAAATATATTTTCAAACCAAATAACGAATATATTTCTATAACAAATATATCTCTACATAACAAACATATTTCTATAACAAATAACACAATATATTTTTACACAAAATAACATATATATTTCTGCACCAAATAACACATATTTTTATAACAAATAACATAATATCTCTACACCAAATAACATATATATTATAATATAATATGCTACTAAAACACCAACATATAACACAAAAATAACACACATCACCATAAATCAAATAAATTATTTAAAAAGACTCTAAACTCAATCAAATAATTAAATGAATAAAATAGTTCAAAGCGGGCGTTACAATATACTTCTCAAAACATAGCAATTGTAGGATGTTTTGTTGTAATTTACGAAGAAATCATGCATATCGGCAAAGTAAGACATCTGAAGATTTGTGAAGTCCTTGAAAAGAAAAAAAATGAAAATTCAAGAGGTCTCTGAAGATGTTACAGAGGGAGGAATTATGTTTCCAAGTTCCAAGACATTTTACATAGAAGCAAACACCTAAAAAGGTGAAGAAACATACATTTTCAGCCCCGGACGACACACCCATGCACCCAACGCACAAAATGGGCCGCCAAGCGCACATGAATTCTACACACAGGCACTTGGCGCATGAATGTAGGCGCCTGGCGCCCAAACCACCACTAACATGTTCCTGGTGCATGGTTCTAGGCGTTTGGCGCCTGTTTCTTGTGGGCCAAGGCGATGTTTTGTGACTTTTTGGTGAAGAAAGCCTGGTATTTTAGCCCAAGTTCAAGTGAAAACTTTCCATATAAATACATCATTCCACATTCACAATTTCTCATTCAGAACAAAGCGGTTCAAGAGAAGGCAAACACTAAGAGCTTCAAGAGAAGAACCTCTTTCCTCACTGAAGGTTTTTCTAAGGTATGTTTTATTTATTTTGTGATTTGTTTTTAGTTACCATGTGTAACTAAATATTCTTAGGCTAGTGTTCTAAGATGAACCTCTACTTTATTTGTTGGATAATTATTTAAAACGTAAAGTGCATTTTCTTTTGCAATATCAACGCATAAAAATTAATCTATTACCAACATATATGCATAAAAATTAATCTATAACTAGCATAACTGTACTAAATGAAGTTGATAATAATTATTGTTAACGAACATTTTGTTTAAAAGAATTGTAGTCGATGAATGTTGTCTAAAAAATGTAGCTTAAGATAAAAAAAAAATGTAGTTAATGAATGTTGACTTAGTTGTAGTCAATGGATGTTGACTTAAGATAAAAAAATTTAATGAATGCATGTTGACTTAATTGGTAAAAAAGTTAATTAATATTTTTTCCGGTCACTATTATAAATAAATAATATTGTCTAATTATCTATTCTTTAATTATGAAACGTAATCTCTATTATAAACATTTCAGCTATTTTATTTTGATAGTACACGTGGCAACCTTTTGTTCATAGGAGCATTTAATGTTTTGTTTCACATAAACATCAAAATGATATTTGCTAAAATTTGTAGAAGTATTTAATGCACCAATATGAAAACCGAACATTTACATGTTTTAATTGCTTTGATGAGCCGCAACCAATGGGTTAATGAGATTCTTAATTTTTTTTTTTATAAACATTGTCTTAACTACTAAGGAAGCATTGACTTCCAAAAAAAAAACTTATTCAGAATTGGCTCATGCGAATTCTAAAATAGCTTTCGTTGCTTATACTTTTTTTTCACAAGAAGTAATAAATTGAAATAGATAACTTAGTATCTACTAAATAAAATAAAAAACAATACATACCATATTTGTATAATTTAAAATTTATTTTTGTTACACGTTTAGATTTAAATAAAAAATACATATCTATTTGTCAAAAAAAATATATATATCTATGTTTGGTAAAAAAATGTGTAGATGTCCCTCTAAAAAAAGTGTAAAGGTCAAATAAATAGAGTCAATAAGAGAAAATCATGGGTTTGAAATTTCGTGATTTTGTTTCTAATTTCATATGTATGAATTGATGAACATTAAAGTACAATATTATTTTTCATTTTGTCATGATGAATCAAGGGAATGATTATTTTGATTTTGATGTCTTTGACTATAAATATTGGTTTTAGTTCTCACACTTTTCACAACACTATTTCGATCCACAATTCATATTGTTGAATGTTTTCTCTAAAATTTTATTTTTTTTCTCTTTGTTGCATTGTCATTTTTGTCTTTAATTCTCTTATTTTATTTGGTTATTGTCTTCCATTAGTTTAATTCGGAGCTTACACATGTTTTGCACTTCTATAAGCATCTCTCTTGCATTTGCGTTCCAACACTTATTTGTTATTTCATTTTGACTTACGTTTTTTTAGCTATATTATAAAAAATATCATCTATCTCAAGTGTTCCTTTAATTATTTTTGAATCACATCAAATTGATGTACTAGATGTTGTTGGTTCATAATTTCTTAATGAATTGTGGTTTTTGTGATTTTGTTGCATTCTTTGATAAAATTTAGTGATTAATTTTTTTGTAGGATTGTTGGATACAAGTGATAAACCAAATATACTCCTTGAAGCATCTTGGAAAAGAAGGAAAGAAGAAATGTTATTTGTGAGAATATGATACAAGATTATAGATAGGAATAGTCATATCATTAGTTATTATTGAGAAATACATTATTAAGTGAATGAAAGAAAGGAAAAAGAAATGTTATGCCTGTGAAACATACTTAGAGATCTAAGAGTTCCTTTATATATGCTTTTAAGGTATCTTTCAATTTTAATCATATTATTGGTGTGAACTACATTTAGTGAAGTTTCATTTTTTTCATTCATTAGAGATATCGGTTTTCAAAAAAAAAAAAACATTAGTTGCTAAAAAAATGTAGGTTTTAACTGTCCATGATTTTTGCCCCCATCTCATGTTAATTTGTTGGTCAAAAACATTTACTTCAGAATCATTTTAATTGATGAAAAAGTCCAATTAACAAACAATCAATATGATGATGAATAATTTTAACAGTCTTTCTATTTTAAAATCTCAACATTTATTTCCATTATTGTATTCTCAAGTATCTTTCTTTCTAAAGCTTGTCTGGTCAAGCTATATGTTAACCTAATTTAACCCTAAAAATTTCCCTCCATTGTGCAAGCATTAATTCATCTAAGTGTTTTTCCTAATCAACATTCCACTTTGTAATTCAAATCCCTATTCCCAAAGTTGTTCAAGAGTTGTATTGTAAATGATATACATCTGACCACCAATACATATCATTTTCAAAGTTATTCATCCCCAATTCCAACATTCTCCAATCCTCCAATTCCATCGCCTTTTCATTTCATCCCCAATTCCACGAAATACTCGCGTAACAACACAAACCCTTTCTTCTTCTTCTTCAAAAACACACACCAACCCTTCTTCTTCTACCTTCGATTATTTTTCGGCCTTCTCCCACTAAAGTAAAAGCATCATCGTCTTCGTCTCTTCATCCTCTATAAAACCCACTCGCTTTCCACCACGCCGGAGTTGCACCACCGCTGTTGACCACCACATCGGAATTCGCTCTTCACCGCGTCGGGGTCGCTGTCAGAAGCTTCTTTTACTCTGCAAGGTTAATTGTTAATTTCAGCTTTTGTATTCCTCATTTCTAATACTGAATCATTCATTGTTATTCATTTTGATCTTTGTTTGCTTTTTTGTTTGTTCATTTACCGACAGAATCGCAAGGGCTTCAAATTTCATTGCCAAACAACTCAATTGAGAGTGACCTGCAGTCTTAAATCTGTTTCAATTTCGATTGATGATTTTGAATTTTGATTCGTTTCCTACAATCCCCTTTTTATATTCTATTTCATACTTGCTTATGTTTTGTGACTAGGAGGCTATTGATGCTCTTGGAAATCTTCTGCTCCTGCTTCTTCTTTTTCTATTCCTAACCTTTTTGTAAGTTTTCACTTCTTTCACTGTATATTTCTTTCAATAGTTGTTGCATTTGAAGCATGTCTTTGTCCACACCATACCTACATGTTATTTCCTGCTTTCAGTTATGTTCTTTTAATTTCATGTGTATGCCTAGAAAAAATAAATTTAATTAGAGTAATTTTTCAATAAAAAATGTAATTTATAGGGGAAATTGATTTTTGTGTATAATTTTTAATTCATTTTATTCTTTTAGTTCCTGGTGATTATATTTAGGTTTGTTGTTCCTTGAAAGGGATTTTGTAATTGCCATTGTTTTTAGATTTCAAATCTCTATATAATTGTTTGGAAAACTGATGGTTACTATTGTAATGAACCAAATTGGTGAGAAGGCCACGTGTACTACAAGTCAAATTAACGTGAGTCATCATGAATAATCAAATGAAAATTATGTTATGGAAAATGTTGGAACGAGGAGCAGCAGGGAGCCCAACACAAACTCACAATTGAAGAATTGTGTGATTTTTAGAATATTTAGGATCTATATGTATTGATAGAAGAGAATAGATAGTCATGTGGAATGTGTGTAATTTCTACTTCTTCTCTGATTTTCTCTCTCTGTTACAATGAGAGTTTGGTGCTTTTTTTCAATTTAATCACTATTCCAATTGAATAAGAGTTGCTATCATAAGGTAAGCCTTTACAGACGAGGCAATTCTTGGATTTTGATTATGCCAAGTTTACCCATGTTCCATTTCTTCATGTAATATCAGGTTCTGATGTTGGTGGTGATCATTGTTCTGGTGAGAACGACATTGTTGTTGATTGGTGTGTGAATAAAAGAGTTATCCCTTATACAGACATCAGTGCAACTCACTGTTACCTTGCTGGTGCTGGAGTAAGGATATATCACAGAACTGTGCTTTTAAGGTACCTTACCTTGCTATATTATTCATTTCAATCTAAAGAAACCTTGGCTTAACATGGTTTTGCTTACTCTGTAACTTTCTTTCTTTCTATGATTTTAATCCATTGTACATGTTCTTGAAATAGATGATGTGACTAGAATTTTGTATGCAGATGATCGTGTATCAATTGAACTCGAGAATGCTATAATACAAACTAGGATGGACAAGAATCTTAGTTTGGCTCAGGTTGCTCATATATTCTTTAGACCAATATCAGACTCAGGTTATAAATGTTGGTCTTTTACTGCCTTTTGGGGTGTGATTTTACACTGTATAAAAAGATTTTACGTGCTCTCCCCCTATTTGTTTCTTTTTCTTCAAAATGTTATGTTTGAATTGTTCTTAATGAATCCAATTGAATTTATGCAAAATCACAACTATGTATTTTTTGACAATTCTATGACATATCTATTGATCTAAAATAGACACTTTCACTATCTCTTTTTGCAGGTTGAGTGGTATTGCAGCAGCCAACTTCTCAATATTGTGAAGCTTGAAAGAAAAAATTTACAATTACAATATCTATGAAGAATTATATCAGAATTTTTAGGCTTCAAGTAAAATTTGGGTGATTGATATTGAAAGAAGAATAGCTATTTTTGGATGAAATTAGATTATTCAGGTCATCACAAGTAAGATGAAATTAATGTTACATATCAGATGATCTCTAATTTTCATTAGACCTTTTTATTTTTGATTTATGAATAATGTTTGCTTGATCGAGTTTCCAATTGTTATGTTGTCATAGCAGGTAAACAAAATGACACATTTGGGTGAAAGGTGAACATGTTCTAGAATGGTGTTGGGCTTGCTTACTACTATGCGATTTTTATTGCGGTTGCTGCAGTGTCGTCTCTATATTTTGGTCCAGCTATGGTGTTATAGGAGGTTTTTTCTTGCATTCTCTTTCGATTACAATTGGATGCACGAGCATAGCTTTTGAGGGTATTATGTGCGACTATTCTCAGTGGTTGTTTTGGGGTAGTTTTTCTATGGTTTTTGTTCTGTTTTTATTTGATTTTTGAGTGTATTAGCACACAATTTTTTGATGTGCTGTGGCTGTTCTGTATTTGCATATAGTGTACCCTTTGTGCGTTGTATCTGTGAATTATTAATGAAGTTTGGCTATTTAAAAAAACATATGTATGTTCTTATGCTTTTTTCAAGTTAGTAAATATATGCCATGTTTATGGCAAGTTCTATTTATTGTATTAGATTTCCATAAGTTTATTAGGATAGATAGGGTTGTTGTAGATAAAAGTGTTCCTTCTTATATACATAAAAAGTACAAACATTAGAGTTTCTCTTATTTTATCGTTTTACTACATGGTTTATGTATAGTAGAGTTTCTCTTATTTTATCGTTTTTCTACATGGTTTATGTATAGAAATTTATAACTGGTTACTTATTTCTTTCCTCATCTCAAATATTGGTACAACCTTGAATAAGGATAAAAGTTATGTCATTTAGAATAGTTACAATGACACATGATTTGTATCTTAACTATTCAGGAATGTTACTTAGAGTCTGCGAAATTGTAGAACTCATAATATACGCAAATGAATATTTTATCGGCAATCCGTGGCTCTTTTTTTTTTCATTTGGTAAAAGTATCTAATTTGGAACTTTAAGTAATTAAGTAAAAAATTTTGGTATTATTTTTAGACTATTTATTTCTCCAAGAGAATGGAAAGATCATCCTATATAGTTATGTGTGTGTTCTCCATTTCAGTTTACTTTGCTATCTGACATTGTTTCTAAATTAACAATGTTACGACCTTTTTAGTCTTTGATATAATACATTTAACTTCAATTGTTGTACAATATCCCCCAACGCCTGTATTTTTGTATGGACAACTATACGTTGTTGTATAAAGAGTTACATCCAGAGAAGGACTGAAGATATTGATTAATGATAAAGATGGTGAAGATATGGATGAGACGTCTAACGTCGTGTATGAAGAAGTATTTCAAAATGTGTGATACCCCCTATTATGTATTTTGTTGTAACATTATTGGTTTGCGATATAATATTTTGCCAAAACGATACATTTTGTGACTCTGATAGTTGTTCTTTACATAGTTTAATTATTTAAGTTCCATTTCAAAATATAATGTTTTACTTAGTATCAAAATATTTCAGCTCATAAGACCCGTGCGGTGCACGGGCCAAAAGTCTAGTTTTTATACTACATACCACAATTTATGCAAATAAGGAAAACATATATTTAATGAGTCTTGAAGTTTATGTATATGTGCAAACTTTGATCATTTACGATAATTAAAGAGACAATTATGTCTTGATAATAATAAAAAAGATATAACTACGTTATTGAAAATAATAACTAAAAAAGACGACAATTATACAAAAATATGAAAAATCTTAAAATTTTTAGATGGAGACTAAATTTTCAAATTTTTTTTTTGAACCAAAAGGTTTTTTTTTCTTAGCAACTATATTTGGGTCTCAGTGTTTATGCGAAACTAAAATAAATTCTCGACTTAAAATTCAAATGTACCCTCATTCACTACATTAACCCATAAATATAAATTTATATTTTTTATATTTAATATAAAAAAATAAGCAAAGTGTTTATGCGAAATTAAAAAATTTCTTGACTTAAAATTCAAATGTACCCTCATTCACTGCATTAACCCATAAATATAAATTTATACTTTTTATATTTAATATAAAAACATAAGCAAATGACGTCAAAAAAACTAAACATTTCATCATGACGTTAGGAGATATGAGGGGGTCTACAATTGATTGGATCATCATATTTGGCTAAGAGAAACTCAACATCTTCATTGAAAACACTTATAAGACAATATATAATATAGAGTTTTGCTATAAAACACCTTCATAGAAGATGTCTTTTAGCAAGTTATCCTATTGACATTTGTTAAAAGACACCAACTAATTTTTATGAAGGTGTCTTTTAGCAAAGTTATAACTAAAAAATGGATATCACACCTTGAGGTATGACTTGCTAAAAAACACCTTCATAAAAGGTGTATATATAAGGGATCTATTGACTCCAAGAGTAACTATTTTGAGTTACTCCAAATCTCAACCCTTAATCTTAATATATAGTAATTAATGGTTGTGATTAATTACAACTAATTCATATGGTAAGATTTTTCTACACCTTCTGTCTAAACAACCCATTAGAATGCACGGGTGAGAAACACAATATTCAGATCGTATTATTTCAATTTCAAAGAATCATAAATCATGTTCAATTTCAAAGAATCATAAATCATGTGTATTCCTATAAAAATGCGTATTCATTCAATTTCTTTTTTTTTTGCTTTTGCACCGGTTTTCGATCCATCAAAGGTGGGCGACTAATCCGGCTCATGCGTAGAGACATGCGCACTGGTCAAGCGTTGTTTCCCCTGGGAATCGAACCCGGTATTCCCCAGGTACGTCCTTGGTAGGAGCTCCTTGCCACTGGAGCCCATTCAACTTGGTTGTATTCATTCAATTTCAAAGAATCATAAATCATCACGAACGAATAATTTATTCATAATTTTGTAAAAGTAATGCTTAAGACACGTTACAATCAGATCCAATATTAGCTCTAAGAATAATCAAAAATCTAATTCAGTTTTTTATCAATGAGATCCGATTCAATTAATATCACACTCCTCAACCGAATCAAATAAAAAATTATTGCTGAGATAATATCAAAGACATATAATGATTTCAAGACATTCAAGGTTTAATTTAATGGCAGAAGATTTGGAGTACTACCCCTTCTCGATGGAGAGAAATTAGGAAAAAACAAAAGAACAAATTTAAAGGTGAATACTAGAATTCATTAATAGTAATGAGTGATAGACTCCAAAATATGGCTGAGTGAAACGATACATGAGAGCAAGTTTAGATTGTTTTCATGAATGAAAGAAAGCAAAACAAAGGCATGGTAAAAAAATAGTATGGGAGAGTATAATTTAAAGATCACGTGAAACGAATATTAATTAACTTTGACCATTAGATTAAAACCAAATTAAGGGATAAGATTTAGAGTAAGTCAATAGAATTACTCTTGGAGTCAATGGATCCCTCCTCATATATATATATATATATATATATATATATATATATATATATATATATATATATATATATATATATTAAACATCTCACTTATAAGTTCATAAATATCAAATCTTGCTGCCAATGTAGAATTATAACTCACATATGACACATTAACATCCATCTCTTAAGTGTGAGACTCTCTATGTCTATGTGGGCTGGCGGCGGTTTGATAGATGGATGTTTTTTTTTTCTTTCTATTTTCTTTTATGAGAAAAGAGAAAGTTACTCCCTCTATCTCAAATCAGGTGTCCACTTTTTTTTTTCTTTTTTTTTTTGTCTTAAATTATTTGTCTATTTTATAATGTCAATACAACATTTATTTTTCTTTATCACTAGGATATCCTTATTATCATCTATAATTATTTCACTAACTATATTTAACAACGGTCTTTTAGTATATGATACACATTTTATCATTAAAATAAACACTATTAATCATTTCCTTAATAATCGTGTAAAACTCAAACATGAAATCTAATATGAGACGGAGGGAGTAATTAGAAAAATAGAGATTATGGAAAGGTAATTCGAACATGAGAGAAATGACAAAGAAAAAGAGTGAGTTGATGATAATTTTATTAATTTGTTTAAGGAGTCGAATATTACTAAGTAAGCATGTTACCTGAAACATTAGACCCATCCAAACATGTCACATCAATTTAAAATGCTTAATAAACATGTATTTTTCAACTTAGCGTAACACATCTACATTTTTCATTTGTTAGATCCCACCAAAGACTAAAATTGAAGGATATTAAAATAATAAAGGTTAAATAAAAGATTTATCGCCTTGACAAAAAAAATTATACAAAAGTGAATGATTTCCAAAATCTAAAATTTAAAATAAAAATATTGACCAAATGATACCCAAAAACTAGCAAAACAAAACATCATATTGTTGGAAATTCAAAGAACCTAAGTTGGGTTGTAACATTGCGTTGGGCTAAAAGATACCACACAAATGATATTGACACCATATTTTCTTCCAAATTCTTTAGGCACATGTATATGACTCATCTCACTTATAACTTATTCAACATCTACTTTACCATCCATTGTAGAACTTTAAATTTAACATCTCTTTCACAAGTGTGTGATTCTCCTGTTTATAAATACGTGACATAGTCAAATAAGGTCAAACCGAAGTACGTCATGGTCAAAAAGGTGGATTGGTGGTAACTTAATGAAGGGATGTTTTTGTTCCTTTATTTCATAAGAAATGATAAAGGAAATTAAAAAAAAGAAAGAAGATGAAAAAGAAATGTGAGATTGAGAGAAATGATACTGGTAAAAAATAAGAATTGTGTGTTTTATCAGTGAGGTTATAAAGAATGGAGTGAGTCATAGATGAATTTATGAAATTTTTGAAGGAGTTGAAGATTTTGTGCGATTAATTTACAAAAAAAATAAAAAATAGACTCGATTTAAAAATGCAAAAACACTTAAAGATATCTACTAAACACATATTTTGTCAACTTAGCATAATCTATCAATGTTTTTCTATGGTTAAATTCCACCAAAGACTAAAGGCGAAGAAATTTGACATGTTAGAGAGTGATTAAAAAATATTGCATGAAAGCGAACAACAACCAAAAACTTAAATTTGATATAAAAATTAAACAATTGACATCCAAACTAATGAAACAGTTCATGTAATATTTAGAATTATGAGAGAGTCCACAATGTGTTGGATCATGACATTAGGTTAAGAGCACCACACAATTGTGATTGACATCACATCATCATTCAAGACCTTAAGATATTAGGTGTATTGGTCATCTTACTTATATGTTTCTAAACATCTACTTTGCCATCCAATGTAGAACTTTAAGTCACAATTGACACATTAAAATATATTCCTTAACTTTAAAACTTTATACGTCTGTGATTTGTTGACGGTCAAATTAGCTTAAAAGGAAGCACACCATGGTTAAAAAGATGGATTGATGATGGTGTTTTCACGGAGGCAAGTTTATGTTCCTATCTTTCATGAAATGAGAGAAATAAATTTAGAAAGAAAAAAAATAAGAATATGAAAAAGAAATTTGAACATGAAAGAAATGATAGATAAAAAAAAAGTAGTGTGTTTTGTCCATAGAAGTATTAAAAATAGAGTGAGTTACTGATAATTTTATGGGTGAGTTAAAATAGACTCAGTTAAAAAAAAAGCCACATTATTTTAAAATGTAAAATAATCATGTACTTTTTCTACTCATCATAACACATGTATATTTTTCTATTCACAAATTCAACCAAAGATCAAAATGTGAAGGTATTTTATATGATATTGGTTGGATAAAAAAATACATTATATACTATTTGACTAAGAGAAACCCTACAAGTGAGATTGACATCACGTCTTCGTCTAAAATCTTAAGACATTATATATATTTTTTATCTCGCTTATATGTTACTCAATATATACTATTGCAGCCAATATGAAAGTTTAACTCACACATGACACATAAACATATATTCCTTAAATGTGAGACTCCATATGTCTATGATCTGGAGAGATATAGCAACATAAGTTCAGAGGCACAACACGGTAAAAAAAAAAGGGTTGACAGTGATTTCAAAGAGGGATGTTTCTTTCATTCTTTCATAATAAGAGATAAAGTAAATTAAATATGGAAAGAAGATGACAAATAAATTTGAACTAGATAGAAATGATAAGAGAGAAAATAAGGAGTGTGTGTTTTATCCTTAATAGTCATTAGAAAAAATGCTACTCAATTTAAAATAGGTAATTATGCTACCAAAAATATTATGAAACTATGCTACCAAAATATTAGACTCATTAAAAAAATATCACTCAATTTAAAATATCTAATAAACATGTATTTTGTCAACACATCATAACACATCTACATTTTTCCATTGTAAGATCCTACGAAATATCAAAAGTGAAGGAATTTGAAATGATATAGAGGTTGAATAAAAAAAATTGCATGAAAGCGAAGGACATTTAAAACAAAAAATTTAGATAAAATATCAAATAAATAAACCCATAAACTAACAAAATAAATCATCGTGATGTTCAAACTTTCGTGAGAGCCTACATCGGTTTGTATTATCACATTAGACTGAAAGAAATTACACAAGTGAGATTCAACTCACATCTTCTTTCAAAGTCTTAAGGCATTATGTATATGAGTAATCTCTTTTATATGTTGCTCACATTTACACTTGCTTACAATATGGAATTTAAACTCACACCTTACACTTTAACATTTCTCCATTAAGTGTCATGATCTTCGTGCCCGTGATCCACCACCAAGAATCACTCCCGCTCCCCGTGCAATATTGAATCGGGATGTGATATCACCGTTGGAATCTCTGGAGGAGCTTACACCGGTGTAGATAGACAATTTGGAGAAAGAGCAACCACGCAAATGAGAATGATACCACACATCTTCATCTAAAAATTTAAGGCTTACATATAAGATTTTTGTTTTAACCAATATTTGATACATCTCAATATTCTCTCTCTCAAATATGACAAAATTCTAGCCCGTGCTTGGCACGGGTGTCCATACTAGTATGTACCAAAAATACAATCTTATCCCTTCTTAATTTTTTGAAGTGTCATTCAAATTATACACTTTTGTGTCTTTTGCTTTAACCTTCCCCTATATTTTCTCTCTTAAAAACAAATTAAAACAAACTTACTTGATAAAACACTTCAACTTAATCATTTTTAAAAAACAAAAAAATTTAATCTTAATCCTAATCAAAATAATTTTTTCTATAATTCAACTTTTGAATATCCAAAGAGTTAAAAATAATTTTCAATCTATTATCTTTATCTAATTATTAAAGTTAATCCTTCTATAATTATTAAAGTTAATCTTTCTCTAATTATTAAAGTTGATGAAATTTTGTAACAAAAAATTCAATTATTTTATAGTTGTATCCAAACAAATTAAATTATTTAAAACATGTGATTTTAATTACAATAACCAAACAAAATAAATCGCTATTTGTTTTATTTATTTTAATTAATTGATATCAAAATTATTTTAATTTGTAACGAAACGGGTCCTGAATTGTTTTTTTTAAAAAGGTGTTTTTTATCATGATAAAAAAATCTATAAATTATTGAGTGTCGTTTTTTAAATTTGTAAAAAATTTCTCATATATTTAATTTACATCCACTAAACTTTATGTCGTACATGTGATTTTATCTCATCGTGTGTTTCTAATAAAAAACATTAGTAAATACATTTCACTTATGAATAATATAAAAAAATATAGGAAAAACATTTTATACTGTTCTTAAAAAACACGGAAAAAAAAGAGTAAATAAAAAAGAAAAAAGCACATGACTTTTTTCAAAAAAAAAAAAAACATAGGACTATTTCTCAGTGATACATATCTTTAAATTTAAATTTATTCAATTATATTCATTTGAATGATCACAAATAACATAACTCTGGGAGAGTTACAAAATCTTTCTCATTTATAAATTATACACAGGATTAGTATTTATTATGAGAATACAACTACTTTACATAAAACTAAACATCTTCAAGATTACTTCTTTTGTATAAATGATTTTCATACGCTTTTTGGTTTATCTTAATGTCATTATAAAATTACTATTTTTAATTGTTACTCATTATTAATCATTATATCGTTACAGAGAATGACTACAAAAAAAAAAGACAAACATTACTCTCTAATTAATTAGATGCTAACTAATATTGTTGTACAAATCATACACGAAACAACAATCAGTCAAATATTAATTAGTTAATTTTATATATATATATATATATATATATATATATATTGTATATAGGCATGACAAAAAAACTCATACCCGTCTGAACAAAACTCAATTTAACGAGATTTTTCCCGCCTTGACTCGGTTTGGGTTTTCTTTGATTTTAAAACATGGGCACGGGATGAGTAACGGGGATATAGGTGTACCCTCCCCGAACTCATACCCAAACTCGTCCTGAATGTTGAAAATCATTTTATTGCCCCCTTTTAAATCAAAAGAAACACAAACCATAAATCATTTCAGCCACACAATCAGAGTCTCAATCTGAAAGATGACACTCACTTGTGAGAGTTCTACCTATCCCCCATCACCATAGCCATGATCTATCATCATCATTTCTTTGCAGAATAATGCATTGCAACATTGCGTATAAGGTAGAAAAATACTTTTATTTTATTAAAAAAAATCAATTGGAACAGAAGAGAAACAAGGCAAGCAATTGATCCATACCAGCCGGTTCCCGATCACCGAGTCACTGAATGGAGTCCTTCGTTTCTTTCGGAGGTACTAGCCAAGGATGAGACGGGGATATCCGAACCTGTCAGAAACATGGATGAAATTCGATTTCTTATATGTGTTGGGTTTGGGTATGGTAGTGGGTAAGTATATGGTAGTAGGTTATGGGGACGGAGAAGGTAAAATTTATGCCCACCCTCCCCATTGCCATGCCTAATTATATATTCTAAATATTAGTGGGAGTAATTATAATATAGTGATTATAATTTGATATAAGAATCTTGCACCATATACATATTTATTGTTTATAAATTCATATAATAAATAAATAAATGCTAAAAAATTACTAATACTTTTCAATGATATATAAAAATTACGGGGCTTATTAACGTCCCCATTATCATTTATTGTGATGTTATTATTTATAATATTTTCACATATATTTAGTTTATCACTTTATAATATTTAATAACAACTATTTCAATGTTTTTATTATTATCTTCATCTTTATCATTAATTTTTTTATTTCTCAATGTAAATAATATTGTAAATGCGTTTTGACGCATAAATCGCGATTTAAGGATCAGCCCGTGCTTAGCACAGGTCTGTTGCTAGTGTAATATAAAAAAATATAAATTTATATTATATTTTTTATATTATTGGTGTCAAGATAAAAATAATTGGTTTCTTCAAAAAAAATAAAAAATAATTGGTTAAGTTTATTAAAAAAAAACCTTAATATCTATGGATTGTTAAATAAAATAAATATTAATTTGAATATTCATTGAATAATTTTTTTTTTGAGAGAATATTCATTGAATAATATAATATAACAATGGTAGTTATCGTAAATATAGGATGAACCAAGGTGTTTTGTTACAAACCCACACGAAGCGTATCCAACACAAACACAAACATACAACTTCCTTGACACGATTACACGACAATATAAATAAAAAGCGGCATTTCAAAAAAACCAAAATTTCATCAAAAATCGCGCGCCAAAAATTTTCCTTAAACACAACCAAACGTAACCCTAATTTCTTATTAAACCCCAATTTCTCTGAAATTGTCAGAAAAACAAGAAGAAGAAGAAGAACAATGTTTTACTCTCAAACGTTTTTGGCGCGAAAAGGACCACTCTCAACGGTTTGGATCGCTGCTCATCTTCAACACAGACTCAAGAAATCTCAGTATGCTTCTACTGATATTCCCTCCACTGTTCGTAAGTACCCTTTTCTTCAAAAACTAATTTTTTTTGTTTTTTATTCTTAAAGTTTAAAAGATTGATTTTTTCTCAAAATCCCATCTGGGTTTTGAGATTTTTTGGAGGGATGATGTTGTTTATTCAATTGGGTTTTACTTTTTCATTAAAAAATTTGATTTTTCATAATTTTTTATTTTTTTCTTGATTGAAAACAGTAAATAATTATTTATTTTTTATCGTCAAAATTTATCAATTTTTCATCTGGGTTTTGAATTTTTTGAGGGGTAATGTTACTCATTATATTTGGTTTTAGTTTTTCATAAAAAAATAATTTTTCTTTATTGAATTATATATTTTCTGTATTTCATAGTTTGAAAGTTTATATTTTTCTCAAAATCCTATCTGGTTTTATTTTTTGGAATTTTTTGAGGGGCTAATGTTGTTCATTCTAATGGGTTTTAATATTTAATTTTTCTATGATGGAATAGAAATTTTTTATTTTTTTTTACTGTCATAGTTTTATCAAAAACCTATCTGGGTTTGAGATTTTTTGAGGGGGGTAATGTTATTTACTCTATTGGGTTTTAATTTTTCATATAAAAGTTTATTTTTTCTTGATTGAAAACAAAAAATAATTTTTTGTTCTCAAGGTTTTTCAAAACATGGGTTTTTAGTAATTTGTTGAGATTTTTGAGCCATTCTTTTAGGCTTAATTTTTGAGTCTGTTAGTTTCTATTGTGGGGGTGGTGAGGGTGTTTATGAATGTTTATTCTGAAAGTTTAAGTTTTTTTTTTTGTTTTTTCCCTCTATTGGGTTTTAATTTTCCATAAATTTTTTTTAATTTTTGAGTGTATTGATTCCTTTTGTGAATGGTGGGGGTGTTTGTGACAATTGAGGACCTTGGAAGTTATTGAAGTTAGTAATTTATGAATTTAATTTATTGAATTTTGTTTGCTAGATAGTTTTCTTTTATTCTTCTAAACTTGCATTTAGAGATTTTGTTTATTAGGTTTTATGCTTTCCACAATATCCATTGACATTGTTGTAGTAATTTCAATCATCCCAAAGTTGAAAAGTTTATAGCTTGCTCAAAATCAGATAAAATCCCATCTGGGTTTTCGGTCACTCATGAGGGACAATGTTACTCTGTAGGGTTTTAATTTTCCATAAAAAAATTGATTTTTCTTGATTGAAAACAAAAAGAATCTGAGTATGTTGTTTTTTGATCAAGTTACTTCAACAAGATGAAAATTGAACAAGTTAAATCACTTGAACCACCGTTTTTTGTCCGGATGATCGGTTTGTTCCCCAATTTTATGGCATATCAAGTTTATCAATATTGTTGTAGTGATTAAATTTTACTCGGAGCCGACCTGTTTTTTATTACTTTTATTTATTTATTGAAATTTCATTATTTAAGCAAGTGTATAAAGGTTCCAAAGGTTCTGCTTTCTACAATGTTTATCAATATTGTTGTAGTGATTAATTATTGATCTTGAATGTTACTTTCAGAGCATATAATGGATCCTGGGGTTCCTATTGCATTAAGGATGTCTGCTCACCTACTCTTAGGTGTTGTTCGTATTTATTCGAAAAAAGTTGATTACCTTCTTAACGACTGCAATCTTGTTCGGACTGTTTTGTACAAAGTATTTGCTTCAGTATCAAATAATACTTTACCTGAGGATGCGAGGCAAGCACCGGTTCATTCTATTACCATGCCAGCGACTTTTGACCTTGATGCACTTAACTTAGGCTATGAAATAGATATTAACGGGTAGAGCTTCCTTTATCTTTTCATATTATTATCAAAATCTCTATACAACTGAGTTTTCTTTATCTTTTCATATTATTACCAAAATTTGATATATAATTGGTTTTGTCTTAGGTATGAGGATGTTCATATGACGAGTCAAGCTGAGATTACTCTTGCAGGTTAACTAAGTGGATGCATAGTTTTATTTATGTAATTTTTAAGTAACGCATGAAAGTTTAAAATATTTTAATGCTATTCCATGTGCAGATCGAAGTCCTATTGTAGTGGATAATTATATGACTATACGTTTCGATGAGGTACATGCTTTTTCCTTTCCCTTTCATTCCTTTTATCGACTGAGAACTTATGCCTTTTGATTTGAATGATCTTTTTTCTTGAGCTACAAATTTATTTCGTCTACTTGTTTTCTTGTATTTTTAGGACATACCATCCAGTCCTTCAAATGCACAACCGCCACCAGATTCTGAGGCAAGACCAAATGAGGAAGAGTAAGTTTTGTTAGTTTTGGTGTTCAGTTGCATTTTTATTTCTGTTTCCTCGTATGAACCAATAGAGTAATGCATCGTTGTTTGTCCGTATAGATTTATTCCAAATTCTGAGGGAAGACCAAATGAGGACGAGTAAGTTTTGTTGGTTTCGTTGTTCAGTTGCATTTTCATTTCTGTTTCCTCTTATGAACCAATAGAATAATACATTGTTGTTTGTCCTTATAGATTTATTCCCCAATCTCCACCGACAAGGGTAGTGGATGTTCAAGATGGTGGTCCAAGTTCCCATATAGAGTCACATACTACCAGTCATACTAGTGGCGATAACCATCGTCATATCTTTCAGGATCCCGTTACAAAACAGACATTGCCACCGGAACGACTTCGTGATCCCTCCAATGATGCTGTTGAAAATATTCCAACAGATATGGATATCGACAAAACTGTTCAGGAAAAGGATCAGACTCCTGAAATGATTCCTGAGATCCATGCTGAAACCCCCCCAACTCAACCAGCTAGACCACCAACTCCAGATGCTTCTCAAGGTGGTACCTCAGATGCACAAGTTCATGGAGGTCAGTGCTTACCTTTCTCTTACATTTACATATGAATCATAGAAATTTATAACTGATTTTTTTGCATTCAATCTTAGGGCCAATTTCTGAACCATCTTTAAGGAGTGGTTCTTTCGATGCTGGGATGCTTCCTACCCCTCAAATGGAGCGGGGACAGAGTTCTACCCATCAAATGGAGCAAGGACAGGGTGAAGATCAGGGCGAGAGGCCTCAAAGAGTCAGGAAGAGAAATCAATTCTATGATGACCCCATAGTGTTACCAAATAGGTAATTTTTTTCATTGTTTGGTTCAACTGCTTTTGTGTCTTACAACAACGCATAGTTACTTTTAGAAATGCCTGGTTTTCCCATACTCGTTTCTCATGTTGGGATACCATTATAGAGTCATGAAGAAAGCCCTTAATGATACTCGCAACATACGACGGAAGAGAAAGGACATCACTGCTTTGGGTGCATGGGAACTGAAGAGCAAACGGTTAAAGGAGGGTGTTTTTGACCAGCCTTTATTTACAGGTAGCTGTTCTTTATCGTTCAATTTGTAGTTTCTGGTACGTGCATAACATGAATTTGTCATTTGAAACTTGTGGCTTCTTATTCAGGAATATGCAATGAACTTATAAACATACAAAGAAGGGAATATATATGTTCAAAACCTCACTTGGTCATCCCTGAGGAAAATCATCCGGATAATACTAGTACTCCTCCAATTAATCAAGTTGCTGATGAGCCAATACCCAATGCACCCGAGCCAATTAATCAAGTTGTTGACGAGCCAATACCCGATGCACCCGAGCCAATTAATCAAGTTGCTGACGAGCCAATACCCGATGCACCCGGGAATATTCTTGACGAGCCAATACCTGATGATCCCTCTACCACTATCCCAACTCAAAATATCGACACTCAACAGATAATTCCAAGTGGTTATGGAAGCCCTGTTAAAGGAGGTGTTGCGACTCCTACTTCGGTTTCTGAGGGAATGGAGATACCATATGGTGCAACATCACCTCCAGCTCATGCATCTGAAACTGGAACCCCTAGCACATATCATGATAACATATTTCAGAACCATGACTTTTCAGATACTAATCAATTTATCAATTCTGCTGGAAAAGACGTAAGATTTAATGTTTCTTTATGATTACTTTTGTACAATCTCACTTGATGAATTATATTCCATTTCCTTTCAGCATAAAACTTTTACTCTTGTTAGCATTTTTACATGAGCTGAGAAAAAAATTGAATGAGATATTTATACTTCCATCATAGTGCTGTTCGTTTTGTTCCATTGTTTAATGAATATTTTCGTGTGACAAGTTCTCTTCTGTTCATACTTTTCAAACTATCACAGTGCTATCCTGCATGTTCTACCTTGTACACAATATCCTTGTATGGTTTTACATTAACTTTCAAGTAATCTAATATCTTATTAACCTTGTTATATTGTAGGACCTCTGGTTTCTCGAAGAAGATAGTACACCTGCTACAGCCAGTATGTTCTATTTTCGTGTCATCTTCTATTTGATTCATGACAGTATTTTACTTATGCTATGTTAATATTAGATAGCAAGTTTCTGTAACAGTGATATTATAATTGACATAAATTTTTTAATGACAGGTTCACAAAGTACGAGTAGAAGTATTGACACACTGTCTGGGAGGACTAGGTACTTATCAATTTATTTCTATTTTTAGAATATATTTGTTCTTGTTTAAGTTGTTCATATCATGTTACATTAAATCACTTTAACGATAGGCTCTGGAAAAGCTTTCCACTTGGATTGAGGACTGACGCAACTTTTAATACTCCGACTTCAAGATTTTTTAAAGCAATATAGATTGCTAAATTGCTAGCTAGAAAAACACTCGGTAAAAAGAAACCTATAAAAACAGTTGAGTTAACAAGCAATATAAATAACATTATTACGAGTGTTAATTGTTTTTATCAAATATTGACTTTGGTATATTATTTTTCCATTGAGTTTGATTAGTTAGAGGGGTTGGTTTGTAAGATAAAGTATGTGATAGATTATACTTCAAATTACAAATTTACATGTCAGTAGGTTATTATGGTGAGGAATAGGATTCCTGGCAAAACCATTTTTAATTTGTGCCACATAAGTTGTTATGTTAACTTTGTTCTTCAAAATTCCAGGGGTCTAGCTCAATATTTAAAAGATTATTCTCCATGTACAACAATTCCGGAGCAACCTGCTGAAGATTTCAGCTTGAACAAGATCTTGGATGGAAAAACTAGAAAGATTGCTGCTAGGATGTTTTTTGAAGTTTTGGTGAGTCATGACATTTCCAAGTTAAAAATTATATTAAATTGTTTTACATCGACAACCAATCATAGCTCGCCAACACAACAACTAACTACATAACCGTCTTTTATTTAAAATCTGTCAAACTTGATGTGGAAAATCGAAGAGTTATGATTAGATGTTAGTGTAAAGTAACTTTACGCTGACGGTGCATATCCTTAATCTCCAAAACTTATATCTGTTTTCTTTAATTCATATATTATTACAAGTTATCTTTTCTTCAAAAGTAAGCCATTCTTGCAAGCACTGATATAACTACATTACTCTCCCCTTTTGATTTTTTTGTTATGTTTTGTGAAATGGAAATTTATGTATTATGATTAATGTGGAAGTTTGATGTTGCATTACAGGTGTTAAAGACTCATGATCTTATTGATGTACAACAAGAGGAGCCTTATGGTGATATTAGCTTCAAGTTGACTCCAGCACTTGCCAAAGCTAAAATTTAATTTATTTTTTTTTGAAGGAAAAGCTAAAATTTAATATTTTTAGTTATTTATAGTCCTCTTTAGTCCCTGATGTAAATTAGAGGTTAACCCCTTGAGAAATGTGTATTTTACCTTAGAGTAAATTAGAGGTTAACCCCTTGGATTCTTATTTCATTTTTTTTATAGGCTTGAATTCTTTTTTCATTATACCTAGTTTAAAATCTTATGATTTCTTCTCAAGTTTTGGTAACATTAGTTGGTGAATCAAAGTGGCAAAGAAAGAACCATTCCCTCATCCCTAAAGAATACATGTTAAATTAGTCATTAAAAACAGTTCTCTTTTCAAAATATTTGAATCTCACAAGAATAGAATCAAATACTTAATTACTTTTTTTTTTCACTTACTCTTCACTTGGATGAATAAAAATAAAATATACAGTCATTATTTAATAACGCATAGCACCTGGTCCTAGTATTGTCCAATTTTATATATTGTTTACAGTTAAAAAATATGCACTGACAGTAAATCCAAATTTATGATTTTTTTCATGTCATTACAAAACTCAAGTGCTTTTTGTGATCATGATGCATATAACTAAAACGTGAAGTTGTAGATTAAAGCACACAAGCACACAAATCAGATCACAATGAGACCAAAATCTTCAAAAATATAATTAAGACGTTTGTTATTGTTAGAGCACCAATTAGAGATTTTGCCACAACAATTTTTGATGATGACGAACTTTTTAAACAGATTTTTATTTTGAAATTCTGATTTAATATTAATAATACTTGTAAGTTTAGCAAAGAACCCCCTCAAGTTTCTCATGTTTTCATCGTCCATAAACCCGTTTGAGAGCATATTTTAAAGAATTTGCAGTGCTTCAAATATGTTCATTGAAAGCTAAAATCATGGGAAGGAGAGTGACAGATAGAGATAAGGACATGACTATAGTAACAGTCAAATTCATAAAATATGTTCCATCCTTAAAGAACAGCCATGAATGTGAGGTTTTAGATTAAAAAAGAGTGTACCTAGCCTATACCATGAGCAAAGCTTTATAGTGGGACGATTATGGTTTTATGATCCAAAACCATAACTTGGACAACTATCTCAATGGACAGTTGTAGACAAATCATGAGAAGATTTAGATCAAACAAATGATCCTTATAGGTTCAAGGACCTACTTGAGTGTGTCTCTAGAGCATGTTCATGCTATGGTCCTTCTGAAGTCAGTGACTTGAGGTGACCTGGTCAATAGATGTATTGTGCTAGACTCGGTACAAAACAAGTTTCAAGTAAAGTATATCTCTATGTATCTTTGTAATCAAAGCTTGGGTTGTTGTTAGAGCATCCACAATGGTAGTCCACTAATAATGACTTTTTAAATGGATCTCACATGTACGCATCATTTATTTATAATTTTTTAATTAAAGTACCTATTAAGCACTCAATGACAATACACTAACAAGGACTCCAATGAAAAGTAATTAAATAGGTCTCACTAACTTTACATCATTATACAAAAATATTTTATTACTTATTTTGCAAGTGGAACCAACCATTGCATATTTTATTACTTCTTTTACACCTGGGGTCCGTTAGTTGCCCATGAGAGAGATTGTTCTTATATAGTTGCCCGCTTAATAAAGACTCATTTTTTCTTCCTCCAATGGGAGGTCCTTAATAGAGAGTGATTAAGTGAGGAACCCTTAAGGACTCCCCATTGAAGATGCTCTTAGAACTTTATTGTATTGAAATGTCAAGCTTCTCAACTTTGGTTAAACATTTCCCCACAATCTTTTACAATAATGGTTAATTTGACTTACTTGGTGTTAATGGATCTAAATTATACACACACAACACACACACACACACACACACACACACACAGAGAGAGAGAGAGAGAGAGAGAGAGAGAGAGAGAGAGAGAGAGAGAGAGAGAGAGAGAGAGAGAGAGAGAGAGAGAGAGAGAGAGAGAGAGAGAGAGAGAGAGAGAGAGAGAGAGAGAGAGAGAGAGAGAGAGAGAGAGAGAGAGAGAGAGAGAGAGAGAGAGAGAGAGAGAGAGAGAGAGAGAGAGAGAGAGAGAGAGAGAGAGAGAGAGAGAGAGAGAGAGAGAGAGAGAGAGAGAGAGAGAGAGAGAGAGAGAGAGAGAGAGAGAGAGAGAGAGAGAGAGAGAGAGAGAGAGAGAGAGAGATCACTACAACTGCAAAATCCTTATGGTATAAAATTATCATCAATAAGCTATTTGAGTTATCTCATGATTGGATGTTGGTAATCAACAACTCTCTATTTAAAATGGTATTTGCGATATTCTTTAGAAGCCATCCATATTCGTTGACATCTATAGCACTCGCGTAATGTATTCACTTTTTTTGAAGAATTTTAATTTAAATGAACGAATTCTTAATTTTTTTTTTCCAAATATGTAATTAGAAGAGCAATTGTTGTGTGAATTTTTGGCCAAGTTTGAGCGCTATTCAAGGTTAGGTGCGAGCTTTTGGCAGACTTTTTCATCGACATTAGAATCAGTGTTAAGGCTTAATGCCCCAACCTAAGTGCCGCTAGTTTTTTTTTTTTTTTTCTTTTATTTCCTTTGTCATTCTACCCAAAAAATATCACTACAACTTTCTTTTCATTTCATTTATTCAATGAGACTTCATTTGTTTCTAAATGCATGTCGTAGTGAACCACTTTACACATTTTTTTGTTGTTGATAGAACCACTTCACACATGTTAATACACAAATTTGCTCATTAACATCTTTAATTATATATGATAAATTTTTTTTATAAAATTTGATATTTAAAAAAATATTCGAGACAAATCAAACAAAATGGGAAAATACTAGAACTTCTTGATGCATGCTATAAGCATATTTTTAAAATAATCAGCTTTGACCAAGATGGGAAAATACTAGAACTTCTCAATGCGTGCTATAAGCATATTTTTAAAAGTTGCAGTTAATTATGAATTTCTCATAATCAATACTCTTTGAGCCTCTTAATAAGTGAGTCTTTTGTAAAAGAAAACATTGTTCTAAAATAACTGACTCATTTTACTTTTGAATATAATATTAATTTATTTTTTTTAAATATAACTCTAATTAATATTATTTTCATCACTTCCAATTTAATATATTTTACTTTATATTTATGATAATGATAAATGCACCAATACTTTTTTTATTTTGACAACAAATGCACCAATATTTAATAAGAGCACTTAAAATCATTTTCCTCACTCCTTCACTAATGCATTTTTCTTAATAAGTATGAAATGAGTAAAAAAACCCACTTAAATTGAGACCGAGAAAGTAATAGTTTTTCCAATAAAAATATATTTTCAAGCAAAATCATATTAAGATGAAAATGAGTGTGTAATTTATTTTTAAGAGAGATTTTTCTAGTACTCATACCTAAGGATCCTAAAATACATGGATTACAAGTAAATAAACTCATAACCCAAGACTGGAAAAGTAGATCTTATTTTCCGCTTTTTGCACTATTGTTTTTCTAGTTGTTAGATTTAATTATTTATTGTTTGAATATATGAAGTATTTTTATAATATAAATGCAATAATATTTTTAAATTGAATATTTTAGTCATTCTACAAATATTTAATTTATTTCCTAAAATTTATTTAATTCAAATAAATAAAAAGTTATTTAATTACCGTAAAATTTCTGTTACATAAATTAACATTAACCTTTGAAAAATTCAATATATTATTTAACTAGTCCACAAATGAATGAATTGTTCAATTACACCGTGTTTAGCTTCTAGATTGAACAATTTTTTTTGTAAGACTTTACTTACACCCGATCAAGCATATTATTTTGGTTTAATGACAGTTTTAGCCCTATAACTTTTTCAAAGTTACAATTTTGACCCCATAAAAAAAAACTACAAAACCGCCCTATAAGTTTTGCAATTGTAGCAGTTTTGGTCCTCCATAATTAAAAAAAAATAATAAAAAAAATAACATGTGGCACCTCACTTAGGGTGCCACGTTAGCATAGACCGAGTCAAAATTGACCTTGGGGGCTAAAACTGCCACAAATGTAAAATTTATTGGACGGTTTTATAGTTTTTTTTCTTAGAGGGCCAAAATCGTAACTTTAGAAAAGTTAAGGGGTTAAAACTGCTATTAAGCCTATCATTTTTTATTTTATGCTATAAATGATGTTATAGTTTGGACTTCATCCCTAAGAAGACAATATTCATTGAGGCTTATCTTTATTTCCTTTCTAATGATCTTATTTTTTCTTTTTTTTAATTTCCCTCTTTACTTGAACATAACCTTCAATGGATTTAGGAAGCAATGCAATCACATCTTTATAAAGATGGTGGGATATAGGATCACCGCGACACCACTACATAATCCGCATGCAATGTTGTCTGTGCCGGAAGGTCGGGTTTTTCCTTAGAAAAAATAGGCTATGCTCTCATTTAATTTTTCCAATTACGGTTGCATATTTCAATTTGTTTTTCGTGGGTTTTCAAATCTAATTCCAAGATGTTGTGTTGTACACTTAAGAAAGTTAACATGTAGTTTTAAGGATGAAAAGATGCAGGAAATATAAAACGAATAACAACGAAATGGAGCAATTATCTTGCAAAAGCTTCCAACCTGGGGAGTCAAAACCAGTGCTACAAAACCACTTGAACTGTGGAACGATATGGAAGAGTTTATGCACAAGCATAAACTCAAGCATTATAGTTTTATTGAATCAAACAAACTTGAGAAAGGAGGAGGCATTAGATATGACCATGTAAATTCCACTGCATAGATAAAACCTGTTAACCTATCATTATATTTCATACAAAACCAACCATCAGGTTAGAAAATGACAATTCACAACCAATCACTATTTTTAACTAAGAAAACCATTTTAAGGTAGAAAGGGAGTCTAATTATAGACATAAATTAATCCTAATCCGATTGTGTGGACATTATCCATAATTTACAAATACATTAAAAATAGAAAACTCAAGTATGAAATTATGCTTATAAAAAAACTTGAACATTGACTCTAGATGATACATCCAATCCTAAGGTTTGGAAATTTCTAATTGCATCTTTGAAAAATATGTCTAATATAAGGTTTAAGACCTTTCTTATTGCATGTTTAGCATTGTGTTGCACTCGTTCATTAGGAAATTCACTCAAGTGGGAATGGACATCCGAACCAATGGAAGACATCTTTAAAGGAAAAGGGACATTTAGTGCATCTCAACTTTTAGATCAAAAGAATGTGACAGCTGGGGCAAGTGATTATTTATGGTACATGACCGAAGTAGTCATAAATGACACAGAAATTTGGGGGAAACCAAGGTTGCAAGTGAATACAACAGGTCATATTATTTATTCATTTATTAATGGATTTTGGTGGGGTGTACAAACGGGAACCGTTAGTAAACCTGGATTTATGTATGAAGAGGATGTCATTTTGAAACGAGGTACCAATATTCTAAGTTTATTAAGTATTACATTTGATAAATCAAATAAATCAAATTGTAGAGGGTTACCTGAAACAAAAGAAGCTGGTATTATTGGGGGTCCTGTGAAATTCATTTCAAATGAAATTGATAATGCTGTTTTGGATTTATCAAAATCTACTTGGTCATACAAAGTTGGGATGAATGGTATGACTAGGAAATTCTATGATCCCAAAACCACCAATGGAGTTCAATGGAAAACAAATAATGTTTCTACAGGAGAACCAATGACTTGGTACAAGACCACTTTCAAGACCCCCGAAGCTACCAACCCTGTGGTCTTGGATTTGGGAGGCCTTCGAAGAGGAAAAGCATGGGTTAATGGTCAAAGTATTGGAAGGTATTGGCCTTGGATGTTTTCTAAAGAACCATCTGAGAGGTTTAACGAAGTGCCAAGGTCATTCTTAAATAATGATGTAAACACGTTGGTCTTGTTTGAGGAACTGGGTTTTGGGCCTGAAGACCATTTCAATGTGTCTATCCAAACAGTCCCAAACGGATCCAAAAATTTCAATAAGTGGGATCAAGGTTGTTCATCATGAATATTTATAGAAAGTATATAAATTTATAACTAATAAAATGATGACATCATTGTCATTAAGCAAAATGATTAGAGAAATGTAGACACCTTGATATTGAATAGTTATAACTTCGCTCTACATTGCTTTATATTTTAAAAGTGTTGTAGGACTTTTTTTTTTCTTCTTCTTTAATATTGACACAATAAAATATATCACCATGTATGTTACAGATAAATCATTAACAATTTATCTTCCGTATGGTTGCACACTTGATTATCCACAAAAATTCTAGAAGAGAATCTCCTTTCATCATTTGCATTTGCCACAAGCAGCAATAATAATAGCTTACATCATTAGATAAGCAATATATTGTCTATTTTTCCTTAACTTTTTTGAAAGATCACAAATCACATCTAAATTAGAAAAGTGACTATAAAGAATGAAAATCCATAATATAATTTTTAAGTTGTCCTTCAAAAAAAAAATTAAGTTGATTGCTGAGTTCCATGATCTCCGAAGAAGAAAATTATGATGGGTGAAATTGACCAAATTAATCAAATTATGATGGTTTTATATGTGCAACTGCAAATTACGAAAAACACATGATTAATGATCTTTCAAGATGTGTCTTCGTTGCCACATTATATAAAATGTGATAATTGTGTAATATCTTCATCTCTTAATTAAATTTTTATTAATTAAATTTCAATTGAATTTACTATAATTATAATTTTAAGGTGAGGCCTAGATTACACTAAAAAAATTGTGGGTAAGTTACCTAACCCCTATTAAAGCTAGCCATGTATACTCAATTATGTCAAAGGAAGGTTTTTATTTTACAGGTTTTACATATGATTTTTGTTATCTTTATAATCACTCCACGTTCTTTTAATGTGTTTTTATTTTCCTAAATAAAAAAATTAATGAGATGTTTTTTTTTCTGAAATAGTTAATGAGATGTTTAGTTTCCCCGTTTCAATTATTTCATATTTTTTGCTACTTCTTTTACATCCATTTTCTTCTTGTTTCGTGACTAATAACTGGACTTCAGTAAAAACATTTTTTACTTGTGTTTTTTTTTTTAAGAAATTTTTTACTTGTGTTAATAACCATGTGAATGTGATAAAGCCTATTTTATTTGGAATAGTTTTTTTTTTCTTCATAAAAAAACTACTATTATATTTTGAATATAATATATCGTATTCAAAACAACCATATAAAATGGAATTGATTGTATTTAAATTTGTTAAAAAATGGTAAAATTGTTATTTTTGTCATTGAATGTGTAACGAATAGCAAAATTATGCACTCCTCTAGTCATAATAGTCTCTGACGTTAAAATAATTCATGTAAATATTTTCTATCTCTTTGACACATCTTGTGCTTGAAGGATAGTCAGTTGTTTTAATATATATTTCATTTTGATTTCTTCATTTTAAAAGTAACTTATTCTTTATAGAGACTAAATTGACAACAAGTAAATACTTATATGGACATATATGATAATAAGTATATTGGTAGACTAATACAACAATATTTAAGGAGCATTTTAACGTCAAAGGGTATTTTGAGTAATAAAGTTCACAACCAGGGATTATTTTCGAATTCCGATACATTGAGGGACTATTGTAGCAATTCATTATACAATTAGGGACGAAGATGACTATTTTCTCGAAAAAATTGAGGATATAACATTTTTCCTTTAAAAAAATTGACAATATAACATTCCCTAAATGCTACACAATTACATTGCATATAAACTCAAAATGAAGTCCACAAATCTTAGCTCAAAAGGAAAAAATGTCAGAAATTGATATGTTGAACATATTGTGATCGAGGTTGGAAACTCCTCCACTTGTGTGTGTGAGTTTCTAATGACCATTGTCATTTTGTCTATCATCCAAAAAAAACTCAAATTGGTATATCGGAAAAGTGATAAGACGACAAAAATTACGTAGATTTCTTTTAATCGGTCTTTTATGGAGATATGCCGCAAAATTTGTTAATAAAACAATACAATGTTAGGAAACCAGGAATTAAGCCATCATCTATTTTTGGTGTAGTTTATTAATGGTCGAATTAGGCAAGTGTACCAAATCATTTATCAAAATAAGTAGAGTATCGTATTCACAAGGATTATTGTTTCGACCAAACAACTCGCATTACATTTTAAGTGTACGATATAAAATAAAAGAGTTAAGTATTAGAAATTGCAAGTTTTATCGGTTTGCAATAGAGCAATTTACAAGTTCTAAATATATTTAAAGAATAAAATATGGATTAAATGTACGTGGTTAGAAGATGTTTTAACAATCGTTGAACCCTTTCTCCCTAAAAGAAATCGTTGAACACTTTCTTCAAGAAAATAATAAAAATAAATAATCGTTGAACACTTCAAAAAAATTATAGTGATAATTCTATTTTGTTGGAACAGCTGTAATACTTACTTATTTATCTCGATAGCCAATACTTTCCTTTCCTTTTACCTTTTTTTTTTTTTTTTTATGGCATTTAATCCACTTCTATAATCTCAAATTTAACACCTATCGATCCACTGAAATAGTGAAGGAGTACTCAATATCCCTATTTTTTTGGAACTTTGAAATACTATCAATAATCATCGATCTCAAACACTTGAATTATTTATGACATGTTTATTGTGTTAAGAGTTTGATGAAGTCACAATCCCTATTATGCCTCAACTGAATTTGATTACGTAGACATACACATGGCCATAATCCATTTAACCTATTCACTATTATTTCTCTCCCTTTAAGTGACTAATTCAACAACTCACAACCTACCATTGCTATATATATATATAGTATATATATGTATGTATATCCAGTATATCCAGAGAGAAGTGTCACTTGCAAATCTCTTACAGTATATTTTAACATAGAATTATCACTTTAATTCAGTATGGTACTATTGGTAATGTTAATCGAATACAATTCAGTACTACTTTCAATTATTCAATCATATGTGTATATGTGTGATTAATTTTAATTTTAATTTGTGTATATGTGTCATTAATTCAGGAGCAGAATGCCAATGCAAATCAGAATATTGGTCATGATGTTGAAGGTCAAGGTGGTGAGGCTGCGGCGAATCAAGGTGCAAATCAAGATCTGGAAAAATGGTTGCCAATTAGTGCATCTAGGAAAGCAAAATGGTGGTATTCAACCTTCCATAATGTGACTGCTATGGTTGGTGCTGGTGTCCTAGGGTTACCATTTGCTTTATCCCAGCTTGGATGGTATTTATATCTTAATTCATTCAATTTCATCACTTCAAAGTCTTTAATACTACTTCCTAGGTCACTTATTGGAAACCATTTTGACAAAAA
This sequence comes from Medicago lupulina, assembly GCA_958299785.1. Classification (NCBI taxonomy): domain Eukaryota; kingdom Viridiplantae; phylum Streptophyta; class Magnoliopsida; order Fabales; family Fabaceae; genus Medicago; species Medicago lupulina. The sequence continues at coordinate 66,569,612 of OY283144.1, forward strand.
CACATTTACACCGGTAACAAATCGAGAACAAAAGTTAAAGATGTAATCACGTGGTGCACTATAACATATGGACACTAATAATAATTTGAGAAATTTATTGAATATATCACATGTGTGTATAGTTGTCGTATTAGTGTCAGACACCATAATAAAGTGTATAGGTTTCAGCTAACTAGCTACTAACAATTGTCTCACAATAATGACACGAAATTTTTCCACGTAGTTTTTTGCTTACAATATTTTTTTCCACATATAGTTACATTCAAATACTTTAATTTTTCTATATTAATATTAGTGTCCATGTGTATGTGCACATGTCAGTGACATTTCATGTATCTATGTTGGTGCTTCCTAGTGAGCTAGATGTAAATTGAAATTAACTAATTAATTTGATACGAAACAATATATACTAATTAAAAAATTTGATCGATATATTTGTATTTGTATAGGATTCCAGGGATTACAGTGATTTTAGTGTCATGGCTTGTGACATTTTACTCACTGTGGCAACTAGTGCAAATGCATGAATTGGTTCCAGGGAAGAGATTTGATCGATACTTTGATTTAGGAGAACATGTATTTCAAGGCAAAGTTGGATTCTGGGTTATAATGATACAACAACTGATTGTTCAAGTTGCTTCAACCATTGTGTACTCAGTCACTGGTGGAAAATCACTTAAGAAGTTCTGTGAAATATTGACTCCAATGATGCCAATGTTTGATGAAATTAGACAAACATATTATATTTGCTTCTTTGTTTGTATACAGTTACTCCTTTCACAAATTCCTAACTTCAATACATTGAAAGGAATCTCGTTGCTCGCCGCATTCATGTCTGTTTGTTATTCATTGGTGGCATTTGGGTCTTCAATTGCAAAGGGTATTGAACATCATCCAACTCACTATGGTGTTCGATCGCACACTACTCCGGGAAAGACTTTCGATGTTTTTAATGCACTTGGAACAATAGCGTTTGCCTTTGCCGGACATAGCGTGGTTCTAGAGATTCAAGCTACATTACCCTCTACAGAAGAAAAACCTTCCAAAGTACCAATGTGGAGAGGTGTTGTTGTTGCATACACCATTGTTATTCTTTGCTATCTTACAGTTGCTATATCTGGTTTTTGGGCATTCGGAGATTTGGTAGAAGATGATGTACTCGTCTCACTCGAACGTCCTCCATGGGTTATTGCTATTGCTAACTTGATGGTTTTCTTTCATGTTATTGGAAGCTATCAGGTGATTCTAACATTTTCTTACCGTTTCTCTTATTGTATTTTATTCATGATCAAGTAGTAAGACCTACATGAATTTCACTTGATCATGAATGAGCGAATTTTAAATCACTATATATCATCAATGTCAAAAAAATATTTCATAAGGTTATATGATAATAATTGTTTTCTTTTTGTTCAAGGTTTTCGCGATGCCAGTTTTTGATACACTCGAGTCTTGTTTGGTGCAAAAGTTTCATTTCGATCCCTCAAAGACTCTTCGCTTCGTTGCTCGAAGCATATATGTGGGTAAGATCAATATTGTGTTAAATATATGACATTTTCGTGTGGTTGCTCCAAGCATATATTATTGACAATAAATTGAGTTATGTATGCATGTATATTTAATTTAATACGAAAATTTCATTTATTTACAGTTCTGGTTGGATTGGTTGGCGTAAGCTTCCCATTTTTTGGTGGCTTGTTAGGATTTTTTGGAGGACTAGCATTTTCAGCAACATCATATATTGTAAGAATTAATATTTTTTATTGAGCATCCATTTAAATATATTCATGAATTAATGTTTTGTTACTAAATTTGAAATACTTGATACAGATACCTTGTGCCCTATGGCTTAAGGCCAAAAAACCAAAAATATGCAGCTTTCATTGGATTGCATCAGTGGTACTTTTTTTTTTTTGAGCTTATTCAGATATGGGTAATTAATGTTAATTGAAATTTATCTATGTATCTAAGTTATTTATTTTTTTTGTTACAGTTTTGTATCATTCTTGGCGCTATAATAGCAGTTGTTGCACCCGTTGGAGGAATACGAACAATTGTTGTTTCGATAAAAACTTACAAGTTTTACTCATGATGATGATGATTAGAAGGTTAATTAAATGATGTTCTAAGTATTTTTTTTAATGACTAGAACATCATTTGATAGAACTTACTAGTGTTTTTTTTTTTGTTTCTAGTATGTTCGGCAGAAATTTTAGCTGCCTAATTATTGATGAGATTTGTAAATTATTAATTGATTCTAGATTCTATGTTGGCTTGGCAAATGTTATGCTAACTATGGGGGGATTAAGGTTAGGTGTTATGCTGCTAGTTATGGAAAGAATGTAGTATTTGCTTTCAATTTTTAATGGAAATATTTATTTTATGCTTGCTTGTAATCAAGTCAAGCAATGCAAGTTTTTTCACAATAAATTGTGTGGAAAGTTGTGATATTTCATTGTGTTTTTTGAATAACTAGTAATAGACCCGTGCTTTCGTACGGGTCGCATAACATTGTGGTAATCATATAAAAATAATTACATTGTTAATATTATAAAATGTTTAAAGATATTAAATAAAAATTAGCAGCATTAATATAAATTTTCTATAGAATTTTTTTTCTTATATGTAGAAAAATATGTTAAATATTTGAATCGCGTATGTTGTGGATTTTATTTTCTTATGTACGCGAAAATAAATTTTTATATACATTTATGAGAAAGTCAATACAATAAATTTTTTAAAACTCCCGATTATTTTCAATGTTTGCATCACACCCGTTGCAGATTTTATGCGTTTTATCTACAAAAACAAATTTTTATGTAGATGTATGAGAAAGTTGATATGAAAAAATTGTGGAAACTCATTAATATTGTCAAAATATAAACATTAATATAGTGTTTATATTGAATAACTTTTTTATTTTATATGCAAAACACCTTTCAATGTTTACACCGCATCCGTTCCAGAATTTATGTGCTTATATATGCATAAATAAGTTTTCATGTACTTATGTGAGAAAATCGATATGAAATTTTGCAAACTCAGGACTATTTTCAAATAATCAACATCAATGTAGCGTTTTTTTTTTTAAAAGATCAATGTAGTGTTTTTATTAAATAGCTTTTTATTTTATATGCAAAACACCGTTCATTGTTTGCACCGTACCCGTTGCAGAGTTTATATGTTTTATCTGCATAGAATTTCTATTACATAACTTTTTATTTTATATGCAAAACAACGTTCAATGTTTGCACCGCATCCGTTGCAGAATTTATGTGCTTATATATGCATAGATAACTTTTTATGTTCGAATGTGAGAAAATCGATATGATAAAATTTTGCAAACTCATGAGTATTTTCAAATAATGAACATCAATGTAGTGTTTCTCTTAAATAACTTTTTATTTTATATGCAAAACACCGTTCATTGTTTGCACCGTACCCGTTGGAGATTTTATATGTTTTATCTGCAGAAATATTTCTATTAAATAACTTTTTATTTTATATTTAAAACACCTTTCAGTGTTTGCACCGCACTCGTTGCAAATTTTATGTGTTTTATCTGCAGAAACAAAATTTTATGTAAATATATGAGAAAGTTGATACGATAAAATTTTGGAAACTCATTAAAATTGTCAAAATATAAACATTAATAGTGTTTTTATTGAATAATTTTTTATTTTATATGTCAAACACCGTTCAATATTTGCACGACACCCGTTGTAGATTTTATGTGCTTATATATGCATAAATAAATTTTTAAGTACATATATGAGAAAATCGATATGATCAAATTTTGAAAACTCGTGACTATTTTCAAAATATCAACGTCAATATAGTGTTTCTATTAAATAACTTTTTATTTTATATTTAAGACATCGTTAAATATTTGCACCGCACTTGTGGATTTTATATATTTATATATGCAGAAGAAATTTTTTATTTAACGATATGATAAAATTTGGAAAACTCGGAATTATTTTTAAAATATCAACATCACTACATTGTTTCTCCAAAATACCGTTAAATATTTATACTGCACTCATTGTAAAATTTATGTGCTTATATCTCCAAAATAAAATTTTATGTATACCAATGTGAAAAAGTTGATATGCTTAAATTTTGAAAACTAATGACGTGAAAAAGTACTTATGGCATAAAAGAGTATATCATAATTTTTTCTCCTATATTTACGCTATACTACATTTTTTTTCCTTATTAATTATTATCAAATTGACAATGAAACCCACTGAATAAATTTTATTTTTGAAGGAAAACCCACTAAATTAGTAACCGAAGTTTTTTTTTTGTGTGCAATTTATCTAAAAAAAACTATAATAAGGAAAAGAAAGAAGAAATAAATTGAATTTTTATTTGCAAAATATAGAAAATTAGTTGTAGGTTCTGTATTGATAAACCAGAATACACACACACACGTATATAACGATTGAACCCATAAAATTTAGAAGATTATGAGTTTGATCGAGTATAATACTTGTGATAACCATTATCGTTATCCATAATTAATTTTTGTTTATTAAAACTATTAAATTAAATTTACAAAATGACCATTATGCACATAAAACTAAGGAGATCATGAGTTTTAAGAAGGACGATTATGAAATTTTGCTGTACTTCAATTTTTATATATTGTAAGTAGATAAATTCGTTTGTATGGTGCGAGTCTTGAATAACACTTTTAACCATATATGTTCTATGCCTAAAAAGAGTTAGATCTTCTAATAGTATCGATTTATATATTTTGGCAGGGTTGGATAAGCTAAATTTAAAGCATAACAAATACTTCAACTTTATGGACGATTAATTTTTAGTTGACAAAAGTTCATGATAAGTTAAATAAATACAAGTTTGTTGTGTGAACTTTTTTTTTCCTCCAAGTTACTTGCTTGTTGCATAATTTTGAACAGTGTTTAGTTTCTTAGTTAAAAAATGCTTGATATTGAACCTATGATCCTGGTTGCTTTAAATCTATTCATTGTTGTCTTATATCAATGTTTAATTTAATTTGTTAATTTCAATTTTATAATTTCTTTTATTATTTAATTTTGGTTTATATATTCATGCTTTATTTTTAAATTTAAATTTGAATTTAGAAAGGTTATATTGGTAAGGAAAAATTTATTGTTAATTTTTAAATTTAAACTCCTTAAATTTGAAAAATGGAGTTGTTAAAGCTAAATTTGTCCAGAAAAAATCCTATCAAAGTTAGCAATCAAATCCCCTCTCAAAAAAATTAATTTAAATCCAACAAGAACCCCCAAAACAAATCAAGCAAAAATATATGAAGCACAAAATATTAAAAGAAGAAACAAAAAAAATTCTTCAATTTTTTTTTATTATTTTAGAGCAAACCAAATAATGGTACTATATCATATGAAAAGTTGTAATTCAATAAAATTATTCAGATATCTTTGATTACCATGTTTTAGATTCGAGATTTCTGTTGAAATTGCGTAACTCGATTGTGATCACCTATCATAAAAAATCCTTCAAATCGTTTCAGGGACTAATTGCATTTTTTATACTATCCTTTCTACGATTGTCTAAGTTGTATAATCAATGATCCACGAATGCACTAGGTTATTGCATCTCTCCCATGTAACAAAACTAAGGTCATATTCTGTGGAAATCTTGATCAATACTTCAACAAAGTTGTATTCGTTCTACGTTGCCATTTCTCCTTTCATCTTTAACGCCCTCAAATATAGTTTTCCCTCGGATGGAGGATAGACCCAAATTGTTGTAGGATTCTCAAACGGATGGACGTAATATGGATTGATAGATTAAAAATTGTCTTGAATGGTTGCATGATGATTTAAATTATGATTCAAATTTTGGTTGTTTCTCACCATGATGCTAGAAAAGAAAGGGATATTCATTTTTTTTTTGTGGTCCTAAAGCATTGACACATTGTTGCTCTCATCGCTCCCTAAACTCCCTAACAAGTGGTATCATAGGGCTCGGCTTGGTAGGAGGTGAGAACTCACACTTGAAAGAAAGATTGTTGAATTTCAAGTGTGAGTGGTATCTCGCATCACTTATGAATTAGTTAGTACAATCCGAGTCAATATAATGTACTGTGTAATAAAAACATGTGTATCAAAACATAACAAGCACCAACATTTGATATCTTAGAAAGAAAAAAGAAAAAAGGTACCAAGATTTGATATATAACATACTAATGAAGAGTACTCATGTATTTAATTGCCTTAAATACCTCCCCGGGTCCTTTAAGTTTCTAAGGTTTTAGATAGGTCTTTAAGTTTTAAGTTTGTTTCAGATAGGTCCTTTATATCAACCTCCGTTAAGTTAAAGTTGATATGTCCGTTAGAAACTTAAAGGACCTATCCGAAACAAACTCGAAACTTAAAGAACCTATCTGAAACTTTAGAAACTTAAATGACCTATCTGAAACAAACTCGAAACTTAAAAGACCTATCTAAAACCTTAGAAACTTAAAGGACCTATCTGAAACAAACGTGAAACTTAAAGCACCCAAAGAGAGGTATTTCGCTTAAATTTTATTGCCTTGATACATCAGGGAGAGAATCAAGTGAAGGGAAAGAAAAAAATCAACTCTGGTTGCCAAACTGCTTTTGAATATCCTTGAAAGAAACAGTAGCTGATCCTCTTCGTTTTGGTTTCTGTTGAGAAGAATGTTCCTTCCACCCCGTCATGTATATAACCTATTCAAACATATTGATAACCATATTGTTTATAAATTTGTATGATAGAAAAAGGCTAATTTATTAATGATAAACACCACCAGTGTCACACGTTACAATAAGCTGTACACATAGGCAGAAACATAATCAACTACAATAATATAAAATTGAGTAGAATGCCAAGGTTGGACAAGCATACGAGCACAACGATTTGCCTCTCTCGGAGCAAAACAAATGGAACACGTCCAGTCTCTACTACGAAGTAGAGTATGGATTTCGTTGAGCGGAAGAATCAAAGAAGGAGCATAAGCGGTATGTCATTTCATTGACCCCATATTGTTTAAAATAAGCAGTGTGTGAAAAATGTAACCACATCTAAGAGACAACATATCTATATAACACCATATTATGAAGCAAAATGTGAGAGCTTTATCAGTTTTCTTTCAAAAGCTTTGTCAGAAAAAAAAAACATTATTCATTTAAATTGCTAGCTTTAGTTCAAATCCAAGCCACTGAAATTTTGTTATTCTTTCAATTTCACATATATGGTCGGTTTGATTCGCTAAAGGGTAAGTGACAAACAACACAAGACAAACATCTTAAGTATGAGACAACTTTATGTCCTATACGTTATTTGGTTGACAATAGATAGTATAGAAAAGTAATTAAAAATAGGGGGACTATATTTCTGAATTTAAAAGTAGGACTAAAATCATGAATCAGTAAAAATCGGAGGATCAAAAGTATATTTTTATTAAAATCAAGACACGGGCATTAGTTTTTTTTTTTTTTTAAACATCAAAATTTATTAGATAAAGACAAAAGTACAAAGAGACATGTTATTATGGTTATTATAAACAGAACAATAAGGTATTATTTTGCATCACAACATCCTATGCACAGGACAATATTAACATGTTACTCTGCTTCTTTATTCCCTGATCTTGTCCTTCCATACCTAAACCCCGTCGTTTAACAACTCATGGTTGATTTATGCTAATTAAATTTTCGAGTTTTTTAACTTTAACAAGCAAAGGGACTAGATTATTCTTTGGAGCTTTTTCATAGTACCTATATTATTTATTTCTAAATAAATTTGCTATCTATGTATGGAGCAGGAAGAGCAAAAATTGGTCCATTGACCATAATCAAACCTCAGAAACCTGGTGCTGAATGGCTCCACCCATGCAAACTGATGCCAAATAAATTGGTTCAGTTTTTTTTGGATATAACATCATAAATACTGCTTTCATATCTAAAAGACGCCCCACTAATATAAAAACTAGTAGCAGTTTTAAGATCGAAAGCATGAATAACAAGATTTCTTAATGCACTTGAATCAAAATAGCAGTAGCACCATTTTTACACAATAACTTAAAAGGATTCGAAGAACCCACAAGATTTCATATTTTTTGAACATATTGAATAAAAATACATGCACTGAAAAAAACTAGTTGGAAATCACAAGCTTGAGCCATTCTTCTTATTGGTTTTAGGGAGTAATCCGGTTTTTAAAATACTATCATGAAGACATTTTTGATAAACACTTCTAGTTTTCTTATGCAAAAAATGAGCTTCTATTTTGATTACCTGGAAGGTTGCAGGTACAGTGCCATCTTCTGAAGCAAACATTGAATCATAAATCGCTGCAGTTGCTAAGGCTGTGTCCCGCTTCAGGATCTGTTTCATTTATGCACAACTTCATTTCAAGAATAGATCAAACAAAAACGCAAGGCTCACCATTTGATAAAATGATATTCTATTCAACAATCATTGGTATGAAAGAAAAGAAAAACTTTACCGCGTTCATTTGGGAAAGTGCATTTGTTTCACCCATTGCACGGAGATGCTCTATAAGCTCGAGGGCTGCGCTAAGAAGAGATGAGAACAACCATTACAAATATGAATCACTAGAGTAAGAAGGTTATGGAAGTCATATATTATAAAGAACTGGTGACAACTTGAAAGAACTGGTGTCAACTTGAAAGAATCTTATTATAACTTATATAAAGCCACCATACTCCTTACGGCCATTATTTACTTCCTATACACCTATTTTGTCAGCACTAAACGCAGCCGTGCTCATATCACAGCAATTAACTTCTAATTTGGTCATCGACCATAATTGGAATTCCAAACTACGGAAGAATCTCAGTAGAGAAACTTTGGGGACATCTCAAAACTTGATTAATTCAGGTCATGCATTCAGAATAATTCAATTATAGAACCAAGTGGAAACACTCACCACTTGGATATTTAACTGTATACTCATCAACATCAACACCTGGAAGGTTGAAGCCTGCCCTAGTCAAAAGATTTCCAGCATCTCGAACCTAAAAATGGAGGACAAAAGGGGTTCTCAGTCCAGGCTTCCAGCTTTATATTTTTACTCGTAAGAAATACAACTATCCTTTACAAGCATTAAAGTTAAAACTAGCCAGATTAACCAACATATCATAAAAAGGTAAGCAAGACTATTGTTACAATGAAAGATACGCGACAAACAAGCTTATGCGAAATTATATTTTGATACACAAATTTGAGAACAAATTGTGACAACAACCTAGATGGTTAACGCATCACAAATATGTGATTAATTACGTTTGGTAGATGGTTAATGAATATAACTAGATGCCACAACTCATTAACCATCTACTGAATGTAATTAACGTGATTTTGAACGTCATTGACCATGATATTTATGTGTTCAAATCTATGTAGTCAGTAGCAGATAGTATAGCGTAGCAGCCGACCCCCAAAACACTATAGTGGTGCAGCGGGCAGCAGTATGGCCGCTATGTTGAAGTCTAAGGAAATAATAAAAACATTTCATACAGTACACATACGATGATGTCTAAAAAATAGAATAATACACAACTAAACGCATACTCAGAACTAACCATCAAAGTACATTGCTACTAATATTCAGACATAATATAATGCAAAACAGAAAGTAAGTTCTCACGAGGCAAGTGAAATCGGTTTCTACTAGACACCCAAAAAGTTCCCGCTAAAGATTACTACGGGATCCCTGTAAATTCCCGCTCAGCCAAGCTAAGATAACTACCTCAGAAAATTCAGGTAACAAAGTGACAGAGCAGAATTACAACCAATGAAATGATAAACAAAATTAACTGTGTAACTGATCTTCACTAGTTAACCCACCCCTGTTTACAAATCCTAGATTTCCTTGTCTACACTCTCAAAGTGCGGGTCTTAGTATTATGAATCAGGGGTCTAACAGAACCACACTATTCTATTTGAAAAAAACACCATTACATTCATTCAAAATGCTAAGGATCTTAACTACTAAATAAATAGATTTTGCAATAATGTATACCTGTGCTAAAGGTGAAATTCGGGGACTGATTCCTCCTTCACGTTCCATTTGTGCTATAGTACAAGCTATTCTGAGTTCCCTGATAGTAGCACAAATGTCATAAAATTGCTCCATACATGTGTTCCAAATAAATCTCAAAATATAGTAACAGTCACTTTAACGTTTCTCCTCCGAGGATAGCTGCTAAAAATAGGCCATCAGGCTTCAATGCCAACATAGACTGCAAAACATAAATATCGCATTAGAATAATAATATATGGCATTGTAACTGAAATTTGGATAACGGGAACGAAAGGATGTTTTGCATATAAAACTTTTCTATATACTGGCTAGTGAGGTGAGGCCACTCTTTATAAACTCTAATTAGGCTCTATCTGTGGGACTTGGTTTTTCCAATAGTCCCTATATGTATAATTCTTTTAAGAAATTTGACCTTTGCTTTTATAAGATCCCCTCCAAATTCCCTATGGCAGTAATTATTTGTTATCCAAAATGCCCTTAATTACTTCATCTTTTTCATGTGCTGATTGGGAAAGAGTTGGGGGATGAAACCCAAGACAAATTAATCAGGTGGAAGAGTGAGATGTTTAGTCCCAATAAATCTAAGGTTAATTAGGTAAAACAATACAAATTGCAACCAAATTTAATAACACTAACTAAATTAACCAACTTTCTTAATTAACGTGAAATATTATAAAGGACTCATAGTATCTCACGGTATTCTAAATACTCCTCCTCAAACTAAAGTTATCAAGGTTAAAATTTGTTACAAATAAATCATTTAAAAAGAAAATATATAATTTAGCTTCACAAGACATGGCAAGAAAAACAACTGAGGGATGCTGGAAACATCCTAGAGATGAGCTTAGCTAGAAAGATAAACTCAACAGGATAGCTAGAACGACCATCAAACCGAAAGCTGGTTGGAATGTTGAACAACAGGATAAGAGACATGTCGGAAGGATCATTGGTATAAATTTCCTGTCATGCCATATACAGGGAAAGAACTAAAACTTCTCCAAATCCACCAAGATCAATATTTAGAATCCTTAACCACCCAAAAGATAAAACTATAAGGTAATCCAAGATGTTCTGAATTACACTAAGACAACCCAAATATTACGACAGCACCAAATTGATCCTTTTAACGACTACAGAACAGGATTTAAAAAAGACAATAAAATATCATGATACACAATCTGTGCTTTAAACATGTTGTTAGTGATTCTACCAACCCTTACCCCACCATACTCCTAAAGATACAGAAAACCGAATAATAAATGTCATAGTATTGCCTCCATGCATTTGTTTAGCATCATTTGATGCTCTTTTTAAGACATTAACAGAAAACAGTGAAATCAAATACCAATCAAGCCAATAAGCACATCAATGACCAGAACAGTATAAGAAAGTTTACTTGTATCATTGCTCCTGGCAGATCATTAGTCCAGTGAAGCCCCAAGCAACTAATAACCAAATCCACTGAGCTGGAATGATACATGTAACACAATTCAAAAGGAAAATTGTAATATCAAACCAATATGAAGTGTAAAATCATCATTATACATTAAGCATAAAATTATAATTCAGTACAAAGCTCTTGTACCTTTCTTTGATAGGCAAGAATTCTTCGTCACCAACCACAAATGTCGTCTCAATGGTTTCGTTGTTAGATGCATGGTAATCATTTTTACAACGCTGTACCATGTCATGGGATGCGTCCATGACAATGAGCTTCTCTATGCCACCTGGAATCAATCATTTTCAATTAGTAGAAAACTGAAAAACAAGTTCCACAATTAGGGTTTCGTTAGCAGCATTAGGAGGCACAGACTAGCCAAGTCAAATGGTCCTACTAATTTGCCCTCAAAAACACAATTTTCCCAATTTAGATAACTACTATGAAAGTGAATGGCAATGATGTTTCTCAGATTTTATATTAGGCTTAATTGATTACCGCGGCCTGGAATAGAGCGTGTGACAGCTTGTAATGAGCCTCCCAAACATAAAGCTGAAGGAAAAGTCTTCTTACAGTCCTAAACAGAAAAGAAGAGAGATTAAGTGACTATGGTTTACGAAATGGATTAGAAAAAGAAGGAAGGAAGGAACCTGCCTCCAAGCGATCTAGTAGATTATGAGCAACGGTGTGAAGTAAAGGATCGGTTTGAGGCATTAACCATGCGGCACGGTCACGCTGCATCAATGGAAAATAATGAATGAATGAATGAAATTAGAGAGAGAATATGAAAGGTACCTACCCACCTACCTGATTGCGTTTGAGTTCGCGATCGAAAATGTTAAGTTTAGAGGTTGATGTTGATGTTGAGTAACAACTTTTGCTGCGAAACAAGGACAATAATGCTCCTCTCATCATTTCCTTCCACTTTCTACATACAACACTGCTCTTGGTATTTGTTTGTTAAAAGAGATTATCAAAATTAATCACCTTAGTAAAACGTGTGAGCCATTATATTTCAAATTACCTAAACTAACCTTTTGGGAAAGGAGAAATAAAAACCAAAAACAAATATAAAATTGTTGTGTCTTGTGTGTGGTTGCTCCAAAAAAACAGAACATGTCCTTCCACTCAACCAACTCTCTCTGCAGCATAACTTCAAACTCCACCGGAATACCAATTCTCAGTCTCAAACTCAAATGCAAAACCAATAATAACAGATTCAAAATTCTTGCAAAATCAAATTCAGATGATGCACCACAACAACCCACTTCAACTCCTTCCTCCTTTCTCTCCTTTCTCTGTCCCTTGCTCAAGCTTTTCTCTGTAACTAACTCTTTCTTAACTCTATGCTCAAATTTAAATTATGTGTGTTTTTGAATATTCTTTATTTATCTTATTCATAAATACTACATTGATTATGTTATCTTCTTTATTATTTGTTGTTACTGTTTCTCATCTACTGATTTTAATGGCAGGGAGGAGATCCTTCTGGACAGCGTAATTTTGCTTTGGAGGTGAGTTAACCCTTTTAACAATCTAAGAAATTTTATTTTGTAAAATGTGGTTCAAGTGTGAGTGGTTAAGTCTCGCATCGCCTTTGAATAAGTAAAATGTTAGATGTATAAGAGAGATACTCGTATACATAATATCTTTAAGTTCTTAAGGTTTTAGGTAAGAATGTGGCGTCTCCATCCTGGAGCATTGGCATGTTATTATTCCTACGCTCCCCTGGATTCCCTAACAGTTTGGGATCGGGTTTAAGAGGGGGAGGGGAGGGCTATAAAATGTTTCTACAAATGAATGAAGTGTGATTGAAATGTTATATGATCATATATCATGATATTCTTTCAATTATTTTAAAATATGAAGTATATGTTAAAACCCGTCGATGTTGTATGGAACAAAGTGTTGGACGGTTAAGAGCCAACACAAGAATAAAGTAAGTGTAGCGGAGATTACGACGCTATGTTGGATGTGTGGTAAGACTAGACGAGATAAGATTAGAAATGATGACATTAGAGAGAGTCGGGGTAACACCTGTAGTAAAGAGAGTAGATCGGATGGAGGATAGTCAGATTACAAGAGGTAGAGGAAGATGTAGAAAAAAACTCTTAGGAAAGATTTAGAGATTAATGAGTTGGATCCAAATATGGTTTATGACAGACATTGCGGCGTAATTTAATCGATGTAGCCAACCCAGCTTAGTAGGATAAGGCTTGGTTGTTGTTGTCTACAAATTAATGAAGCGTGATTGAATTGTTATATGATCATATATCATGGTATTCTTTTGATTTTTTTAAAATATGAAATATATATTCAACTATGGACCTAGCCCTCCACAAAAAAACCTTCCAAACAGACCCTAAGAGTTTTTGTAAACTCGCTTGCTTTCCCCTTTACAATTTTACTTAAAGGTTTACATACCATTTTGGTCACTCTATTTTGTCTCGATTTTGGTTCCTTGGGTCTCAAAATGTCTGCCTTTTTTCCCAGCTATACATTTTGAGACTAAATTTTGTTGATGTGGCAAGTGAGGTGCTTTTGTGACAATTCAATTGATGATGTGACATTGTCTAGGTTGATTCTCACTTAATAACCAATATCCGTTTCATCAAGATATACATTAATGTACATCGCAACAACAGCTAAATTTGTTGCAAGACACTCTCTAGTTGCATAGGTGGAGAAAATTTCACATGAATATCTCACTTGCCACATCATAGAAAACCATTCCTAAATGCATAGGTGGAGAAAATGTCAGATATTTTGAAAACTAAAAACACAATCGTGAATGAGGGAAAATACAGAGACTAGAAATTATATTTAAGTCTTAATAACTAATCATTGCCTTTATATGCAGTACTACTTTGTTTGTAATGCAGAGCCCTTTTGTAGTGCTATTGGTATTTTTCTCTGAATATGAACTGTTGGTGTTAAAATCATAGTAATACACTTTACATTATCACAAGTGTATGTAGTAGTACATGTGTGGTAAAAGGCTTCTTAAATGTATTATAAAAACTATAGGAAGAAGGAAATTCTTGGCCAAAATATTCTAAACCATTTGCATGCACCGTGCGACTGACTAACCTCCTTGATGTTTTGACGATGATGATGATAGCTAGCAACATCTTCCTTGGCCAGCACATCAAGGTTTGCATGGGGAAGAAAATCTGTAATTGAAAGTCCATCGAGTAAAGAGTTAGCTTCAGAACCTCCCATTAGTTTGCAGCTTTTTGAATTTGGTATGTTTTTGCTACTATGAATCCTGGGTGATGCTATTGCTAATAACAGGCCAACATTTTTTGTATTATTCTTTGGCTTTTGTTATTGAATTTTGTCAACATTCCAGAAGCTAATTTATTTCTTTTTAGTGTAAGCATCAAGCTTGGTCTAAATGTTGATACAACTGAACCTTTATTCAAACTAAGATTTTCAAACTTTTATTTTTTTGGTTTGTACTACTATTCTTTTATCGTTGAAGTTGGTGATTGTCCCTTTTGAAATCTTTCGTACTATCTGTCAACAGAAGCATGCCCTTTTTGTAGAAGGGTACGAGAGGCCATGACCGAACTAGATCTTTCTGTAGAGGTTAGCCGCAGATTCCTCACATACACAACATTCAATATCTATTGTTCTTTTGAGTGAGTTTTGTCTTTCCTTAATAACAGGCTCTATGATTTTGGGATTTTTGTCAACAGCAGTTGAATCTAGTGTTCTAGATTTTGAACAATTGAATCCTTTTGCTATTAAGTATGAAACATTGACACAAACATGGATACAGAACACGACATTGACACTTCTACACCAGTAATAATTTGAGAAAATATAAGTAGTTGAATGTAACTACATGTGCCAGTGTCGTGTCAGTGTTGTGTCGGTGTCTGACACTGGAAACACCTTCAATCTGAAGTGTTGGTGCTATACACCAACTACTCAAACAAATTTCAAAAGAATTTTATTGCTTGTTACACTTACCTGTGACTTGAGAAATGATTTATGGTTGACTTCTGTCTATCAGCTCCCTTAATATTACTACTATTGGTATTAATAGGTCTATCCTTGTCCTAAAGGATCTGTAAGACACAGAGAGGTGGTCAGAAAAACTGGTGGCAAAGAGATGTATGTTGTTTTTATCTTTATGATATTGTATTGTTTCTTTTTATCCGTTGAGTGGTTCTGATTTTATTGTAGTATTGCTGGGTGTTGAAAATCAAAAGCTGCTTTTTGGGGGGTATCTGTTAGGAATCAGAAACAAATTCTGAGTTTCCACTTTCCAGAGAGATGAGAAAAAAGATAAAGGGAAAAGACAAAGAATATTGTATTGTGTTTACAATCTCTTCTCCCCAAGAATACTTTCAGATGGAATGGAGTGGATTGAAATGGAATAGAACGGAGTTATCACTCTATAGTTTGGATATTTTCATGTAGGAATAGAGAAAAATATTTGTTGCGTCCAGTGTTGTCCATGATGGCGCCATGGCAGATTGCGGTGGTAGATTTTTTGACAACTTCCCTGGCCAATTTGTGAATGTTGGCTGCAACATGGCATTTTATGGCGGCTTAATATGGTCGTTTTTGGCTTTCCGCCATTCGCAATCGATAACACTAGTTTCAACCCATTCCCTGCAATTGACACACTGATTTCATTCCATTCCACATCATTCCATCCCTTACCAGTACCACCAGTCCAAACATAACCACCCTTTCTATAGTGGAGCTGATACACAGTTTCCAAATGACAATATAATAATTCAACGTGTCCCCTATGCCGCCCTCTCCTCCTATTAAACTGGTTTCCTACCTTTAACACTAACCACCCAAAAATAACCATTCTAACTAACTATTCTCAGGGCATATCAGTATCTCATCTCAGATTTTTAGATTTTATTTCTGTACTTTATATGCTGACTGATCCTGTAATAACAACTTCTATTACATTTTTGTTGCATGTATGCATTTTCAATATACTCATTACTGGTGTAATTCCTTCTCCTTATCTTTTAGAATATTTTGTCTGTTTAAAATAAGTCACAGTGTTGTCCTTTTTGTAGGTTTCCTTTCCTCATTGATCAAAATAGTGGTGTTTCCATATATGAAAGCAGTAAGTAAGAAAGGATGCTTTCTCCTTATTCTTTCTACTTATATTGTTTAGTGGCATTGCTATAAACCACCTTCATTTTCATAGTTGTTAACTAGTTTGGATTAATTCTTCTTAATGCTCTATTGTTAACAATTTTAACCAATTCAATCCATTGAATGTTGTGTACTTTCTTGGTTTCTTGTTGTAGGCGATATTGTAAAATACTTGTTCGAGCGATATGGAGAAGGAAGAAGTCCATCGTTGGGACTTTTAGAGAGGTATAAATATTTTAGGGGAGGAAAACTGAGTCCAAATTTCATATGTTTGATGGTTTGATCAATGTTTGATTTATTTCCTCATAATAACTTACTCTTGTGCAGCACTATTTTCACTGGATGGATGCCAACAATTCTACGAGCAGGTAGAGGAATGACACTGTGGGAACGTTCTAAGGTTGAACCTCCTCCTAGAAAGCTGGAGCTGTTCTCCTATGAAAATAACCCGGTAAGATAATGTTCTTCTATCTCCAATTTATGCAGGAAATGCAAACATGTAGAGGACTTTGTGTGTTTGGTTCTTCTGTGACAAAATAAATTTGAATGAATCGAAGTTGAATGTGAAATGATTTATGATCGAATACGTAAAAGTGAGTTGAAAAATAAATTTGGGTGTAAAAATCACATTTGGAGTAACTCAAACATGTCAAAATCAATTTTATGTGTCTCAAATCACTTTCGGCTCTCTCTACCGTGAAACCAAACGCACACTTGGTCTATGTGCTCAACCTTGATTTCTTTATACTTCATTTCAATTGAACATTGATGGAAAGAACACATTCATATAATATGCTCATGACATGCATTTGATTTGTAACAATGGGGTTAGTATTTAGGATCATAAGATCTGTCATGTTTTGACCTGTGCCCTAGTAGAATCAACTATCTTAATTTCACACTTTGTTTTTGGGTATATATCTTCTTCTAACTTTATACATTTCAAATATCTTTTTTCTAGAATGCTCGTATTGTGCGTGAGGCATTATGCGAATTGGAACTTCCTTACATTCTTCAAAATGTAGGAGAAGGATCACGACGAATGAAGTTACTCTTTAATGCTTCTGGATCTAAAGAGGTAAGAATTTATTTTAACTTAAATTGCATATAACTTTAATACATCTTTTGGTTATTTTCCACAGTTGGAAATTCTGGAATTTTTTTGCATTATGTGAATTTTTTTGCATATAAAATACATACAAATGTGTAACAATCTATGACCTTGTTGAAATCCACTTCCTTCATTTTCTCATAAATGATGTGTTATGATCTCTTCACTTTTTTTTATCTAAATTGAACCTTTCATTTTAGAAGAGCTAAAGTAGATAACCGATTATGTCTAATAATTGTTGAATAATACTTCACACTTTTTCCATACCTTGCTAGCCTTTTTCTGATATTTCATGGTCATGTTCTACTTTATCAATTTAAATCCTTACATGAATATGAAAATGGTTCTCTGCAGGTTCCTTACTTTGTTGATCACAACACTGGATTTCAATCTGGGGACTACAAGATGATCTTACCTTATTTGTTCGAAACCTATTCATCGGCTAATTTATAGTTTCCACTTTCTTCAAATGAAAAATTGTGTTCTTTCAAATCACCACAAAGCCTATTTAAAGTTGTATTAATATGTGATGAACAAAATCGCAGGTACAGAAATGTAATAGAAAGTTGTAAAGAACTTGTTGTGAATTTCGGACTCAAATCTCAAACTTCACACTAATGAAATTTAGATTCGTGGAGCAAATATCAATGGCAACCAATAACCAAGTTAAATAACCACAAGCAACAACAACAATCTAGACCTAATCTAGGAATCAAGTGCATAGCAAAACCACAGTCGAATCAAAGAATAAACAATATAAAGAGAGTAGAGAAAAGATAACAACACCAATAAATGTTCACCTAGTTCGGTCCAACAATGACCTACTCTGGAGGAGAGATTGATCTCTCCAATCCACTATCAATAAGTTCTTACAAAGAGATACAAAATGGGTTACAAGAAATTAGCACAAGAGCTCACAAAGAACAACCTTAATTTCTACCGTTTTCCCAATCTCACCAATGAACAAGACACTCATGAATTTTCACTCTCCCAAGGTGTTTACAATTGTTTCCCAACACTAGAATCTAACCCCCCAAAAGAGAACCAACCCTTAGCCTTTGATTTCACTAAGGATCTTCTCTTTTGGTTTCACAAGACTCACTCATGTTGCTCACAAAAGACTCTCCACTCATGTGTTTTCCAACCCCATGAATCTTCCCAAAAGGCACTGATGACATGTTGTCATTACATAATTTTCTGGACTTATTTTGACATTTTGATAAAGTTCACAAGCAATTTGAAGTGCCCAGGGGTGTTAAAAGCAAGAATTTACGAAGAGCTAAAAGCAACAAATCGTGGTGCGATTTTCCAAGTCGTGACACGATTTTCTTGGCAGAGAGGCATGTTTTTGAGAAGACCAAATCGTGACACAATTTCCTGTATCGTGGCGCGATTTTGAGAAGGATCTGGAACACGAATTAGGGTTTAAGACAAATCGTGGCACGATTTTACCAACTGTGGCGCGATTTTGGCTTCAGAAAATATTTCCTATTTAAACAGAAGTTGGTTTCAGAAACAAGGGTTACGATTTTGGAGAGCAAAAGTGCGATTTTAACACCCAGAAGACTACATAAGGGGCAATTTCATCATCTCTAATCAAGTTTATGTATGTTTTAATTCTTTCATTGATTATGCTATTTGTAACCTCAATTATGAGTAGCTAAATCTCTTAGCGATTAGGTTTGAGATGAATCGATGTAACCCTAATTGATCTATGTTGTTGTGATGAAACTTTATTTATTATGAATGACAATCTAGTTTTTATTCAATTCGATTGTTCTTAATGCTTTTTATATATTGATCACATATAAACATCGTGAGTATGAATGACTACTGACCCTAGCTTTCAACTTAGACCCATTGAATTGTTCTAATAAACATGGTTAGTCTAGGAATGGATAATCGTTTGTTAATGATATTAGGTTAATGTGCTTAAAACCTTCAAAGATTATTTGACCACCTAAGGGATTAGGGGTTATAGTTTGAGAAGAGGGTCCTAACTCAAGGGATTGATTAGGGCTAATTTGTTAACTATCGTGGAACTATAAAATCATTCAAAAGAATATAGTACAATATACCAATTAGGGGAACGTAGAGGATTCAAAAAACCTAATCTCAACTCTCTCCATATTTTCTTAATCAACTCTTATTTTCTGTTATTTGATTCTATAAAATCAAACCAAATAAACCGCCTAGTGGCAAATCAAAACAACTTTTACACATCCTATTGATTGACGAGATTAAATTATTGAAATTAACACAGTCCTTGTGGGAATGATATTTTTACTACTTCGATAGTATTTGGTACACTTGCCAAACGTCTATCAGGCACCAACCCTTTCCCAAGAGCCCCCTCTTTTGGTTCTCTATGATTCACATCTTGAAGCTTTGAACCTCACCCAAACACCTTCAACCTTTAGTATCTAAAACCTTAAAAGTTCCCTCCTTTGGTTTCCATGAGATTCACCAAGCTTACCCAACAAATGGCTCATGGAGTGCTTAAATAGTGTTTCAGATATGTCAAAATCGCGCCACGCCTGAGAAAATCGCGCCACGGTTGATGCGTACGACCAAAGGTACGACAACCTTATCCAGAAATCGCGTCACGCTGCGCAAAATCGCGCCACGATTTTCCCTTCAGCAGAAGCCATCCATTCTGCCAACAAAATCGCGTCACGCCTCTGAAAATCGCGCCACGATTTTCAGCTTTCACAGCATCACAATTTTGAGTCATTTCTCAACAATTCTCCACCTTGACTCCAAATTTGTAGTGATGCCAATTTAACCATCAACCACCATTCTCCTTAACCTTGCCTTGAACAATTCCTCAAGACAAAACCAATCAAGTCCAAAGCCCCGCTTGAACCTTGATCCACACACCGACCTCCACTTGCATCCAACCATCCTTGATAGTTCCACAAGCTTCCAAGTCTTATTCCTTGCATCCAACTACACTTTGTAGTCCCACAAGATTTTTTCACCTTTACCTCTTCAAACCTCATAATGCCTTCCGCCCTCTTGAAGATCCTTGCATCAAACTACACTAGGATTTTTAGGTAGTTCCACAAGACTACACCATAACCTCTTCGGCCCCCGGAGTGATCAAAGCTGTCCTCCCAAAGATTAACTTGCCTCCAATTACCCTTGGTCTTTTCCGGTAATTCCACAAGTCTTGCCAAACATTCTTCAACCCCCGGAATGCCTTCCGTCCTCTTGAAGAATTCACATGCTCACAACTATAGCATAGCACCCAAGGCCTCCATAGTCGTACCATTCTGGTGTCACCAACTCAACCTCAAGTTGAGCTATCTCTACCTCAACTTCCAAATGCGTACACACACACACTATGCCTTCACCTTGCAACTCCACCTCAAAGGTTGATCACGAGTATTTTTCCCACCGCCTCTCCAAGCTGAACTTACCCATTGGGAACACACACATCACCGCCATGACACCACCATCATGACCTCCTCTCTTCACACTTAACCTTTTTCGATTGTGCTAGGATGACCGACATCACCGTCTCAACCTTCAATGCTTCCATACACTTTCGTTGAACCATGCTTGCTTCCATCTCCAAGATGTAACCTTTCGTACCCATGGTGCTCACTTGACAAACTTCTCCCCTTGCCCCACGGTGGACGCCAATTGTTGTGAATTTCGGACTCAAATCTCAAACTTCACACCAATGAAATTTAGATTCGTGGAGCAAGTATCAATGGTAACCAATAACCAACTTAAATAACCACAAGCAACAACAACAATCTAGACCTAATCTAGGAATCAAGTGCATACCAAAACCACAATCGAATCAAAGAATAAACAATATAAAGAGAGTAGAGAAAAGATAACAACACCAAGAAATGTTCACCCAGTTCGGTCCAACAATGACCTACTTTGGAGGAGAGATTGATCTCTCCAATCCACTATCAATGAGTTCTTACAAAGAGATACAAAATGGGTTACAAGAAATTAACACAAGAGCTCACAAAGAACAACCCTAATTTCTACCCATTTTCCCAATCTCACCAATGAACAAGACACTCATGAATTTTCACTCTCCCAAGGTGTTTACAATTGTTTCCCAACACTAGAATCTAACCCCCAAAAGAGAACCAACCCTTAGCCTTTGATTTCACTAAGGATCTTCTCTTTTGGTTTCACAAGACTCACCCATGTTGCTCACAAAAGACTTTCCACTCATGTGTTTCCCAACCCCATGAATCTTCCCAAAAAGCACCAACCATTTTCCCAAGAACCCCCTCTTTTGGTTCTCTATGATTCACATCTTGAAGTTTTGAACCTCATCCAAAGACCCTCAACCTTTAGTCTCTAAAACCCTAAAAGTTCCCTCATTTGGTTTCCATGAGATTCACCAAGCTTACCCAACAAATGGGTCATGGAGTGCTTAAATAGTGTTTCAGATCTGTCAAAATCGCGCCACGCTTGAGAAAATCGCGCCATGGTTGATGCGTACGACCCAAGGTACGACAACCTTATCCAGAAATTGCATCACGCTGTGCAAAATCGCGCCACGATTTTGCCTTCAGCAGATGCCATCCATTCTGCCAGCAAAATCGCGCCACGCCTCTGAAAATCGTGCCACGATTTTCAGCTTTCACAACATCACAATTTTGAGTCATTTCTCAACAGAACTGATTATTCAAAATGGTTAAGTTGAATGCATCTCTTAACATTGTTTCCTAGATATTCTAGTCAAATTATTTTGCCTCTTTTTCTAGTTAAACCTTTTGATTAGGGACTTAGATCAGTGGTATATTGTGACAAAAAGAAGGAAAATTATGACAACTTCAATTATGAGAGTCCTACAGAACTCTGTTCAATTTATCTAGTGCATGTTTGGTATCATGGGGTGGCTTGCCTCAATCACGGTGCCTCAATGTGATTCCAGCAGACTCACTTTTTTTTTGCATAAATTGGATATCCTCCGCGCGCATCTGCAGAGACTAATTCATCGAACTTTGTGGGACTTAAATGGACGGCAAACTCTCTCTAATAGTTTTAGTGTTGTTGCATGTTGGTTAAGACATAAGAGATATGTGTCATCTCATTTAAAGACTCTTGGATTATTCAAGGAGAATCATCCTGTATCATACATGCACTTATTCCTTTATTATTAAGGTGGCCATAAATATTGCAAAGGTTTGGATTCAAATCTAAGCTCTTGCATGTCTCAATCTCGTTTTTTTTTATTTTTTTTATTTATTTTAGGTTTCTCACTTTCATGTTTCATACTCTTGTTAAAATAATTGTGCGCTAAAGTATTATCTATACGTGAAACAATCTCTTATCAAACTTTATCTATCTTCTGATCAAATTTTAGATTAATCTAAAGTCATTTTTCATTGGATAGCTGAAGGTTATAACAAAAATTATGTGCGTTTGAATAATTTTTTACATGTTTGTTACATCTTTACCTTACCATAGTAACACTTCGAAGTAACACTTTGAAAATGCCAATTAACCTGGTTTGGTTCAGTTAAAACCAAAATGATAATATGAAACACAATTCCATTAACTTTGACTTAATTAGAAATCTTTTAAGAAATGTTCTAGCTATACTAAATTAGAGGGTAGTATGTTATATTATATGAAATACTTTATCCATTTATAATGAGCGTCAATTTTTGTTCATTTCACACACTTAAGAAAAAAAATCATAAATTATAGAAAGATAACAATTTTACCAAATTATCTTTGTTAAACATTAGTATGTTCACAATTATGATAAATGCAAAGTAATACACACGCATATAGTATTAAGTATGATTAGTGCAAATAAAAAATTCAAATAAAATAATTTTGTATAAAATATTATGTAATATTTGAATTTTATATATTGAATATTATTCTATATTGAATTTGCATTTAAATTTGTTTAAATAAAAAGATATAAGTCAATTGACAAGCAAACCATATAAAAAATTCAATAAATTCATTTTGTACTACCAAATATGAAATATTAATGATTATTCATATGGATTTATTATTTATAAATATATATATATATTTTTGAACAAGATTAAGGGTGAAACTCATACATACGTGTGTTTGTTTCAAGTTTACCAAATTTATTCTTAGGAATAACATTCCTTATAATATAAAGATGAGAATTTTATTCCAAGGTATTTAGAAAAAATATGTTTGGTTAACTTTATAATTTTCCTAAGAACCATTAAAATAGAGATTATAATAGGTAACTACATATGAATTTATTCTCATCTCCATGGGAACTTTATTCCCACCCTTTTGTTTGGGAAAAAATTTCTATTCCCAGAAACATTTATACCTAGGAATAAAATTTAGTAAACTTGTAACAAACATAGGCATACATATATTTCTATCATTTTATTCTCAAAAATTCACAAATATAACTTGAAACAAACACACCTAAAGTGCAAAGAAATGAGAAATTGTCTATTTAATCTCGTATTCCAGAACATCTATCAAATGTTCTTGTCGTATTTTAGCATTTGAACTATACTCACAAGTATATGCGACATTTCACATTTTTGTTCATTAAAGAACCGATATAGTGTACTCTCGAGAAGTTATTAAAAAATGTTTTAATTTGTGTAATTTATTATGAAATTAATTACTAAAAAATTGCTATAAATACACTTTTTTTAGGGGCTATAAATACACTTATTAATATAAGTGGTCAAAGAAATATGCTCTAATAGAATTTAGGTCAATTAAATGTATCTATCCATTTTGACGAATTCTTCACTTTTAAAATTAAATTTAGGTCAAAGAAACTCATAATGTCAGTCAAGAATAGATTGGACTTAAATTCTTCACTTTTAAAATTAATTTTATAAACGATTATGACATTTTTTTTTTTTGACCAAACGATGTTTACTCAATTTTCAAAATAATTGTCTTTTATCTCTTACTTTTCATCATGTACAAAACTACAACTTACACATATAAAAAAATACACATAAAATTTAAGATCATGCCAACAATAATTTTTTTTAAGTAATTTGGTGACTAAAAATTGATTTCTTAAAATGAAAAATAGGTAATTTGAGGTTCAAACTTTGGACTTTATAAATAAAATATAATATCTTTATTAATTGAGTTAAGTTTATTAGACTCATGCTAACAATTATTTTGAGGACAATATTTACGAATATCTAAATAGAAAATATTGGCTCAACAAAATAATAAATTCATTTTTGTACAAAATTTATCTATTTTAATTTATTAAACAATATTCTAAAAATACTTGTTATAACATTTCCCAAAATCAAATTACAACACCATATTTCACATCAAAACTTTGATATTCAATCATTTCTCTTTTCAAAACTAACAAGTCCCTTGAGAAATACTTATTTGATCACAAACACAAATAAAAATGTTTAGACACACATAAATAAATAAAAAAAATTAAAAAATAATTGAATAATGTGACTAAATTATTTCTTTTATTTTTTTCATTTATGTGGATAGAGAATATGTTAACTTATTTTTTATTCATATATTTGCCTCTTTCTTCTTATTAAATGGGATCAGGGGCGGAGCCACCCCCAGCTAGCCTGGGCTAGTGCCCAGGCTCAGCTCCAACTTTCCTTTGTAGACAGCCCAGCCATTACTAGAACTTTTAGCTTTTCTTGCGGATTTACCTGCGGATTTTTGGGCTAATTCCGCAGTGAACACATTTCCTGCAGATTTTGCCAAAGATTTAGGTTCCCAGGTGAGGTAATACTAGGATTTTAGGATCCGCAGGAAAGATATATCCGCAGGAAATGTGAAATTATCCGCATAGAATGTGAAATTATCTGCAGAAAATGTGAAATTATTCGCAGAAAGAAATCAACGTTTTGCACTAAATTTGTTGCCCAGACTCTATAAAATTTCTTGCTCCGCCACTGAACGGGACGATTGCATTGCACGTGAAACATCATTGATCCACTAGTGACATTCCATTTATTATTGAAAAAAACCGAAAAAAATATTATCATTGCTGTTCCACCAAATTTAACTAATTAATATTTAAAGAATCAAATGTATTCAGATCTTGTCGATAAAAAAATTACACCCAAGTAGCTTTCTCGTCATAGTCATGGGGCCCAAATTTCATTCCTTCATATTTAATCAATAAAATTATTAGAATTATTAATATATTTTCCAATTTATATCATATCACTTGTACTCACTTTGTGACCTTATAATGTTGCCACTATTATTATCTTGTAGAATGATATTATGATAACTTTGATAATAACTTTGTTTTTTTCTTTTTTTATTTGTTAAAAACAATGAAGAGAGAAAAAAGAAAAGAGAGGATAACAACATCATATGAGTATGAGAGAATTTTTTTAAATTATTTTATCATAAATTAGTTGTACAAATATCATTTATCTATTATCTTTACCATAAACTGTATATACAGTGATGTAAGTAAAACATTTTACACCATAAATCATCACAATAAATAGTATATTCAACTTTTAAATTATTTTAAAAATTCCACAAATTTTTTAAAATAATTCAAATTTAAAGTCAAATATTTTCAATTATCTAACAATTAATTGAAGTAAAAAATATTTATATTACAAAACATGTTAATTAAGTTAAGGATAAGTACTATGATATTCTAATATTTTGTAACGTACATTCATTTCATGTTATACCATTTTTTTACATTTAATTATTTTAAAATACAAAAGAATTCTCCTTGGATTAAATCTATATAATACACCATGACGACTCCACAATCTCCAAACACTACCAAACGTTAGGTGTTTTATTCTCACCAAATGAATACTTTAGTAGGTGCAATCCAAACAATATAGGACACCTCAAAAGTCAATATCATCAATCTTTTGCTACGAGCTTATGATTCTTACACATTTCCTTCACCTTTACTCTCAAGCAAATTCACATTTCCAATTTCCAACAAACATCTCTCTCACATAAATGTTCAAAATAAAACTCTTATGATATATCTATCTCTCAAACCTTAATACTTGAGATCCAAAACATTACATTTTTTTTTTCTTCTATCAAAATAATCAAATTGAAACCATGAGATCCAAAACACAACTCTCATCCAATCTCAAACTAGTTATCATATCTCTTGTATTTCTCTTTTTCTTCATAATGCTATTCAAATCATCCATTTTCTCATCTACTCAACCACTCACCACAACTTCAAACACCAACAAGGACTCAACAATCTCATCACAAGAAACAGAAAAAATCACAAAATCTGAATGTCCTTCACTCCCTATAACACCAACATGCACAAAAAATCCTCCATCATTAGCCAATGCATTAATCCATTATGCAACAACAAAAATCACCCCTCAACAAACAATTCAAGAGATCTCCGTCTCAGCCAAAGTTCTTCAAAAAAAATCACCTTGCAACTTCTTAGTCTTCGGATTAGGTCATGATAGTCTCATGTGGACATCATTAAACTACGGCGGCCGGACCGTTTTCCTTGAAGAAGACAAGACATGGATTGAGCAAATCCAATCAAAGTTCCCAACGTTGGAATCATATCATGTTGTGTATGATACAAAAGTACATCAAAGTGATGAACTAATGAAGATTGGAATGGAACAAGAGGATTGTAAAAAAGTTTCTGACCCAAGATTTTCAAAATGTGAGTTAGCACTTAAAGGATTTCCAAGTGAAATTTATGATGTGGAATGGGATGTGATCATGGTGGATGCACCAACGGGGTACTTCGATGGCGCGCCTGGGAGGATGAGTGCTATTTATACAGCTGGTTTGATTGCTAGGAATAGAGAAAATGGTGATACTGATGTGTTTGTTCATGATGTTGATAGGAAAGTTGAGGATCAATTTTCAAAGGCTTTTCTTTGTGAAGGTTATTTGAGGGAACAAGAAGGAAGGATTAGGCACTTCAATATACCAAGTCATAGGGCTCGTTTGGGTAGACCCTATTGTCCATGAAATTGATTTTGGATCAGATCTCATTCAAACATTCAGCTATTATTAGTTTAAAATCATGTCTTTGTTTTTTTGGGATTTTATTATGGAATTGATTCTTATCTTTTTCATGTTATTATTAATGGAGAATGGAATAATACATGTTTTTATAAATTTCAAGACATCTTCGCACTTTTTAGCCTCTCGAGTATGCGATTTCGCTCCCATTTTCGAGTGATCTTAACACTTATGTTTTCTCCTTTTGTGATTTGGTAATTTCCTTCCTAATTTTTCTCCAAATTTACATACAAGTAAGAATGGATCGAAGATTCAATTTTTGGCGGGGTCAAATATTAGTATCACAAAATTTTGCAAAATTACGGCGCAACCAACGAAAAAATGGCGTCGGGCTGGAGCGCGGCAAATTTTTGCGGTATAGATACTAATACATTTAATACTAAAATACCTACTATAAAAAAACTAAAATACCTTAACATATTCATGTATTAAAACAATACATGATATTTATTAAAATAATAAACTTTTTTACTATTATTTATATGTTTTTTTTTCACTATGGAATTGATTCTTATATTTTTCATAAGTTATTATATAAATGGCTCTGGATGGAATAATAGATTTTTTTATGAACTTAAAGAGTTGTTTTAATTGCACTTTTAGTCCTACAAGTATCATAGATTTGCTCCCCTTGTTTGAGTGATTTTAATGTTGAAGTTAGTTTTAAAGTTGTTTGTAGTTTGTTTTTAGTTTTGCATTGCTCAGGTCCCGCGATGTTTAGTGTATAATATACTTGAGTACTTCACCTTTTAAGCAAAATTTACCACTATTTCAATTAACTAGACTTTTGACCCGTGCAAGTCTTCTCGACTATAATAGAGACCAATAAATAATCTTTAACTCGTAAGATCTTGGGTCGATCAATAAACGTAAATTAGATTATTAGAGATACAATATTACAATCAAATGATAATAAAAAAATTATAAAGAAAAAAGATAAAAAGAATACAAAATTATATTGTTGCACGGGTCAATTTTATTTATTACTTTTATAGTTAAACATAAAAAATTAATGCACTTCATTGTTCCTAACAAATTATTTAGAGTAGCCGAGTTTGCATGAAAATTAAGGTAAAAAAAATCTATTAAATTAGTTTAACTTGCTGCTGACAACATATATGATGCAAATTTAGAGCCAAAATTTTACGATAGAGTTGTTGCAAACCTAATAAGGGATCAATGGAGGGAAACAATTAGTTTAAGTTGTTGCAGACCTAATAAAATTAATAAATAATAAGAATAAGGATTAAGATATCTGTTAAATTTTTGTTTTGAAAAATATTCATGGTTATTAAAGAGAGAAATGAAAAACATATATGATGCAAATTTAGAGCCAAAATTTTATGATAGAGTTGTTGCAAACATAATAAAGGATTAGTGGAGGAGAAAAATTAGGTTAAAACTTAACAAAATTAATAAATAAAGATAACTTCAGCAATTATCTCACACAGTTTAATATATATTTCGAAAATGTTTGACATCCCCTAGAAAAAAAACTTAACATCCGCCACTGGATAGTATAGATATAGACAACATTCAATTATTAGTATAACTCACTTTCAATAGATTAGGTGACTCTATTTGTTTCTAAAACAAATTTTGTGATCCTATTATTTATTCTCTAATTATGAAACTTAATGTCTACAAAAAATACAATCTTACACCTTCTTAATTTTTTGACACGTCATCAAAATTATATCCTTTTGTGTTGTTTGCATCAACTTCGCCCTATTTTTTCTCTCCTAAAAACAAATTAAAACAAACTTATTCGATAAAACACACTAACTTAATCTTTTTTTTAAAGAACAAACAAATTTAATCTTAATCTAAATTAAAACATATTTTTCTATAATTCAACTTTTAAATATCTAAAGAGTTAAAAAAATACAATATATTTATTACAAGACATATAACTACTTTTAAAAAAATTTACATTTTCAAGATTGCTTCTTTTCTAAAAATAATTTTTCTTTGTCTTTTCTTTATAATTTTTTTAGTCAAAAGTTAAATTATATTAAATAAAGAGAAATAGATAAAGAGACTGAGTATATTAGACCTGACTCAGGTACAACAAAAAATGGGGATACCACATAATAAATCAGACCAAGTGGATCGACCAAAGCTATCGTAACAAAAATTCACTAATCAACAAGTGAACCTGTACACGGGCGCGAAATCAGGTCATAAAAAAAACGTGAAAACAGAACCTTTGCAAAAAACAATTAATTGATCCACCGTCAGCACGATATCAAAATCCAAGTGCTAACAACTCCCTAAACAAATCAGCAAGCATAAAAGTTCTTTCGAGCTTGAAGAATCAGAGTGTAAACAAACAAGACACTTTAAAACCTACGTATCTCAACATATTTGAAAACAATACAGAATCAAAGAAGTCAAGTCACCATGTCATATTATAAAAGATTATTTTTTTACCATTTTATTAATTATTATATCTTTTATAAAGATGACTATAAAGTCCACAAGTCCTAGCTCAACTGGCAAAATGTCGAAATTGTTAGGTCGGACGCCAAGACCGGGGTTCAAACCCCGATACCTCTACTTGTGTGTGTGAGTTTATAATGGCTTTGTCATTTCATCTATCTACCCAAAAAGAAGATGACTATAAAAAACAATGAAAACGTGATAAATAAGTCACTAAATAATAGGCTTAATAGCAGTTTTGACCCCATAACTTTCACAAAGTTGCGATTTTGGCTCTCTAAGAAAAAAAACTACAAAACGGCCCCCTAAGTTGATAAATATTTCATTATCTAATAGTACAATTCATACACGGGACTCATAACGACATCTTTATCAATAATGAAATCTTTACTATTTAAATATTTCTATATAGTTTTAGTTTACCACTTCATAGTATTTAATAACAATTATTTCAATGATTTTATCATAGACAAATTACACTAACCTCCCTTAAGGTCATCTGAAATAACATAAACACCTGCTCTATTTTTTAACTAAACACTAACCTCCCTTATTTTTATTTTTTTATCAAATTGACAAGTACTTCTCTTATAATATAACACAGTTTAAACTTTGTTAATTCCATTTATTTTGAGCACTTAACTTCTTCATACGAGTATGAACTCATTTAATTTTTTACCATTCTTTCTTTCAATTTTTCAATTGGTGATTTTGCTCAACTTATTGTTCCTCAATCAAGGTGGTTTAATTTTTAAACTCTAATAACGGATATATCGAAGATTATTTCCTTTTCATTAATCAACCACAATGTCCATCCACCAAAATTTTTCTCATTTATACGTTCTCCTATGATCTCTTCTATAATTGCCGACATTTGATTCTATTTGGTGGTAAAAACTGTAACGCCCTCTTTAATTATTTAATTATTTTATTAGATGATATGGTATATGTTTATATATTATGTGATTTGTGACGATTATGTGACGTATATGTGACGTGTGACGTGTGACGTGTTATTATTTTATTGTTTAATAAAATAATATAAGTGATGTTTATATGAATATTTATTTGGTAAATAAATAGATTTGGTGGAAAAAGATAGAATTTTAAGAGATGGGGTTATATTTATAATTAAGAAGAGTTGTGTGGGTTAAGAGGAAATTAATTAAGTTGTGAGGGAGTATATAAGAGAAGTAGGTTAAGAAAGGAAATATTTGGAGAACGCGTTCAGGCATTTGGGAAAAAGAAGAAGAACGGTCAAGAGAGAAGAGAAAGCTAGGTTCCAATTCTGCAATTTTTCCAGGTAAGGGTGAGCCTAACTTCAGTAGTATTAATCTTGAATCATCTGTTTTGATTAGCTTAGGGTTTGGGGAAGAATTGAGGTGAGTTTTGAGAATTAGAGTTATGATGGATTTGATGATTTTGATGTGAGAATGTGTTGCATTGCTGTAGGAATGTGTTACAGAACCTAGATTATTCCCTAGGATGATATTGCTGATGAATTAGAAGCTTAATTGGAGAGAATTGGCAGGTTTTGGTGTGAATTGGACTGAACCCGTAGTGGTTCTGAGATCGCTCGCCTGTGGCGAGCAGATCACTCGCCGTGGCGAGTAACCCTTGGTTGCTCGCGAGGCGAGCAGTATAGCTCGCCGTGGCGAGCTTGACCCTTAAATTTAGGATTTTTGCCAAACTTTAGATGGTTTTGAGTGCCCTCATATTTATAGAGATGACCTGTGAAGTTGGTT
Organism: Medicago lupulina; assembly: GCA_958299785.1. NCBI lineage: Eukaryota > Viridiplantae > Streptophyta > Magnoliopsida > Fabales > Fabaceae > Medicago > Medicago lupulina. Next base: position 66,601,539 of record OY283144.1, read on the forward strand.
TGGTCAAATTGGATTTAGGGAGCTTAAAAATGAGGATTTTGGTGAAAAATGTCAAAAAGGCCGAAGCACCCAGTATTTCTCGCCTCCAGCTCGCCCCCAACTCGCCTTTGGCGAGTGAGCTGATGTGAGTGCTCGCCTGTGGCGAGCAAATGTACTCGCCGTGGCGAGTTAGTTGGTTCAGGACTGTGTTGTTGTTTTGCGAATCTGTTTCGCATAGGACTTTGAGAGGAGCCTTTTGGGTAGTGTTAGTGAGGTTTTATACCCTTTAATGTATGCTGTAAAGATGACTGCTGATGATTAACTTGAGCTGTTGATAAATGATGTGTTGTTGAAAATAAGTGATGTTTAAATGTGATGAATATGTGATTGTGATGATGCTATGTGTTGCAGTGTGTATGTATAATGAGTTGATGTTCTGCCATGTATTATTATAACTGCATGTGTTAGTCTATAATTTGTAAATGACGTTTGAGACGGTGTATAAGTTGTTAAGCGACGAGTCCATGCATTTGCATATTTATGAGACGGTGGAGCTTTATGCTCAAAGCGACGGTGGAGCATTTGCTCAAAGCGACGGTGAAGCATATTAATGCTATAATCATATGGTACCACATGCATGATGTTGAGACGTTAGGTGTTGCATTTAGTCGTGTCTATTGTGACATGTATGAGATGATGTTCTGAGACGTTGATTACTTGATGTGATGTTGTTATGATGTTGTTATTATGATGATGCTACGATGTGCTATAATGTATATGTGATGAATTGGATATTTGATTTGTTAATCTTGACTTATGATTTATATATTAATATTATTGTCGTGAATCTCACCCCTTCTGCTGGAATTGCCGCCTTGTGGGCAAGTGCAGGTACCCAGTCTTAGTTGCGATGACGCAAGGATGTGTGAAGTTAGGGTTGCTCTGATATGTAACGGGATGGGGTCTTTTGTGGAGTCTATTCCTTTATGTATCGTGTTTGAATAAATGATGTTGACTTTTGTGATGTAGAAACTTTAATATTTTGAGACGTTTTTGCTGGCTTTTAAGCCAAGACATTTATGTGATGTGACTATTTGAATTCCGCTGCTTAAATGAATATTTTGTAATTTGATAAATTATTAGGCTTAATTGCACTTTTGGACCCCTATCTTTCCAAAAGTTGCGGTTATGGACCCCTAACTAATTTAAATACAAAACAGCCCCCTATGTTTTGATTCTTTGGCAGTTTTGGACCCCCAGTCCATTGTTGACTCGGTCAACGCTGACGTGGCACCCTAAGTGAAGTGCCACGTGTCAATTTTTTTATTTTTTTTTGTCTTGGGGGTCCAAAACTGCTAAAGAATCAAAACATAGGGGGCTGTTTTGTATTTAAATTAGTTAAGGGTCCATAACCGCAACTTTTGGAAAGATAAGGGTCCAAAAGTGCAATTAATCGAAGTGGTTTTTAAGATGAAATGTGACACTCCTTTTGAGAAGTACTCTGATTTTATATGATTTATTTAAAGAAATTTTTAAGATGGGAAATTGGGGTGTTACAAAAACAAATGTTGTTATTGTTTCTCTTTGCGAGAAAAAAAAACCCATTTAACATAATTTTGAAAAGAGAAAACATATACAAATAAGTAAATAATTTTTTTTCATTTAACTTAATTATGAAAAGAGAAAATAGATATAAACAAACTAAAATGACTAGAATTAAACTGTATATTTATAAAATTATTGAAATGGATAACTGAGGGGAGATTGACATGTTTGAAAAATTAGAAGGGTTACATGTGTTATTTAAAAAAATCTCACGGAAAGTTAAAGTAATTTGCCTTTTTATCATTTACGTCGACTTTATCGTTAGTTTTTTTTCTTATTTTTTCAATTCATATAATATTACAATGTAGTTTGATATATAAACCCCCACTTCAAGTTAACCTATGCGGAGTACGGGCCCGTGCTTAACACGAGTTTGTTGCTGGTTATTAGTTGATGACAGTAATACCAGTTCAACAGGAATATATATAACTCTAAAATGAAAGGTCAGCAACTACATCACAAAAGGTTTTCCTTTATTACTCAAAAAAAATAAAATAAGGTTTTTTTTAAAATTTTGTATTGAGTAACAGACCACCATCGTTTTGCAAAGCAGCCGATTTTATTGAATTCACAAAACAAACTCTTACGTTTTGAATTTAATTTAAAATTAAATAAACAAAATCAGTAAGATGATCGAGAACACTTATATCCGCATTCAATCAAAAATTCATGTATACCAAGAATAAAATGGTTTAACTATGTAAACCGTCACATGTTTTGATTTTCGTCTCTATATTTTTGTTATAATGTTTTGGTTTTGGTCTTTGCCGTCATAAACTGTTACAAAAATGTTTATGTGGTAAATAGAGGATAAAGTGGGAGACGGGTGACGTGACAGACAACGTTGATATGTCGTTCTATATGCTGAGTCACAAAATTAGAGGGACTAAAATAAAAAAATAAAATTCACAAAAGGACCAAACCCAAAAATTTATAGGAAACTTTATCTTCTTTCTTCATTTCATCTTCTTCATCATTTTCAACCCATCTTCGTCAAACTTTATAAAAAACCCATAAAAACCCAAAAATTTATCAACAAACATTAACATCATCATTGACATCATTGACATCAATACACTAGAAACTCATCAAAAAATTCTTTGAAAATTTCTGGGGCACCATTTATTGATGTGTCGCCCAAGTATCATAACCAACACAATTATTTAAAAAAGAAAAAAGAAGAAGAGATTATTAATGAAATACGCCAACACCCAACATGCACATAATTTCCTTTCAATGAAATTATTACATAAAATACAAACTCAAGAGATCAACAAACTATAATGGAATCAAATGGCTCTAATGAATGACTTGCATATTTGAATCTCACAAGTTAAGCTCACCTTAGATAGTCAAATCCTTTCAATATATGATGGATAGCTATTAAGCTAATGGATGGTCCTATTAAAGTATTAAACAAACAAAATCATATGTGCAGTCTACATTCTACAAAATGGATTTTGGATGAAAATGAGACTGCAGAATGAAAGGTAGCTCGTGAAAACAAAGGAGCCCCCTAATAAAATATTAAAAAGTTTGTCTTTTTGACTCTCTAACTTTAAGGAAATATGCATTTTTGGCTTTTTATTTTTAGAGAAATAAGATCTTTTGACCTTTTATCTTTTCAAAAAGTTGCGAATTTAACCCCTTATTTTGAGACATATGGTGCCTTCTCAGCAACTTTGCAACATTTCATAAAATTAAGAGATCACGTTGTATTTTTTTGTTAGGAGACAAAAATCGTAACTTTTTAAGAGATAAGGGTCACAAATGCATTTAAGACTTTTATATAATGTGGTAATGAAGAGACATCTTGAAGAGACAAGCCTTGGGGTTAGCCGACAGCAGTCTTTACATTCTTTCAACTAAAAAAGGGTTATTTAATATGTTGACCCTATTTAAAATCTTGTGTTGACCCCACATAGAGACAAACCAATGCCTTATTATCTATTAACAAACATTATAGGAGTATTATACTTGTTAAAATATTATTGCATTGTACTGCATTTTTAAAAATAGCATCAATGTTATCAGAGTTTGGTATATAGACATTTGTTTTTCTCTTTTTGACAATGACATTGGGATTTAACTTGTAAAAAGAACATTGGTTTTTTTTACCTTTAAAACAAAGAGAAAATGCTCTAAAATAATTCAAAAACGAAAAATTGAAGTAGTCAGTGGACGACGAAATGCTTAATAACATGAAGCTTATTTTCAAGAGATTTTTTTTTTCATTTGACAAGGTGAAGTTGATTAATTTGGTCGATTTCACCCATCATAATTTTTTTTCCGAAGATCATGGAACTCAACAATCAACTTAAAAATTATGTCATGGATGTTCATTCTTTATGGTCACTTTTCTAATTTAGATGTGATTAGTGATCTTTAAAGAAAGTTAAGGGAAAATAGACAACATATTGCTTATTCAATGATGTACTAACTTTTGAAGCTATCATTATTGCTGCTTGTGGCAAATGCAAATGATAAAAGGAGATTCTGTGCTAGAAATTTTGTGGATAATCAAATGTGCAACCGTATGGAAGATAAATTGTTAATGATTTATTTCTAACATGTTAAGTGAAGTAATAACTATTCAATATTAAGGTGTCTAAATTTCTTTGGTTATTTTTCATAATGATAATGATGTCATCATTTTATTAGTTATAAATTTATATATTTTCTATAAATATTCATGATGAACAACCTGGATTCCACTTTTTGAAATTTTTGGATCCGTCTGGGACTGCTTGGACAGACACATTGAAAGGGCCGTGACTCCCAAAACCTGGTTCATCAAACAAGATCAACGTATTTACATCATTATTTAAGAATGACCTTGGCACTTCGTAAAACCTCTCAGATGGTGCTCTAGAAAACACCCAAAGCCAATACCTTCCAATACTTTGACCATTAACCCATGCTTTTCCTCCTGCAAGGCCTGTCAAATCTAAGACTACAGGGTTGGTACCATTAGGGGTCTTGAAAGTGGTCTTGTACCAATTCATCGGTCCTCCTAAAGGAAAATCATTTGTTTTCCATTGAACCCCATTGGTGGTTTTCGGATCATAGAACTTTCTAGCCATACCATTCATCCCAACTTTGTACGACCAAGTAGATTTTGATAAATCCCAAACAGTGTCTGCAAGTTTATTAGAAATGAATTTTACAGGACCCCCAACAATACCAGTTTCTTTCGTTTCAGGAAATCCGCTACAATTTGGTTTACCAAATGTAACGCTTAATAAGCTTATAATATTGGTACCATGTTTCAAAGAAACTTGCTCATCATATATAAATCCAGGATCATTAACGGTACCCGTTCGTGTATCCATCCAATTTCCATTAACAAATATATGAAGAATATGACCTGTTGTATTCACTTGCAACCTTGTCGTCTCCCAAAATCCTGTGTCATTTAAGACTACTTCGGTCATGTACCATAAATAATCACTTGCCCCAGCGGTAACATTCTTTTGATTTAAAAGTTGAGATGCAGTAAATGTCCCTTTTCCTTGCAAAGTGTCTTCCATTGGTTCAGATGTCCATTCCCACTTGAGTGAGTTTCCTAATGAACGAGTGCAACACAATGCTAAACATGCAATAAGAAAGGTCTTAAACCTTATATTAGACATATTTTTCAAAGATGCAATTAGAAATTTCCAAACCTTAGGATTAGATGTCTCATCTATGGTCGATGAACAAGTTTTTTATAAGCATAATTTATGCATGGGTTTTCTATTTTTAATGTATTTGTAAATTATGGATAATGTCCATACAATCTGATTAGGATTAATTTATGTCTATAATTAGACTCCCTCCTACCTTAAAATGGTCTTTTGGTTGAGGTTTTCTTAGTTAAAAATAATGGCTGATTGTGAATTGTCATTTCCTAACTTGATGGTTGGTTTTGTAAGAAATATAATGAGTGGTTAACAATTTTTATCTGCATTAATTATGCACTAGAATTTACATGTGTCATATTTTATCCGTAATCCAAAATAGAGTCATGTAAACCAAGTTGTTTGGGCTCCAGTGGCAAGGAGCTCTTTCCAAGGACATACTCGGGGAATACTGGGTTCGAATCCCAGAGGGAACAACTCTTGGCCAGTGCGCATACCTCTACGCACGAGCCGAATTAGTCGTCCACCATTGGTGGGTCGGAAACCGATGCGATAGCCAAAAAAAAAAGCCATGTTGCACTTGCTATACATTATATTCTTTTATTGTACAAACCTGTTATACATTATGTAATATTGATATTTTATATAACATTAATATATAAATTAAAAAATGATTTTCAATATCATGAAAGTTAATTTAAAAGAAATTTGATTTTTTTTATATAAAAGTTAATTTTATGCATTTAAAACAACTAGTTTTTCCACCCGTGCGTTTAAATCAAATACTTATAGTCTCCCATGTTTTTTTGAGGAATTTAAAACTGTAGACTTAATTAAATAGTAACTTAATTGAAACACATGTAACTCGATGTTTTAAAGGAATATGAAACTTTGAACATTTAATAAAAATATAATCAAATACTTTATAGCCTTCCGTGATGCATAAATTGATAAGTAAAATGTGGCAAAATATTTAGTTAGTTAATTGTATACAATAACGTAAGATATGATGGTAGACTCATGTTAGTAGAGGAATTAGAAAGTTGAAGAAGTAAAGAATTAATCAACTAATAGAGATCATCTATTATTCATATATTATTTTTCATTGATGAAAGAAAGCCATATAATTTCCCTAACTTCCAGTTTATTCGCTCAGTCATCTAAAACCAAATTGCATGGTTTTAAAGGAGTACTTAGCCTACGAAAGTTATAAACAAATAGGATTTCTCATGCTACTAAAGACTCGTGGCTAATTGGAAATAGTCAAGAAAGGAACCTTGATAATGCACCAAACTTAGAAACATTTTTAAAGTTTTGTAGTGATTTTTCTCATCCTTTTCAATTCTTCCCTTTTATTTTCTTTTGTTTTAACTTTCGTTCATCTTCTGGATTTGAAACATGTTTGTTTACAATAGGTCCATATAACATTCATAAATGGTCTAAAATAATTAAGTACATAAAAATGATAATTTACCCAAAGGAAGAGGAACGAAAGTAACATCTTCTAAATTTTATAGTCCTTATTGATACATAGAGACATTGATTACATGTTGAGTATAGAGACATTGCATATGTAAATCAAAACTTAAATAACAGCTTATTCTCAAGTAATAGTGTAATTTGAACTTGGTCATCCATAGATAAACTCCCTCCATGTACATAACTTCACATGTACATTAATTAATTAATATACAAAGCCTTCCTAGAATATCTTATTCCTGTTAAACATTTCAAAACAAAAGATCTTTAACTCTTAGGAAAATAACAAAGAAAAGCAATAAGAGCGATCATTTGCAATTCTTTTTAAGCTTTGGTTTAAAATAAAGACGTTATTTCATATGTAAATGAGAGATGTTTTTTGCAAATCAGTATGAAAGATGTCAGACATTTCAATTTTGAAAAATATACTATATGTATACGAAAAGATTATAAAGTTGTTTCACTTAAGATATAAGTAACACAGACTCTGGAGTCTGACCACGTTTTGAAGATTCTTCAGACACCTGTATATCTGCAAAACTTTCAAATAGCTATGGAATTTCACTTCCAGGCTCTTTGTCATCAAATTTAGTGTGCATTGGTTCTTCAACACATTGTGTTTCTGATTTATACACTATGTATGCCTTGGATCTTTCAGAGTAACCTAAAAAGATTGCTCTTTGAGCCTTGACATCAAATTTATTTAGATATACCTTGTTGTTTGAAATGTAACATGTACATCCAAACTGATGAAAGTAAGAGAGACTTGGTTTTCTTCATTTATAAAGTTCATATGAACTTTTGTTCAAAATTGGTCTAATATAGATTATATTTTGAACATAACATGTTGTGTTTACTGCTTCTGCCCAAAAGTGTTTAGCTAAATTATTTTCATGAATCATGGTTCTAGCCATTTCTTGTAAAGATTTGTTCTTTCTCTCTACAACCCCATCTTGTTGTGGAGTTTTAGGAGAAGAGAACTCATGTATAATTCCATGTTTTTCACAAAAAGATTCAAGTTACTCATTTTCAAATTCACCACGATGGGTATTGCCAAACTTTTCTTTGGCTTAAGGACGTGCCAACCGATTCACATGAAGGAGGCGACTATGTTGTTTGATAAAGAGATGTGTCAAGCTGTTGAGGACATTGTGGTTGGAGAATGTCCTTTCTTTGGGGACCTTCAATGGAGGTTGGCTTCTTTACCTATTAGGTTTGGAGGTTTGGGTTTGTACTCAAAATTAGAGGCTTCTTCATACACTTTGGTGGCTTCTAGGGCACATTCTTGGGTGCTACAAGATCATATGTTGAGAGACAGTGGATTATGTGGCATGGACCCGGATTTTGATAATGCTTTGGATGGTCTTCGTGTTACGATTCCAGATTTTGATGTTAGCATTTTTACTAGCAAAGACATCGTCCCTCCTAAATCACAACATGTTCTGGCGAGTGCTCTTTTTAGTAAAAGTGTTCAGGATATGGAAGTTAAGTTTGACATGACCACGAGATAGAAGACAATTTTTGGATGTTTGCAAGCCCCGATTGATGGGTTAGGTCAGCATATGTCACCAGTGCAATATCGTACTATCCTTAGGGATGTATTTTTCGATATATTCAGATGGGCGGGAATATTAGTGAAGAAGGAGGCGCCTGTGAACTTCCTGACTGAACCATTAGATAGAAGATCAACACTCAGGTCTGCGAACGTTATGGTGTACAGATGGGTAGGTGGAAAAGATGCTTGTGTAGGCTTGACTGGGGTTTCACCACTTGTGAGATTAAGTGTTAGACCTTTTACCGTAGGACAGGCAGCCCTAAAATCTGCGTTAAGCAAAGTGGTCAAACATGAGAAAGCGTGTTCTGACAATCAACATGCTTTTATACTATTTTCTTTTGACACTTTTGGTTTTCTAGCACCAGAGGTTGTTGACCTTCTACATAGAGTTCAAAGGTCATGCATAGAAATGTCTTGTCTCCTAGGTCCATGAATGTTGTGTTCACGAAGATTGGTTTTTCTATCCAAAAAGGTCTAGTGGTGCAGCTTATTGCCCGCTTGCCTTCTATTCAATTGTAAATAATGCTAAATTAAACTATATTTTGTTTAAAAAAAAAACTTTTTCAGACTGAACTTGAGTGTAGAAGTTATAAAACATCATATGCATCATCTTTAGTTATAAGGAATTTAACCTAAGTCCATATTTACTTTCATAGATTGATGCAGTACTTACTGGACCAAATAAATCAATATGAAGAAGTTCTAAGGGTCTAGAAGTAGAAACAATGTCTTTAGATTTAAAAGGTGATTTCAAAATTATTCCTTTCTGACATGCACCACAAAGTGCATCTTAGTGATAGTCATTGTCTCCTAACCCTATAACAAGTTGTAACTTACTAATTTTAGAGATTAACCTCTGGTTAGCATGTCCCAACCTTTTGTGCCACAACCATTTCTTATCACTAACTGATAGAAGACAAACTACCTTATGATAAGTCAGTTATGAAAAATTGATTTTATAAACATTGTTCTTTCTTTTTCCTTTGAACAATATGGATTTGTCATTCTTGATAATTATTATGCAGTTGTTCTTATCAAATATTACATCATAACCACTATCACAAAACTGACTCATGTTAAGAAGGTTATGTCTAAGTCCATCAACAAACCACACATTATTAATAGAGATAGAAGAGTTACCAATAGTTCTCATACCAATGATTTTTCCAGTCTGGTTTCCTCCAAATCCCACAGTTTATCCCGATTTCATTGCTAGGGTTAGGAATATAAACTTTTCTCCTATCATGTGTCGTGAGCAACCACTGTCCAGGTACCACAATCTCTTCTTTTCCTTTCCTCTTAAGCATATATACAACATCAAGAATTTCAGACTTAGGTACTCATATCTTTATGGGTCCTTTATGGTTAGTCCTGAGTGATTTAGTCTTATTTTATGTCATGTTCTTGAAGTTATGTGGCTTATGTTCATTCAAGACTTTAGGCTTAACACCATTTGGTCTTAAATACCATGAATTTACAAATGTTTTCCTTCTCTAATCATGTTACCTGTAACGCTCTACTTCTATTAAAGCGATAAAACACGCGAATATAATAAATATTCAAGAAATAGACGTCACGTCTTCAATAAATTCTCTAAAACAGACTGAAGGTGGGAAAAACACAAGAAGGGGGGGTTGAATTGTGTTTTCAAAAACATTTCTCTCTTACGAAAAATAACAATGTTCTCAGGATACAGAGTCTGATAGAGTTTAGAGTCTGATCAGAGTTCAGAGTTTGAGTGTGCAGCGGATAAGAACAAGAGAGCAAGAGAAAGAGGAAAACACAAGCAATTTATACAGGTTCCTTCCACGATCCGGAAGTAGTCCTGTCCCCCTTGCACTTCCAAGGAGAGTTCCACTAAAATGTAATATCAAATTACAAGTTGCTCAAACACACAAGTAAGAGACTTCCTTTGCTCAATCACACAAGAAAGAGACTTCAATGCTCAAGGACAACTCCAAGAGACTTCTAAACAATTACAGAGAATTGAAAAGATATTTGAATACTTGATATACAATCAGAGGTATTCACAAAACAAAACGAAACAGAACATACTCTGTTTTTCTTAGACACTTAGAAATTCTAAAATGTAAGCTTTTGTAAGAATTATCTAAGTGGTTGATGAGCAATGTTTGCAACTTTTGGAAATGAGAGAATAGCCTAATTCGCGTGTATATACAGTTGTAAGTTCTTCAAGTCTTTATCTCTATTTATAGAGAATTTGAGAGACGTTGGGAACTGCCAGCTCATCACTTTTTCTTTACCGAAGCTGATTTGACACCTTGATCCTTTGCTTGATTTGAGGCTTGTACAATGAAATCAAATTCAAATCCATTCCACCAAATATGGAAAAGTCTCTGCATTAGTTACTGTTATTCTTGTCGTGTATAGCGGATACTGTGCAGAGTTGGTGGTTGCAGGAACAGGCGTAGGCATAGTGGTTGTACTTTTCGTACATTGTACTTTGTCAACGCTTTCCAGTGTCTGAAGAATCTTTGCTTCTGATGAATTTTCCTCTGGAGACTATTTGCTTCTGATGAGTCTGCCTCTGAAGAACTGGCTTCTGATGATGTCATCTTCAGGAGCTCTTTCTTCAGACGCATTCTGACTTTGATTTTCCAGGAGCGCTTTCATTCAGATGTTCTTCAAGCTTCAGTCTAAATTTCCTTTGCTCTTTAATTCATTCAGTCAGAACCTCTTGTAAATAAATCTTTGTTAATGGTCTTGTACACTTGAATAAACTTTTAGCAATATCCAATTGATAATTTTTAATACCTTGTTATCATCAAAACTTAAGTGGTATAATTGTGAAACACCCTTTGTTCCAACACAGACATGCAAAAAAATTTCAACAATAAACATCACAACGGAAATATAACATACACCTCAAATAGCCATGTCATCAACTCATAAATACATCCATAAAATATAATATTCAAAACTCGACACATGGGCAAAACTCCACAACATAAACAAAATCCGGAAATCAAAATGACAGACACCTAATCAGAGCCTAATCTAAGAGTCTAGCTGAAAAACAGAGGAAGCTCCCGCTATCCTCAAGCAACTCACCAATCAAGCAATCAAAACTAATCCTGCACGCCATCTACCCATTCATACAAACAGGTAGGCGGTCAACCGAACGACCACTTGGGGTTAGCTTCACATCAAACATAATCAAAATAAACAAACATAAGCATTTAAGGATTTCATGCATGGCACATATACATAACCATCCCTCGTAGAATACTAACATCACATGAATATTGTCCCCTATTCCATACACATCATGTTATCACAACTCTAACATAACATATTCAACTCTAAATCAAATCAACTTAACAAATATAATTCATCATTTCAAAGTATAAGAAAGAAGTCATCATCACCAAAGGATCATCAAATCACATTCATATAAATCACACTTCATTATTTTCACCGAAAATAAACATCATCAATGTACAAGTATCACCATTAACAACAAATATCAACAAATACACATAATCACATATTCACCAAATATCACCAAGTGTACCATTCACCAAACCTACCAATACGCATAAATCACCATGTTTACCAAACGCATAATTCAATTATGACGCATTTAACAATTTCACCATTATCACGTAATCACAACATTCTTCAAGTACACAACAACATCAAACACGTAATTTGCACCAAATTCACACCAAGTACTTAAACATTTATGACTCATATCAACTTTATGCAATGCGCCTAGACACGACACCTATATGCATGTGGTACCAAATCACCTCCGAGTTCGTCACCTCATGATGCAACAAACACATCATAAACGTCGTCAATATGGATATATAATCCGTCACCATCAGTCATGAATACATGTACATATGACACAATCGACACCAAAATCAACACCAACATATTTTAATACATGTTTACACCATCAAATCGTCGCCAATAACATGTAAGAAAATTTACCAACAACATATATGCACTTATACATATATAATTCACCAACATATTTGAATACATGCTTACACCATCAAATCGTCGCCAATAGCATGTAAGAAAATTCACCAACAACATATATGCACTTATACATATATAATTCACCAACATATTTGAATACATGCTTACATCATCAAATCGTCGCCAATAGCATGTAAGAAAATCATCAACAACATATATGCACATATACATATATAATTCACCAACATATTTGAGTGCATGCTTACACCATCAAATCGTCGCCAATAACATGTAAGAAAATCATCAACAACATATATGCACATATACATATATAATTCACCAACATCATCATCATAATAATTCGACAAGCATCATCATGATTCTTAACAAGAAACACCATAATCAACACCAAAACATAATCATGTCCATTATCAACATGCACATCAATATCAACAACATCACCATAAATCAACAACTTCATACAAATTCTCACGATCCAAGTAAAGGAGAAAAATACAACACATTATGATAAATAACATATTCAACACCTATCAATCATTCACATATCTCCACATAGTCTTATCAAACTATCCACAAAAGGTTTGTCAATTATTTGGTCTTAAAGATTACTTCTGACAAGTTCGTATCATTTTACCATTTTTCAAGTTATACGACAAAACAAAGCAAATACGCTTGAGAATCTCAACTAAGTATATACACAAATCACATATGAGTGAAGTAGTGTATACATCAACATATCATAGGCCAAATCACTTAAATTCCAAGTTTTGCAAAGTTCGTCTCATATTTCACAACTTTAAAACAACTAAGACAATTGAATCAAAACTAAGCAAACAAACACTAGTGCCTCAACTATGTATACACTTAGATCACAATTGTGTGTAGTTGCATATACATTCGTGTTTCACCGGCCAACTGCGCCTAAAGCGTCAATTAAACAATTTTCGGCTCAAAACAAAGTTAACTACACATAAATGAAAATCAATTATAAACCAAGGTAGAAGCAAACTATTACACTCTTAGAAGCTTAATTATACATTGATTTAATAGGGTTAGGTGTTTGGAATCCATTGGCATGCTTAAAAGTACACAAAAACATGAAAAACTAGGTTTCGGGGTTCTGCAGAACTGACACGGTCGCGCCATCAGGACGCACGGTCGCGTCAACCCTTACAAGAGACCTTGGCACGGTCGTGGTATCTAGACACACGGTCGTGTCACCCCTTACAGGAGGTCCTGACACGGTCGTGTCACCTAGACACACGGTCGTGTCACCTCACTAGTACAACAAAAATGCATTTTTACGTTTTCACGCATAAAATATAGTTTTCGAATCCAATTTCAATTCCGAAATCGAGACTTAGTCGGAATGTTACGAAACTTTACCGACACCTCTATAAAAATACTTATAAAAAATGTGTAAAATTCCGTAGCATTCTGAATGAGTCTTATTTATTTATTTATTTATTTTTTGAGTAAAACACGTAAAATCGCAATTGATGATTTGACATGAACTGAGCTTAAATGCAATGAGCCTGCAGCTGGAAAGATAGAACGGTCGTTATGGGCAATTCTGGAATTTCCATATGTTTTTAGGAAGTTGTTGAAGTAAAAATGCAATTTTCATTTCATAATAAATCACAACGAAACGAAAAACTGCGATAAAAATCGAATTCATCGATTCGAGAGAAGAAAGAGAGAGAAAGAGAAAATGGGTGAATACGAATTCGAAGACGAAGACAGAAAATTCCAACAACAAGAAGAAGATCATACTCACAACGATTCTTCTCCACAACCACCACCACCACCACCTGTTGATGAAGAAGATCTCACCGATTCTAAATCCAACGTATTTTTCCTAATTCACCGTTCCTTTATTTTTCAATTTCAATCAATTAGGGTTTTAATTTTGTATGATTGATTGATTAATTAGGGTAAATACTTGAATTGATCGGTGAAATTGTAGGATTGTTTCGAAGAAATCCCTAAAATTTCAAAATTTTAATCAAATTTGACCCTTTGGGGTTTTTGTAGGATTTGAAATTAATTGATAAATTTGATTAAAGTTTTGCAATTTTAGGGATTGTTTTAGGATATTGATAACCTAGGTGACTAGTTGATATAAATTTACAATTTTGGGTAGTTGTGTACGGTATTTTTTTTCCTTACTGATGTGTTTTTTTCTCTTGATTGAAAAATTCTGTTTGATGTATTTAATTTGTGAACATAATTTTGTGATTTTATATAGCATTTTAATTTTTCATTTTTGGTTTAATTGCACTCTGTCTTCTATTGTATTATGTTCACTGTTTAGGTTCTCAGGCATCACAATTGTTTCAATTTCGGTCATAACTCAGCGTTTAGTCTCAAATGTGAATTTTAGCCCCAAAAGTGACATTTTTTCTCTAGATTCAAAACTGAGCAAAAAATAATCACTTGTGGGGCCAAAATTCACCACTATCTGGGTTGGATCAAAGTTGCACCAAATGTGATATTTGAAGGATCAAAAAGTTCGATTTCAATAAAGAGGATTATTTTTGTTAGTAAGTATAGAGGGATCAAAAGCATAATTAACCCTTTACATAAGAAATTTTGAAATGCTAGATGGTTGTGGTATTTTCTTTTACATGCAATGTGATATGGTATTTGTGGTTGTGGATACCTATTGGTTTTTTCTTAATTATGCATCTCTTTCTCTCTTGTGCTTATTTATCACCCAAATTTTATATGCATCATCACTGTTATCATCAAATTTGAAGATGTGGGTTTGTTCATTCCTGTTAATGTTTTGTTTTTTGGCAGCACGGTTCTCGTGATAATGACAGAGAATCCTCCAGAAGTAGAGAAAAGGAGCGGGAGAATGGGAGAGAAAAGGAGAGAAAAAGGGAAAAGGGAAGAGACAGGGATAGAAGCAGGGACAGGGATAGGGAGAAAAGCAGGGACAGAGAGAGTGAGAGAAGCAGGGACAGGGTCAGAGATAGGGAGAGAAGCAGGGACAGGGGCAGAGATAGTGAGAAAAGCAAAGACAGGGAACGTGATCGGGATGGGGAGAAGGAAAGGGAGAGGGACCGTGACCGTGACCACCATAGAGATCGCCACAGGGATCGTAGTGAGAGAAGGGAAAGGGTAAGGGATAGAGATGACGATGATTATCACAGAAGCCGAGGCTATGACAGGTAAAAAGTTATTTTCTGGTTTGGTGCATCAGCATCAGTTTTTTATTTTATTTTTAATGTCATCTATTGATCTTATGTGAAGATTTACAATTTTATAAACAAGAACATCAGAAATATTTTAATTTCAGCCAATTGTTATACTTACTATTCATATTCTTTCATATCCAATATTTATTTATTATCTAACATTGTTTGTTGGTATAGACGAAGGGAGTATGATCGGGAGGATAGGCATAGGAGTAGGCGCCGGTCTCGATCTAGATCAAGGTCAAGGGCTCGATCTGAGCATAGATCAAGGTCACGTTCCCGTTCACGCTCCAAAAGGTAGGTCTGCCATTTGTAAAATTTCAAGTTCTGTCTCGTTCAACAAATAGTTAAAGGATATGCCCAAGGGGACTGGCATAATGTTGTGTGAATGCATGTGGAAGTGACTAATAATTTACTTAGTTATTAGATGCCATTTTATTACAGTTTTCATGTGATATATCCTTGATAATTTGATCTGCTCAAATTACTCTCTAGATTGTTTTTGTTTCATCATTAAATAAGGTCTTTATAGTTTTTAACTTTTTAACAATGACCTGATAATTTTAAAATTTTAACCAAGTTGCATGAAGCTTGCAGCACTCCAAATTAGTTAGGTTGACTTAAATTTTTGTGATTCAGACAATCATTTATTTATAAATATACATTCAAGTATTGGTCATTTCACTCTTTAGATGATATTAAACTTAATTGAATCTTAACAGTGCTGTTGGCCTTTTGAGAACTTGGTATGTGTTTGCTTTATGTTGAGCCGACAGTAAATGTTCTTTGAACCTGCAACAAGTTGTTCCAGTCGAGTCCAATGTGTGTTGATTATGTTTGGATAAAAAACAAACACACTGTTCATTATAAAACTTTGGAACTCCATGGACTTAGAAGTATCTCTTAAAACTAAAGGGACTTGCTAAGTAATTTAACCTTTTAAAGTATGAACAACTGATAAGGGCCTGTATATTCATTATTTCAAATTTCATAGGTGGTGGAAGGTTGCCTTGCTGCTCAGTGACTGTAACACTTTAAAAACCACCCATTTTTTATTTGTGTTGGATGCTATTAGGTTTAATTTGAATTATTTATTATTTATTCATACATGTTCCTCTGCATGAAAAGCAACATTCATCATTGAGAAACTAATTTGATCTACTTACAGCAAAAGGACTAGTGGTTTTGATATGGCTCCCCCTACTTCTGCGATATTGGGTGCTACTGGTGTTGCAGGTACACTTTTTCACGTGTATATTACAAACATTTTTAATCTTAACTTCTTTTTTTTCCCTCTTTTTTGTTGGTGTTGATCCTAGTATGGAAAATTCATATCAAATTACATGGTGTTTACTGTTTACTTGGTAAGATAAGTTTCAGTTACTACTGGGTATATAGCTCTTGAATACTGGTTTCCCTTGGTGTGTAATTTTGTCTTTCTTTTTACTTAGTGATACAATTCTGGAACTAAATGGTGCTTTGGTTTTTTGTCTTGTGTTTGGTGTTTGTTTGTTTTGTTGTATGTCTTGTCTTATGCTCTAAGAAGGCAATGTTGGGCTACTAGCCCCACTGTGCTGACAATGGGCGTGAGCCGACATCTGTAGCTTTTATGTCCAAGGAGGAATCAATGCACCTGTTTTTGGTGGGTCTTGTTCATCTTCAACTGGAAACTATTACCTACTTCGGTAGACTTACGAATATTATATTTAAAGCTTGTTTACAAATTACAATATTATTTAATCTTATTGATAACAACATAACATAGAATAAAAATAAAATTATAATATAGCAGCGAGGTGAGTTTATGCTTAAGCTCATGCCAGTTGTAGCAGAAGTCAGTTGATCATTAATAGTGTAATAGAATTGTAAAAGATGATAGGTGTGGTTTTTTTCTTCTTTTTTTTTTTTTTTTTTTTTTTTTTTCTGAGATGCAATATGCCTTGCTTTGCTGTACTTGCAGGTCAGATCACTGGGGCAAGTCCTGCTATTCCTGGAATGTTTCCAAATATGTTTCCCCTGCCTACAAATCAGGTATTTTTCTTTTTATTCCCAATTCTGGCTCTGCTGGACAATGTTATATCAAATTCATTACATTTTTGTTTGTCTTTTTAAGGTGCAGCCGTTTAGTGCTCTCCCTGTCTTGCCAGTTCAGGCTATGACACAACAGGTAAATGAGGAATTTCTGTGAGATGATGTTTAGTTTTTTTTCCCTTTTAGCATTGATTTCGCTAACTTTGTCCCTTTTTCGATGTACCAAACATGTAGGCTACACGACATGCTAGACGGGTGTATGTTGGTGGCCTCTCTCCTACAGCTAATGAGCAGGTAATGTAGAGCAGCTCAAAATGATATTTCCATGTTGGTTCATGAATGAGAATGGCAAAGCTAGTTTCATACCTTCTAAATTGCCTATTTGTCATGTCGTTTCCATGTTTCATAAAATGTTGAAGCTTTTTAGAGTATGTTACTGGCTTACTGCACACACTCTATTACTGATTCTTGTGATTTGAGTTTAGGAAGCAATTAGGACATAGTTAAGTGGAGAACACGCTGGATACATTTTTGTTTGTGCTACTTTTGGATTTTAATATTTGCTTCTAATTTTGTTATGCTGCAGTCAGTTGCAACTTTCTTCAGTCAGGTTATGGCTACAATTGGAGGAAACACCGCTGGTCCAGGTGATGCAGTTGTGAATGTTTACATTAACCATGACAAGAAGTTTGCCTTTGTGGAGATGAGGTCTGTTGAGGAAGCCAGCAATGCAATGGCTTTGGATGGAATTATTTTTGAGGTATCCTTTGACTATAATTGATGCTTGAGATCTTTTTTTTCTGTGAGATTGTGAGTAAATATGTTAGTGTTAATCGTAATTTCATTTTTAATTCAGGGTGCACCAGTGAAGGTCAGGAGACCTACTGATTATAATCCGTCTCTAGCTGCTGCCCTAGGGCCAAGCCAACCTAACCCAAACCTTAATCTGGGCTTAGTTGGACTATCACCTGGCTCTGCTGGGGGACTTGATGGTCCTGATCGAATTTTTGTTGGTGGAGTTCCTTATTATTTTACTGAAACTCAAATCAGAGAGCTTTTAGAGACTTTTGGTCCTCTTCGGGGTTTTGATCTAGTGAAAGATAGAGAAACAGGGAATTCAAAGGGTTATGCATTTTGTGTTTATCAAGATCTTGCAGTTACAGATATTGCCTGTGCAGCTCTCAATGGAATAAAAATGGGTGACAAGACTCTTACAGTTAGACGAGCTAATCAAAATACAAATCCAATGCAGCCTAAGCCTGAGCAAGAGAGCATTTTAATGCATGCACAGCAGCAGATTGCTCTGCAGGTACGACGGGATTATTAATTTGGATTGTATATCTTCCATAAATTTTTTGTGCAGGAGTTTGAAATTTAATTGTTTTGAACTTTTATTTTTTGTAGAAACTTATGTTACAACCAGCATTGGTGGCAACAAAGGTGTTGTGTTTAACTCATGCAGTTTCTCCTGATGAGCTCAAAGATGATGAGGACTATGAAGAGATTCTTGATGATATGCGACAGGAATGCTCCAAATTTGGTAATTTCTGTGTTATGTAACATTCATTTAAATTGTATTATGTACTTGTTTTACAGCCTTTTGTAATCTCACATTCTCCCCTAAAGAATCAGGCCTAAGTTTCAGACTCAAAGCCTTCATAATTCAGTCTTTTACGCGTACTTGTTTCATTAAATGCTTTGAAAATGTGCATATTTAACGGTTTTTATTTACACTATCTGCAGGTAATTTGGTTAATGTGGTGATCCCTCGCCCACGGCCTGATGGTGAACTGTGCCCTGGAGTTGGAAAGGTTTGCTCTTTTGACCTATTATTTTGGAAATTCTCTACTCTTTTGTCTCCGGTCATATTCATAATCTTTTGTTTGTTGTTTGTCTGTGTTTGTCCTTCAGGAAATAATGGCGTGATTCATGCAGTCAATCTCATCTAGCACACAAAGCTTTTGTTGTTGTTTTTCTGTTATATAGAAATTTAAAAATTGTTTCGATTTAATTTTTATACAACGTCAATATAAAGTTCTACACATGCATCCAAGACGAGTATGCCAATTCATGTGTTTAACTCATTAATTGATGTGACAACACATAATTTGATGCATGTGTAATCTTTTTTTCTTTCAAAAAAAAAATGTGTAATCTTTTTTTACACTGACCGTGTATATGAATTAAACTCCTTTCTTATTGCCAATGCTGCATTCTATTTTGAAAAAGCTGCATTATTTATTATCAACTAAATCATTTTCCATAAATAATTTCTGACAAATTCCCATTATTTTTTTCAAAAGTTAATAATTTTGCTCATGAATGTATTTTTTTTTTTTTGGGTTCAACGATTATATATAAAAAATTGTGGCTGTGAGAACCTGTTTTCTATTTTGCAGGTATTTTTGGAGTATGCTGATGTTGATGGTTCTACCAAAGCCCGTTCTGGATTGAATGGAAGAAAATTTGGTGGAAATCAAGTAATTGCTGTCTTTTATCCAGAGAACAAATTTGCTCAGGGCGATTATGAAGGCTAATTGTGTTCTTGTTACTTGGATTGTATCTTTATTTAAGATTTATATGCAAGGATTATTGTTATTATATTTTGTATTTCTAATGAATTATTGTGGTATATTACATAAATGTTCTATTCAGCTGGAATAGCACGTGATGGAGGATTTGTTAATAGATTTGTTCTAATACAATAATACTTGGATCTATATATTGTCCTTTGCATGAAGTTTGTTTTGAATTAGACTTCATATTTAATCAAATTGAAACTTGTTTTTCTAGCGAGCTGATTATACTGCTATGCAGTGTTTGAGAATACGTAAGAACAACCACTTGCCACATATTTAAGAACTGAGCTAACAATCCCCTCATATAAGAAACTCTAAAATACACATAAAAAGAGGGCTTCAAGGAATATGTTTTGAAGTAAATTATTTCTCCTAACTACTTACCTATCAACTCCCTCTATTATGTTTTCAACTAATAATGGTCTCATACTTTCAAAAAAGTTTAATGGTCTAAAATACAAACAAATTGCAACTAATTCTACTATATATTTTAAATTTCATTTAATTAATTTAAATTCTTTCAATTTTATAGAATCCATTCAATTTTTTGTTACGATAAGACATTTATTTAATCAAGTTAACCACTACTATTAATCAAATGTGTAATATTTGTTGTTTATGTTTGAAATTTGAGGGAGTAATCAAGTGGTTGAGCTGGTTAAAGCTGAATTGTTCGGCAGAATTTGAGATCGTAGTATGAATTTGTCAAGACTTTACATACTCTGTTACTAGTAGTAGTTGTCCGTTCCAAATTATTATACTATTATTGGTTCTGAATTTTCTGATACGCCATTGTAGAACGGATACATGTGAATGTTATTAAGGCTCATGACTATACATGAATCGGATTGTAAACAATTTCACATAAAGTAATTACCTATAACCAATAACCAATACATATTTGGAAGGCTCATATAAGCTTTTTGGTCACGAGATTGAGTCTCCAATCACCGATTGTAAAGTTAGTCTCATCATGTTAAATGATAAGACCCCATAAACACACTACCAAAATGTGTACCAAAAAGCTTCTCTTGCCATCTTCACATTTTCCCAACCAATTAGCATATTAAATAAACTTAGAATTATCACATGAATGCCATAAATATGTGATATCATTCAACTATCTCCAACTCCAAGTTATAAACAAGATCATATAAGAATGCAGTCCATGTACGGTCATTTCTGTCAATAGTTTGAGTTCACTAAGATGAAGCATTTTATTTTCACATTCATGTGTATATGGCTGAGCCTAAGTGCTACAAAATGTTTGTCTCAGGTTTTGCCACGGCAACCGGAGGGACAACAAGTGCCATGTTTCTTCATATTTGGCGACTCATTGGTTGATAATGGAAACAACAATGGGATCCTAACACTTGCTAGGGCTAACTATAGACCTTATGGCATCGACTTCCCACAAGGTCCCACCGGTCGCTTCACCAATGGTCGAACCTTCGTCGATGCATTAGGTAATAAATTTTAAATCATTAGTTGCTAATGTTAGAGACTGATTAAGAGAATCATTCAAAATTTGCCGTATCTGAATTGATCGCTAAGTCAGTCATTATATAGCAGTTTCTTGTAGCAAATATAATGTTAGTATATAATTGCAGCTCAACTTTTGGGTTTTCGAGCATATATTCCTCCAAATTCAAGAGCAAGGGGTTTGGACCTTCTCAGAGGAGTCAATTATGCATCTGGAGCAGCAGGCATCAGAGAGGAAACAGGCAGTAACCTGGTATTGCATCTTAGATATATAGCACACATTAATTCAACATTGTACATATCTTTTTAAGTGAATCATCAATTTAGTCTTCAAAATTTTTAATCTCTTAAAATACTTCAAAAATTGATATATTTTTTTTAATCATATTAGTCCTTTAAAATTAGTCAACATGGTCCTCAATATTGTTTAATAAGAAAGTAATGGAATTGACAATTTTTCAAATTCATATATTCTTTAAAATTTTACTAGTTTCAGAGACTAAACTTCTTAATAATCAAATAGTTTAACTCAAGTGGTTAACGAGTTTAAGTTAATGTCAAATTATGTGGAATAACCCGAATTTTAATGAGATCTTTCAGATTACCTGGGTCTCGTTAAAACTAAAAAAGAGACCAAATCGCTATTACTAAAAAGATTTAGACACTAAATTAGTGATATGATTTTCCTTTTTATGTATTGTATGCAGGGGGCTCATACATCAATGACTGAGCAAGTGACAAACTTTGGAAACACAGTGCAACAAATGAGAAGGTTCTTTAGAGGAGACAATGATGCACTTAATAGCTACCTAAACAAATGCATATACTATTCAGGGTTGGGAAGCAATGATTACCTGAATAACTATTTTATGACTGATTTTTATTCAACTAGCACTCAATACACACCTAAAGCTTTTGCATCTGCCCTTCTTCAAGACTATGCTCGCCAACTATCTGTGAGTAAATTAAATATTACACACATCTAATTCCAATTGAATCTACATATATAGCTAGATAATGTTGTGACAAATTTATTGAACAATGTAAGTTGAGGATGTAATAGTTTAGTAGTTCAAAAGTCGCTTTGAAGTAAATAGATAGATAAGCAGACACAAGAACACAAACAATTGATCACACAATTCAGCTAATTGTACCTACGTCTTCGACAACAAAGCGATTGATTGTTGTAGTTTTTTGTTAAATACATACACACATGGTTTCAACATACAAAATTGTGTTTTAATACTTTTTGTTGATATATCTCCTGTGACTAAGAGTCCCAGATGAGATAGGAAAATGGACATTAAACGATATATAAATGAAAGAATCCATATATCTAAAGTATTTAAATTATTAAATGATAGGAACGGTGAATTAGTTGTTATGAATTGTCTAGTTGGTCATAAATATTAACGATTAACTGACCAAATAACTTCATAACAGTGATTCAGGCTTATGGTCTAATATTATATATTATTACTTTACTGAATTGTTCACTTAATATTGTCCAGCAATTACATTCATTAGGGGCAAGAAAAGTGATCGTGACAGCAGTTGGTCAAATTGGGTGCATACCATATGAATTAGCACGTATTAATGGTAACAACACCGGATGCAATGACAAGATCAACAATGCCATCCAGTATTTTAACTCAGGTCTTAAGCAGTTAGTTCAGAATATCAATGGAGGGCAGCTTCCAGGAGCAAAGTTTGTGTTTTTGGACTTTTATCAAAGCAGTGCAGATCTAGCGTTAAATGGAAAATCAATGGGTACAATTTTATCTATCTTGGCTACCAACACAATATTGTCACTCTTTTCAACACCTTTTTGCCTATTATAGGCATATTTTTAGGCTTGAGGATAACTTTAACCTACTTATGGATCAAAAAATAAACATTAGCCTACTTAAAAATTTATTTCATATTAATATTAAAAAATAAATAAAGGGCAACCCGGTGCACTGAAGCTTCCGCATTCGCAGGGTCCGGAAAGGGGTCCTACCATTTGGAACATTCAAAAATAAATAATCTAAATAATTTTAAATAAATTAACAAGTTAATAGATCAATGCAATTAAACACTATTTTGAGATCTAACATGACCTTTAAAAAAAAAAGTCTAGTTTGACGTGAGCCCGATGTATGCTAGACCATAAGACTCTTAGACCATCTCCAATGGGAGGGTCTTATACATTTAAGACCCGGTACCTATTAGGTACCCCCATTGTGGAGAACTTTTTCCCGGGTCTTATAAGACCTAGAGTCTTATTTAAGACCCCTAACTTTATGTGGGACCCACACTTTTTTAATATTAAAAAATTGAAATGTAGTGATATAAAATTATTGATAGTTTATTAGTGAGTCCTATTTAAGAACTTTTTGTGAGATCTGAGTTGGAGGGATTGAGTGCTTATTAGGTACTACTATTAAAAAATTATAAATTAGTGATGTGTACACGTGAGACCCATTTAGATATCCAAAAATAGGTGTGTCCATTGTGGATACTCTAAATCAACTTGATTTATTTCCATCTCTATTCATAGGCCAGTCTCATTTCAAATGTTGCGGTATATCTAGTTGAATAAACAATTTAATTAAACCCTTATAGCATACACATAAGGCTTCCGCATAAGTTATGTCTAGTGGCGTAATACAAATTATAAGTTATTCTCATATACTATCATGAAAACAGATTATCCAACACGTCGTAAGTTGTTCATGCATATTTTCAAACAAGCTGTTGAACACTTTTACACTTTCACAAGTGCTTATCTCGATATATATGAATTTTAACGAATGGTAGTGTGATGTAAAAAACGATGAGTGTGATGGTGGTACTAGTACTACTACTGAGTATTAAGCACATGATTTCAAAGCTGATTTTGAGATTTTGTATTGATGTTATGATACAGGGTTTGATGTCGTAGACAAGGGATGCTGTGGTGTTGGCAGAAACAATGGACAAATCACTTGCCTTCCATTACAACAAGTATGTGAAGATCGTGGGAAATATTTGTTTTGGGATGCTTTCCACCCAACTGAGTTGGCCAACATATTACTAGCCAAGGCATCATACAGTTCACAATCATACACTTCTCCCATTAATATCCAACAATTGGCAATGCTTTAGAACTTCAATTTGTGTTTCATATTGTTCATTTGTGTGTGGTGTTTATGCAGTCCAATTTGTTGAATATTGATCATAAATGTCCATGGTGTTGTCTTATAAAAATGTTTTCATGTTTCTTAAATTTCCTTTGTACATGTATGGGTTGATGTTGTGTTGTAATAATAACACAACATTGATGTTTCAGTCTAACTCTAATCATTTATGAATAAAATCATGATCATTTGTTTTATTTTATTTTAAATTTTTTTAGTTTTATTGCCAGAAGACATGTAGATTTTTTTAGATTAGATCAAGGATAATCAGATCACTAGAGACATAGAAATACCTAGAAAAATTATAGGAAAAACTATCAAAAAAGATTTAGAGATTAATGAGTTGGACAAAAAAAAAAAAAGTTTATGAGAGAACATTATGATGTAATTTGATCAACATAACCGACCCCGTTTATTACAATAAGAATCGATTGTTGTTTTTTGCTTTATCTGGATTATGGACTTCCCTACATTTAATTCTGATTTTGACCAATTGCATGAGGTCCTTGGCTCTCATTTTGCTAATATTGTAGATGGAATAGTATCTGTAAAGAAAAAATTTACTTACTTTTGCCCTAGTCTCCAATGTACCAAATTAAGATTATAATTCAACATGTAATGTATACTGCATAGTGTTTCATTGAATCATATTTTTGTAATAAATATAAAAGAAAATAACACTACTAAATCCATATCATAATATGACAATTTTAATTGGAAATCTAGGAAGCAAATGATCTCTAATAATAATTGAAAAGATAAAAGTGAGATGAGACAACAAGATTCTCACATAGAAAACTTGAATTATAGTTGAGCAAGTTGCTGAACGTTGATAGGATAAACAAAATTGGTATTGCCATTAAAAGCCATCCTTCCCATAAGAATGTTAACTGCTTCTGTTGGATGAAATGCATCCCAAAACACATAACGGTTTCTATTAGGACATGGAGTTTGGAATGGTAGACAAGTTATTTGACCTCTGTTTCTTCCAAGGCCACAACACCCTCTATTCACGTCAGTAAATCCTACACACAAACAAACACATATTTAACCATCCAAATTATTATCGAAATTTGTACGTCAAATTAATGAAACTCGAAGATATTTTCTATATTCTAAAACAATGCAACACTCAGATTGATATATGTCATTTTATGTTTTGATTCATACCATATGATCTTGCATTGAAAAGAATTTCCTGGAACATGCGGGAACTGTCAATGAATATGAATCTGGAACCAGGTAGATTATTGTTGAGATTGCTCAACATGGCCTTCACATTTTCATTGAATGGTTGCACTAGCATGTTCACTTGTTCAGAGCAGCTTCCACTCATGCTTTGAGACAATATGCTTGGAGTACATCCCAATAGCCCTAATCCAGCAATCACAAATTTCCTTGCTCCAAGATTGTAAAGCCTCTATGATAAACACATCATGAAACAATCATTTTCCCTTGAAAATTAACCTTTCACCTATGAAACACGGACACGGCACAAATACTGACACACCGACATCGCTAATAATTTGAGAAAATTATATAATTTAGTGTAATCACATGTGTCAGTGTCGGACACCGATGCACATAATCCAACACCGGAACATGTCTAATCCGAGGAGTGACTGTGCTTCATATAGCCTTTGACAAAAATGTAGTTATAGGTACTTAGACTCTTAGGTTTCACTATAGAGATCACAATCAGTACTTGAATAATGTTTGAATTTTAGAGTGAGTAAGAGAAACAAAAAATCTTACAGTGAGTTGGTGGTTATATGTTTGAACCAAGAGATCAGCATACTGTTGTCCATTGTACTGATTTCTGGTGTTATAGTTAGGCATAAGGTAGTTGTTTAGGTAGTCATTGCTTCCCATTCCAATAAAGAATATGCACCTTGATAGTTGTGTGGCTATATTATCTGCTCCAAGATTTCCAGTAAGTTGATTCAATGTATTCTCAAAGTTTCTAAGTTGTTCATCGAATGGTATGCGCCCGACCTGCTCAAAAGATAACCAATTAATTGTTCTGTGGTGACAAACATTGATTTTGAATGAATTAGATTTGTAAAATTGATACAGTTTAAATTAAGTTGGATGTAAAATGCTTTATGTTTGAATTCATTTATGTAAAAGTGGATTGAACGATACATTCAATGGCTAAAAGTTAATTCTAGAAACAAAAGATACCAATTCCTGCTTCAAGTTAGAATCGATTCTAGAAACAAAATCAATTATACTCTATAACATTCAAACATGTCAAAATTATTTCTACACTTGGCCTCATCCAAAATTGAAAACAAATATAATCTACCATGACATAGAAACTAAGTGACAAAATGGATTGTTTATGTTTCTTCAGAATACAAAATGCAACTGAATGTTTCTATTAAGGTTTTTACATTGAGTCTAACTCGTCCTTCCAAAATCGTCATGTAAAGTAAAGAATGTGTCTCATTATAAACATTTTTCCAACCTTATCTCTTTTCCCAATTTTTTTTCTTTCCAAATAATAGCCACAAAAAAAAAAAAAATCTTAGTAGTTTACTGACAAAGTTTCTTCCTGTGTCATCAAGGATTCCAGCAGCAGCTGAAGCATAGTTTACTCCATGAAGCATTTGATCCCCTGTGGCTCCATTGTATGCAGGAATTAAGGGAAGTCCAAGCAGTTCAGCTGCATTAATGAGAATCACACATCAGTTTCAAATAATAGTACATGATGCATAATTCATAGCAGGGTAAAATATTAGTGACTAAAAAGAAATTACCGGTCTTAACATGAACAATCATTTTGAGAAAGCTTGATAAAAACCTTACACATTTTTCTAAGTAAATGCTAAAATTATTTTTAGTGTATCTCTGATTCTCCGATGGGAAGAATTGTTTTTGAGTGAATTGATTTTTTAAAACTCAGTCTGACTAAAAATTAAGTAAAGTAAAATGATTTGTGTTTAAATACATTCATGTAAAATAAACTCAACTATAAATTTGTTTGCAAAAATAAATCCTAGAATAAAAAATTATAAATCTTAATTTCAAGTAGAATCAATTTTAAATGCATGATCAATATTATTCAAAAGCAGCCGAAATGCAAACAATTCTTCGCTTCGAGAGATAATTCCGTTCTACCTAAGTGGAACCAAACATTAGAAAACTTGTTTTTTAAAGTAAAGTTCTAAAATGTAGCTTGATGAATTATTCAATATTAATTATATTAAGTAACACAGATTTATGTATTAAATGTTAATTTTTTTTTTTGTTGTTGATTGGTTTAATCAATCTACCCAATTTGACTAGGCAGACCCAAACTGAATCTGGTACAGACCCTACAGTGTCCTATTTAATGCACCATTTACCTTAAGAATGCTCATGAAAGAGATTTGTCTAACCTTTTGGTCTTGTGCACCAACCAAACATATAAAAACACAGTCATTTATTGAAGCAGAAAAGAGAAAGTCATAGTCATTGTTAGATTTTAGTACTTCAGATTATAGTAGTCACTGTTAGATTTTACTTCAGATTAATTAAGACTTAGGTGTGGTAGTTGTTTACCCTATTGATTGGTTGGCTTGTAATTGTAATTGGACAAAAAATGACAGCTTGTCCTCAAAAAACATTTTTAAGCCAAAAAAACAATAAGTTAAAAAACATGAATGAGTTAAATTTATACTTCAAAATTTGCCAAGACAAAAAGTCCATAAGCATGGAATCTGAATTTTGTCACTAACTATAGCTAAGTTACAAATTAGAAGAATGTTACTTTACAAAATTTCCTTCTAACAAAGTTTTTGCATGTAAATCTTACTGCCAAAAAACACACTAATTTAATCAACTCCTATAAAAGCTTATTTTTGCTTACAAATAAAACTAACCTTGTGACAACAATTTATATTAAGACAAGGGTTGTCAAATGTACATATATTTCATATAGTTTTCAACTAAAAAATTGTATAAACATCACCAACAAATTGATGTAAAAAAACGGACTCTTGAAAAATAAAATCTGTCTCATTGTGAGAAGAAAAGTGAGACCAATATTTATATCTCTAATGTAGCTACTAATTCAAGAGATTCATGTGACATATTGAATACATTTGAAATGCACAAAAAGGTCTTACTTGACTTAGATCAGTACTTCAATCATACATGGAATTTGATAATGACAAACTATGATGAGTAAGAAAAATTATGAATAAGAGGGTACCTATCTCATCAACAATAGTGTAACCATTTGAGAAGCGACCAGTAGGTCCACCATTGAAGTCAATACCATATGGAAAATAGTTTGCTTTAGCTAATGAAGCCATGTTGTTATTGTTACCATTATCAATAAGTGAGTCACCAAATATGAACATTGCAGGAACATTTTGGCCTGTGACTGCACCACTCAAGACCATGATAAGCACCAAGAATATTTGAGCTACTCCAAACTTAGCCATCAACAAGTTTCAAAGTTCTACAGAAAAATAGTTACTATAAGAACAAAACAAAGAAAAATAGTTAATATACTGGAATGTCTTTGAAATGAGGGGGAAGTGTTTAATAGGAGATGAATGGCATTGGTGGTAGTTGAAGAGCAATCAATTTTTTCATCTGTTGTCTACCTTGCAGTAATTGTACCCAATATGCATACTACTAGTAATAATCAATTTATTGTAGCTCCCAAACATTTGTGCAAGCTTTTTGTACATTTTTAATGCTTTTATTATTTCAAAACAATAGAAATAAAAAGTACTCCCTCTCGTCTCAGTTTAACTGAGCCACTGAGTCAGTTGACCATTTCACACAAATCAAAAAAATGTATATAGATGAAAGAGAGAGAAAAATGGTTTTGAGTACTTTTGTCAAATATTGGTTTATTCTTCTTTATCATAAATATAAAGTAGAATATATTGAATTGAGAGTGGTGAAAGTAATATTAATTAGAGTTATAATTGAAAAAAGTAATTAATGTTGTATTGAAAAATGAAATAGGTCAATATTTTTTGGACAATATTTTTTTACAAATGACTAAGTTATTATGGGGTGGAGGGAGTAAAGTGAAACACAAAACATCTTCTCCCTCTGTCTCATTTTAATTGTCATTTTATCATTTTTCTGTCTTAAAATAATTATCACTTTAAAATCAATACAACATTTATTATTTTTAAGTATTCTCCCGTGATCTCCTAGTACAATAATTCCAGGTTGAGGAGGAGCGGGAGGACATGATATTTTGGTCCTCAACCAAAAGCAGGTGCCCCAGGGTCTGTCGAGGACAACCCAATTGACTTGTGTGACGAGGAAGATGATTAAATGTAATGACTTGTAATGTCTAATTGTTTTGGATTTTTTTTTATGTTTTTTTTATACGTCGCGCACATTTTGCTACATTATGGTATTTTGAATAAAATCGTGTTTTGAATAATTTCGAATAAAGTCGCGTATTGAATAGTTTCAATTAAAACTCGCGTAGTGAATAAATGCGAATAAAAGTTACATTACGTAACATTACATAAAGTTCCTAAAATATGTCGTATCATTATAGTACATTAAATTACATTCGAGAATTCACCTTCCAACTACAACAATTATTTTACCTTTGAATGGGGTAAATTCAAACTTGCTAAGCAACAGGACTCCAACATTCTCCCATAAGTTCTTTTGGTCCATTTAAAAGGTTAAATTCTTGTTGGTTTTGGTTTTCAATGATAGTATCCAAGTGCCAACGGAATGAGGTCCAGACCTTGACACTTCAATATCATCATTTAAACGAAGGCAAAAAGAACTTAATATTTTGAATGGAACAAATGAACTTCCGGGCGAATGCTGGAGACCTGCCGTTTAACAAGTTTGAATTGCCCCATCCAAAGGAAGACAATTGTTGTAGTTGGAAGATGCATTCCTTACCTAATGACGATCTTCTGGCTGAATTAAACTGTTGATAATATCTTTAGTTGATCTCAGCAACGTTACACGCATATCTATCCACTGGAACATGCTGTGCTCCCAAAACATGCTCCTCACGTTTTCGTCGTTTACTAATTCCACCCAACTGAATGATATTCTCCCCTCGTCGAGCATTGGATGTTTATACTGAATGTTTTCCATCCTCCTTGTGTCTCTGGGGTTGACTCCTTGGTTGAATTCATTCAATTGATCCTTGAGACCTCTTAATGTTACATCAAGGCACCGAACCTTCAACCTCTAAGGTTCTCCGCCATTGAATTATGCATGAACGTCGATCCACCCGACCATTGTTTCAAATCAACACAATAAGAAATTAAAAATAATCAATGAAAAACTCATTAAAACATTTCATCAAACACTTGGAGTGCAAATTATACATAAACCTTAAAAATCATAACTATAACATAAACAT
The DNA here is from genome assembly GCA_958299785.1 of Medicago lupulina. Taxonomy (NCBI): domain Eukaryota; kingdom Viridiplantae; phylum Streptophyta; class Magnoliopsida; order Fabales; family Fabaceae; genus Medicago; species Medicago lupulina. The sequence continues at coordinate 66,632,560 of OY283144.1, forward strand.
CATGCAAAATTTTAACAAAATTAATCAACTTACATATACTCTAAAAATGGATTATAACCTGTAAATCTACTCAAACATAAAATAAATCTACTGAAAAACTAAAATGAAAAAAATTCTTCTCAAACACCCAAATTTAAAATAACCCTAAAAATCATAACAAAATTACAATAACCCTAAAAATCATAACTATAACATAAACATCATGCAAACATTTTAACAAAGTTAATCAACATACAACTACTTTAAAAATGAATTATAACATGTAAATCTACTCAAAAACTAAAATAAAATAAATCTACTCAAATTTAGTTAAAAACTCAAGATCTAAAAAAGAAAAACATTTATAACAATTAAAATGTAAGTTAATAGAACTATGATTACTTACTGGTGATTTTTTTGAATAAATTGAGCAATAATTGATGAGAGAGCTACTACCTGGATTTGTATCTGGAACGTATCAGTAGTTAACTGCTGCCGGTTCTTTACGTCCTCGACAGTTAACTGCTACTGGACCAAATTGGTCATTTAAAGGCGTTTTTCAGCCTTAACATGTGTTTATACAACAATTTTCAAGGGGTTATGGCTGAGGAAGAAGAGAGTGTAAGAGGGAGAAAGATCATTTTTTTAAGGAGAGGAAGTGTTGGCCTATATATAACCCTTCGGGTAAAAATCCTTAATTGCCTTTTCAAAAATTACTTTACACGTTAAATGACAATGCACTTTGCAAAATTTTTGCGGAATATTATACTTATTTTATATCAACCGATATAAGTACTTATTTATTGTCATATCATTTCATATAATAAAAGAGTTACTAACAAGATTGAGGGATTATTTTAACTTCAGAGACTATTTTGTCTAATCGAGTGCACAATCAATGACTATTTTAAAATTTCGATACATTTAGAAACTATTGTGACTACCCGTTACACATTCAAAGGCAAAAATGACTATTAATGACGCATATTCCCGACCAAAATAATAAATAAAAAAACATGAATATATTTAAACCCTAAAGTATTACCGTCTTCAATTTAGTCTCTAAAAAAATCGCTCTTGTTATAACTATCTAATTTAGACAGACAAGTTTAAGTACAATCAATTTCATTATATATAGTTGTTATGGATACAACACCTTATATTCAAAATAAAAGATAATTTTTTAAGGAAAAACGAGCTATTCAAATAAAATTGGCTTTATCACATTCACATGGATAGCAACACAAATATTTTTATTAGTTACGAAAAATGAAGAAGAAGATGGAGGCAAAAGTAGTAGAAAAAATACAAAACAATTGAAATTGGGAAATTAAACATCTCATTATTTTTTTAATTGGGAAAATAAAAACACATTGATTGAATGTGGAGTGATTATGCAAATAACAAATCATATCTAAAATCTTTAAAATAAAAAGCTTCATTTGAAAAAATTACTTGAGTGCACATGGCTTAATTTAATAGGCGTGGGGAAACTTAATTACAAATATAATTAACAAAAATTAAAGTAAGAGATGAAGATATAACACAATTGTCGCACTTTATAGAATGTGGTAAGATAGAGATATCTTAAAACATCACTAATCCTAATGTTTTTCCATAATATGCTCTTGCACATATAGAACCAATGGTAGTTGTTTGCTGACACGGATGCGAGCTATGCACAAAGGGGTCAGCTGATCCCACACTTTTTTTTTTCTTCAACTAATGAAAGGGTATTTTAATATGTTGACTCCATGTTAAATCTTGTGTTCACCCCACTTAAAGACAAACTATTGCTTTATATGTTAACACATACTCTCTCGGTCCCAAGTTACTATTATGGGAAAAAATTGTTTCAAATTATAAGTTATTTTACAATATCAATAAAACAACGATGTTACCTTTTCTATTAAATCCTCAACTATTTATTATTCACCGTTCATTCAATCCTTTAATTTATCTTTCTTATACTTTTTATTAAGGATAATTTTGTAAAAAAAAACTCATAATATCCATGTCCCATAAAAAATTAACTACATTTCTTAATACGTGTAAAAACCCAAAACATCATATAATTTAAGTCAAAAGAAATAGTATATGCGTATTATAGTTGTTAAAATATAATTCCTTTGTACCGCACCTAAAAAAAGGATAAGAGTTATCTTTGTTTTCGTAAAGGCATTTGTCTTTCTCCTTTTGACAATGACATTTCGAATTTAACGTGCAAAAAGACCACTATTTTTTTTTCTTCTTTAAAACCATGATAAAATTCTCCAAAAAAGACAAAAAAAGAAAATCAAAGCATATAGTAGAAGATGTTAAAACCAAGATGAAATGCTCCAAATTGAAAATCGAAGATAGTGGAAAACGAATTGCTTAATAATAAGAAGCTTATATTCAAGATATTGATTTTTGCAATTCACAAGGAGAAGTTGATTAATTTCGATCGATTTTATCTGTCTGAATTTTCTTCTTCAGAAATCATGAAACTCGACAATCAAATTAAAAATTATATCATGGATGTTCATTCTTTATGGTTACTTGAAGAGATTAGTGATTTTTCAAAAAAGTTGAGAGAAACTAGACAACATATTGCTTATCTAAGATCATCCCTAATGATTTTTTCTTTCCATACCCTTCAACACCCATTTTTTCAATTCCCAACACTCCACATCATTTTCTCTCTCTCTTATTCAACACTCATTCAACTTTTATCCTCTCCAATGGTTTTTTTTTCTTTCAACAACCTACCCCACCACATTTTATTTCTTATTCTTATTTAATTTTATATTTTTGTTTTTTATTACATAAAATTACAATTATCGATTATAATTAAATTAAAAAACACTTAACAAATATTATTTTTTGTTTTTTTGTAAAAACAAAATTTATTTAAATAATTTATTTTGATTTTATTAACTTAAAATGCAATACAACAAACTAAGCACGCAATACACATATAACTTAAAATGCAAAACAACAAACTAAGCACACAACACACAAGTAATTTCTTTAGTACGATACAAATCATCTTCAATCACGAAACATTCCAAACTTTGTCCATATGTGTTTCACTAGATCTGCTTGCAATTCGTGATGAACATTTGGATCACGCAACTCGGATCTAGCACGCACATGATTTGCAAAAGCTGATAACACCTCGATCGAGAATGGTTGCGGTGTACTAGATCCACTTCCCCCAGGTTGCTCAAAATCGGTCCAACGTTGAGCATATGTATCTCGTTCATCCTCAACAATCATATTATGTAATATGATGCATGACCTCATGATGATACCTGTCATACCCCAATTTTTGACCTAAGAACCTACATTCATACACCCTCTGACCCAGAATATTCTCTGACTTTTCAGAGAAAAATTCGGCAAAAAGGTATTTTAAAATACCTCATTTTTGTGCCAATTCCGGCCCCTCATCTCACTTTTTTTATTTTCTTATTTATTAGTCTTTTAGTTTTATCTTACCTTTTATTTTCCATCTTTTAATTTTATTTTACTTTACATAATTTATTTTAATTTGTTTTTATTTTATTTCGTATTAGGTTTATTTTATTTTTTTATTTATTTCTTTTTTAATTAATTAGTGTCTAAGAAAAAAACAAAGTGTCAATAGGTCCAAAAATAAAATGTCCAAGGTCCAAAAAAAATTTCAAGTCAAGTGTCAACTTTAACATTCCTTTTTCAAAATTCACCATAATTGTCCATCATTTCCATTAAACCATTTTTCCATTTTCATCAACCTCCTCACCTATAAATAGAGCCCTCATCCCTCACAATTTCACACACAAAAAAGTTCTCTTGAGTTGTCAAAGAACTTTTCTCTCTTCTCCTTATTTAGCTTGTGTTGACGAGCTATTCTTTTCTTCTCCCTCTTTTTTTCTGTCCCTTTGGAATAAGTCCATTCGGAAAAGTCCCTTCGGAATTTTGTCCCTTCGATAATTTTTGTCCTTTCGGTTGTCCCTTTCTTTTATTTTCTTGCATTTTATTTCTTTTTAGCATTTTTGTATTTTATTTTATTTCTATTTAGCATTTTAATTATTGTTATTTATTTTCCAGCAATTAGAATGTATTTAGGTCCAATGTAAATATAAATGAGAAAAGTGTGCGTGTGTGTCCTTTTATTTCTTTACCGCTTTATATATATCAAAAAATACAAAAAAAATAGGTTAGGGATTATGTGGTGATCCAACGTCACTACAAAAATCCTCGCGTTTTTATTTTTATTGCTCCGTTAGTTTAATTTTCATTTATTATTCCAAAACAACAAAAACATTAAAATAACAAAAATCAAAAAAATATTTTCATAATAAACCTTGATTTTCAATCAAGTGATCGTTCTTTTTATTTTCTTTCTTAATCAAATTTCAAATCAATTTTTAATCCTACTTTGAGTCATTTTTCTTTCAATATAAAAAATACAAACCAATTCTTATTTGCCACTTGACTTTTTATTTTAAAACCTTTTTCAAAACTAATAAAAAAATACAAAACCAATCAAACGGTAATTTTTACCCCGAACTACGAGGTTCTGATCCCTCACGGGTACGTAGGCAAAGAACCTAGTCCTTCCGAATCAATAAATAATGTAGATAATAGGCTTCTTTCTTTTCTTCAATCATTATTCTTATGTTCCTTCTTTTAACTAAAAAATAAGCAGGTTATAGCACAAAAAGTAAAATAAAGTTGAAAGGTTCTCGTAGAGTACTACGAACATAAGGGGTGCTAACACCTTCCCCTTATGTAACCAACCCCCGGACCCCTTCTAAATTAAATAATTTTTTCAAAGTCGTGAAATAATTTAGTGAGCTAAAAGCTAATCAAATAGCCTTGATCTCCGAAAAATGACGCGACAATACCCAAATCAGCTATGTCCCATAAGCGAGCTGGTTCACAGATGATTTTAAATCGAGCTTGAAGCACTCCAAAATCACGTTCGATGTCCTTCCGACATCCCTCCTGATGTTTTGCAAATAACTTATCGGGTTCACTTTGAGGAAGTCTAATTGATTTGACGAAAGTTGGATAAGAAGGGTAGATACCATCAGCTAGATAGTATGCCGTATTATAAGGACGTTGATTCACAAAGTAATTCACCCTTGGAGCCTTTCCCTGTTCCACATCATCAAACACTGGTGACCGGTCTAGAACGTTTATATCGTTCAACGTTCCCGGACATCCAAAAAAGGCATGCCAGATCCATAGATCATGAGATGCAACTGCTTCAAGAATAACTGTGGTGGTTCCCTTATCCTCCCATTTGACTACCATAACGTGGTTGATCACGGAGAGCGTGCCATTCTTCCTTTAAAGTAAATTGAACATTCTTCCCACATGCAAATAATTCCTGTGCTTTTGCCAAAACATCATCTTCCGACCAACCGCTTCCTTGCAAACGCTTAGCGCTTTCATAAGCACCAATCGATTTATTTATTATTTTGCTCATATAATTAAAACGGTTTCGGCATGCAATTACATCACGCGGAGGATCGAATTTGCAATGCTCATTACAATACTCAACAATTTTACCCCAATATGTTTCACCTGTCTGGTTTCTCCCGACAACACTACATGTTCCATATTTTATCCACCCACTAATTAGCACCAAATTTTGTTCAGTGTTCCATGTTGGTTGCTGGTTTTTCTTGCTCTTAGGAGTTGTATCCTTTGAAACTGGAGTGAGTTCATTAGCTCTTGTCATTCCACCACGATTTATTTGTGTTGAATATTCAGGATATTCACCCACACTCTAAACATTTTCATTCACCATTGACATATAACCATTAAATGGGGGTGTTTATTTGGGTTTTGAGGATGTTGGTTGGGAAATTGATTTGGGTGTTGATAATTGTTGGGATTTTGGTAGTTAAATGGGTAATCAAAAGAATTTTGGGTGTTGAATTGATTATTATTGGGATCCATTTCACTTAAATAAAGACTAAAACTTCACAAGAAAAGCTAATAATAAGATTAAGAGAGTAAAAAATTTGTTTTTTTTTTCTGTGTCGAAATCAAATGATCCAAGTCTCTATTTGTAGAGAAAAAACATCACGGATTTTGGTAAAAAAATAAAATAAAAATTATTTGCATTGAAATAATTGAGTACAAATTATTAAGAAGATAAAAATCCAAGCAGCCAATCAAAACATGTCAAGTGTCACAGCTTTTCCCTTTTTTTCTTTCTCTCTCCGTGTGTACAGCGTCCCACGCGCCCTGTGGGCGCGTGCATCACACGCGCCTAGTTCAAGCAATCAAAACGTGCCGCGTGTCCATGCGGGCCAAGCTTTCAACATGTTGAACCTCTTCATCTTCTCTTTCCTCCAACTCACTTTCAATACCCCCCACTCCAATGGTTTCAATATATTGAAACTCACTTTCAATAGGCCATTGGAGATGGTCTAATGATGCACGTACTTTTGAAGCTATCATTATTGTTGCGTGTGGCGATTGCAAATGATGAAAGAATTTAGAAGCTTTATGGATGGTCAAATGCGCAACCATATGGAAGATATATATTGCTAATGATTGATTGGTAACATACATACATAGTGATTGATTGGTAACTATTCGATATTAAGGTGACTACATTTCTCTAATTATTTTGCTTAAAGATAATGGTGTCATCATTTTATTGGTTATAAATTTATATATTTTTGTATAAATATTCATGATGAGCAACCTTGATTCCACTTAACGAAATTTCTGGATTCGTGGCTGATTATGTCGACAGACACCTTGGAAGGGCCTCCATCCATTCCCAGTTCCTCAAACAAGACCAACGTGTTTACATCCTTATTTAAGAATGTCCTTGGCACTGCGTAAAACCTAAAAGATGAATTTTCACCAATCCAATACCTTCCAATACTTTGACCATTAACCCATGCTTTTCCTCTTTGAAGGCCTATCAAATCCAGGACTACAAGGTTTGAACCTTCAGGGGTCTTGAAAGTGGTCTTGTACCAAGTCATTGGTACTCCTGTAGGATCATTATGTGTTTTCCATGGAACTCCATTGCTAGATTTGGGATCATAGAACTTTCTAGCCATACCATTCATCCCAACTTTGTATGACCAAGTGGATTTTGACAAATCCAAAACATTGTCTGGAAATTCATTTGAAATGAGTTTCACAGGACCCCCAACAATGCCAGTTTCTTTCATATCAATGAACCCACTACAATTTGATTTACCAAGTGTAACACTTAATAAACTTATAATATTGGTACCTTGTTTCAAAGAAACATACTCTTCATATACGAAACCAGGTTTAGTCGGGCTACCCCCTTCTACACCCCACCAAAATCCATTAATAAATGAATAAATAATAGGTCCTTTTGTATTCACTTGTAGCTTTGCTTTCCCCCAAATTTTTGTGTCATTTACAACTACTTCAGTCATGTACCATAAATAATCACTAGCTCCAGCGGTAACATTCTTTTGATCTAAAAGTTTAGATGCAGTAAATGTCCCTTTGCCTAGTAAGGTGTCTTGCATTGGTTCGGATGCCCATTCCCACTTGAGTGAGTTTCCTAATGAACAAGTACACAACAATGCTAAACATGCAGTAAGAAACCTAGGATTAGACATATTTTTCAAACATGCAATAAGAACTTTCCAAACCATATGATTGAATGTATCATCTAGGGTCAATGTACAAGTTTTCTATAGGCACAATTTCATACCTGGGTTTTCTATTTTTTAGTTTATTTACGTATTATGGATAATATCCATACAATCAGATAAGGATTGATTTATGTCTATGATTAAATTCATTTCCTACCTTAAAATGGTTTTTTGGTTGAGGTTTTCTTACTTAAAAATATCGGTTGGTTGTGAATTGTTGTTTCCTAACTTGATGGTTGGTTTCGTAAGAAATATAATGGTTGGTGAACAGTTTTATTCTGCATTAATTGTGCATTTGAGTTTATTTGTACTCCTAAATATTATCCTATTGCACTTGCTATACATTATTATTTTTTGGGTACAAACTTGTTTTATATTATGTAACTGTATATAATATTTATATTTTTTTCCTTTTTTATACAACATTAAAAAATTAATAAAAATAATAATTTACAATCTAATGAAAAATAATTTTTAAAAAAAATGAAATTTTGATAAAAGTTAATTTTAATCATTTAAATAAATATAATTTTTTTACAAGATTTCCTCCATATATGCTTACATACAATATTTTTTAAATAATGAAAAGGAGCAAGAAATTGCCAAATAGAGATAATATAGCCAAGAAAATTTGCGATTCGGAATATAAATTGGGTGCTTCTACCATGTCGTTGCATTTTAATGAATTTAATTCCGTCACTGCTCCCAACTAATCAGAAGGAAATATTTTATAGGCAAAGTCATGCCATCATTGTAAATACATTCTCTCTCTCTCTCTCCCATCCGTAAATTCTTTTCCTTTTTTGGTTAAATATATTAAAGTATATTCCTCTTTTTATGTTATGAAGGGAGAGTCAAGTATATTCAATCAAATCTTTTTATTATTACATGGTCGGTTAAGTTTTTTTTTTTTTAAACTATGCACAAAAACAACATCAATATCTTCCCTCTCAAAACAAAAGCCATTTACAACTTAGCTCTAGGAAATTTTTTTCGAAATATGGTTGTCGATTAGAACGATGGATTCACCATCGCTTAGTGTAAGGAAACATGTCATATACGTGTGGTTGTCGTTACTCACATCCTTCAACACATAGTTTTTTTTTTTTGTATAAAGCCAAAGCAAATGACATAAAAAAGAGTGGCTCCCAACTAGATTGGTACCCAACTCTAATATTTTGCCAAATGCATATATAATTAAAAAAAGGAAAAAAATACATAAAAAAAACTTGGGGACATAAACCTAACATTTTATCCACAAAATGTAGGTTTGCCCAAAAGAGTAATATGAAAATTAAAAACAACACAAATGGATCATAACATCCTCTTAAGTAGAAGTCTCAAAGAAAACACCAAATAAGACTCTCCTTCCGACGCGTGGAGGAATACTAGAAATTATAGACCAGAATTGCAACCACCATCCAAAAACATCTGGATCAACACAACAATTCGACCCTTATCAGACCTTGAAGAACGACGACAACCTTAAGGATGTCGACGACGGTAGGTTGGGAATCTGAGCAAATGCTTGACCGTTGGAGAGGAAAACATCTAATCTAACAAACGACGTTTGGACAGACCGCCAACACACTACAAATCCAAGAGCCGACAACTCCCTACGAAAAACAGCAACAAATAAAACTACTCTTTCGAGCCCAACAATCCCAATTAATCAAACAAAGAGTGATTAGGATAATATCACATATTGTAGTTGGACTGACACATGTCAACAGAACAAACAATGAAACCTACAATGCTCAACATGTCTGAAAAGGAATGATAGAATCAAAGGTCAAACAAACCAACACGAACCAACAATCCAGCCACAACAACTACATTACCACCGTCGAATGAATCACAAAAAACACGAAACATATGTCGGAGCTAGGAGCCTTAACCAACCAAGAACCGATCCAGATTTTGAAAAATCTTTGGAACCAAAACATGTGTGAACACAGAACAAATGCCGACATTAAGAATAACATGATACAACAACCATCACCACCCACGTTTTGAGCAACACGGCGCGAACACAGAAAACACGTTTTAAAATGAAACTGTAGAATCTTTGTCGAAACAGATTCGGTTTTTGAAACGTAGAGGAAGCAAGGACAGAGAAGCCACACACCCACGCCGTTATTACACCCTACGTCAGAAGTATGAGTTAAACCAACCCCGAAGTTACAGCCACCAAAGCAACCGCCACTATCATTCGACGAACGACGATAGAAATGGGAGATCTGGAGGTGGGTGGTGCGGAGGACAGACCGCCACACATCACACCACCGGATGAAAGTATTACCTCTTGAAAGGACGGAGTTTGGATAAAGGGGGGGGAGCTTGGTTAAGTCAGTTCTGGTTTTTAGAGTGACGACATAAGAGCATACGAATCTCAAGATATAAGCTAGAATGATAATTAGGCGGTATGTAATATATTATGAATCGTACTCGCATCTTTTGTTTGTTTTCCTTTAATATAGATGAAATAATGTTGTCAAAACTTAGAAGAACTATCTAGACAATGATGCGAAAAAACTCATGTTCCATATTTGTAACAACACTAAATGCAAAGAGAAATAATTTTGTCTAGGACATAATAATTCACCATAAGCTTAAATGTCATACTAATTTGTCTAGGACATCTAGTCCAACATCTTACTACAACATCTTGTTTTAACAAAATGCAGTTAACACAATATAAAAACCTAACATGTTTGTTCATAGCTTTAGGGGTGGTTGTAATTATTAATTGTTGCCTCAAACAATTCTCATCTTTGTATATGCTTTTGTTAGTGGTACCTTTTCATTTTAATAATATTTGTTTGGCTTTTCGAAAAATAAATTTTGTTTATTCATAATATTTAATTATTTAAATTTACAAATGTATTTAGTTTTTAAAATAAATAACTTCATAACATAATTGTCCCCTGCAATGTCTGGGCCAAAGTTCTAGTTGAAACTAAAAAAAATTAATCTATGATGATGATTAAAAAAATGGGTTGATCGATTGAAATTTAATTAATAAAAATTAAAGTAAACCATGAAGATATTACAAAATTGTCACATTTTTAGAATGTGATGTGATAGCATGTAGCACTATGCACGAACACTCTGTACACGATTATCTTCAGGATTAGAGCCACCACAAGAGAGTTGCACAGCTAGCTGGCCATTCATGCCACCTTTTTTTAGTCGAAATGTAGAACTTGTCACATTGATTGAACATGATTGCTTTCCAATACATGCTTTTTCAATCACTGTCTTACTATAACGTGATTCCCATTCACCTACTTTGAATGACCCACAATTTCCTTCTGGATCTCCATAACTAGCAAATTGGATTTCTGACATAGTTTTTCCCTCAGGGCATTTCAATTATAGGGTTTTTCCATAATCTGCAGTTGCACATATAGAACCAACGGTAACTGTTTGGACATACACATTGAAAGGAGTTGCACCAAAACCCATTTCCTCAAACAAAACCAATGTGTTTACATCATTATTTAAGAATGATCTTGGCACATGGTAAAACCTCTGAGATGGTTCTCCACAACCACTCAAACATTTATCAGCATTATATTCTCCTCTATAATCACATGTGTCACTGCATCCTTTGTTTTCAGCAAGCATTGCAGGCCAATATCTTCCAATACTTTGACCATTAACCCATGCTTCTCCTTTTTGAAGGCCTATCAAATCCAAGACTACGGGGTTCGTACCATCAGGGGTCTTGAAAGTAGTCTTATACCAAGTCATCGGTACTCCTACAGAAACATTATTTGTTTTCCATTGAATTCCATTGGTAATTTTGGGATCATAGAACTTTTCAGCCATACCATTTATCCCAACTTTGTATGACCAAGTAGATTTTGATAAATCCAAAACATTGTTTGGATTTTCGATTGAAATGAGTTTCACAGGACCCCCAACAATGCCAGTTTGTTGCATATCAAAAAACGCACCGTAATTTGCATGACCAACTGTAACACTTAATAAACTTATAATATTGGTACCTTGATTCAAAGAAACGTTCCCTTCATATATAAAACCAGGTTGACTAACAGTACCATGTTGTGTACCCTTCAAAAATCCATTAATAAATAAATAAAGAAGATGACCTGTTGTGTTCACTTGCACCTTTGCTCAATCATAGCCTTTCCGTTTCACAAAGTTTCTTTTCTCAAAATTCTCAAAGTTCGTCTCATTTTCTTCAAGTTTCGAAATCAATTTCTTTTTCAAAGTAAAGCTACGTTAAATCACTCATAAAAGTTCAATTACACTTAAATTAGTTAGGTTTAGGTGTTTGGGACTCATAGGGAGGCATTAGGAACTCAAAAATTACAAAAAAAAAATCGATATCTTGGGCACCTGCACAGGTGGCACGGTCGTGCCAACTCCGTGCACGATCATGCAGACCAAGTGCGAGAGGGACGCATTGTCTGTGCCCCCTACATGCACAATCATGCAAACTTGACATGACAAGATTTTCCGGTTTTTCGTTTTTCGCCATTTCGCACGTAAAATTCCGATTTCGAACCGTTTTCACCAACGCGTCCCAATCAATTAAACCACTCGAGTATGTTTTCTATCTCAAACACAACATAATTCAATCCACCCAAAATAACTTATTTCACAAAAGTGCTTAAAACAACTTTTGACTCAAAAACGTGATTTTCTCCCAAACGATTCCTCCACAAAACATAACCATTCGAAACATAAATCATACATGATCCAATTCATCATAGTAACTCAAAGAATTCATTCAAAACATCAAAATCATAATTTTCCTCTTTTTACCCATTTTCACAAAAATCATTAAAACACAACAACTTAACCAAAGTCACATGTATCATCATCAAATTCATGATGTCTCAACAATAACAACATCGTCATTTTCACTAAGTTAAGCCAAATTCTCAAAGTAATCACTTCAACACATATCAACAATGAAAATTCAGCACCAACAACAAGTTTTCAACAATTTTCATGTATCCAAATTCAACACTTAAACTTAAGCACGAAATTCAATGCATATAATCATCAATCATCACAATTCAAACAAAATAATTATGACTCATAAGGTAAAAGTTGATTATAAGCTATTACGTAGAGCAAACCTATCCCCCTTACCTTTGTTTCCTTAAGCTTTAACTAATCTCCAAGGATTTTCACCCTCTCCAATGAATCCTAGCTTCCTCTTCACTTTTCTTCAAATGGGTTCTTCCTCTTTCTCTTTTATTCTTCTCTTCTCTCTCAATTATCTCTAACCTCTCTCTATTTGTGAAAGTGTGAAATGTTCTAACCCTAGTTTCCTCTCATGAGTTATCTATTTATATTCCGATAATGGGCTATGTTACTACAATTCATAATGGGTCTATAAACTCTCATCACTTAATTCTAAAAAGTTACTACGCACTTAATTCACTAAAACATCGTTTAATTACCACTTCAAAATAATTACCGTAAGATACCACTAACTTAGTAAAAATAATCAATCACCTTAAAACACTAAAATATTCTACATTCTAGAATTGGTAATTTATACTCGCTCCTCAAATGACCAAAATACCCTCACTTCTGAAAATGACCAAAATACACTTCTCGTCTAAAAATCTACTAATCCCAAAACAAATACACAAGCAAACAATTAAACACATATAAATAATAAATAAAATAATAATAAAAAACGGATTGTTACAAAAACTATGGATCAGGAGATTGAATTCATAAAGAACAATGATACATGAATCAACAAAAGAAAGTACAACGAAAAAGGAGAGGTTGAAAAGCATAAATTCGGGCTTGTAGCTAAAAGATACTCTCAACGTCATGGAATTGACTATAATAAAGTGTTTGCTCCCATGGTTAGATAAGATACCATCAGAACTACTCTTGCTATAATATCTAAATTACTTAATAGTTTATCAATTAGATGTGAAAAGTGGTTTTCTTTATGGTGAGCTTATGGAAGATGTATATTTAGATAAACCCCTTGGCTAAGAAAATGTATAAACTGAAGAAAGTTTTATATGGTCTCAAGTGCAATAATATTTTAATAGTTGATTCCATTTTGTATTTTATTTAATTAATTAAAGTTATCTATAAATCCAATACACATCATATGATAATAGTCTCTTTCAAAAAAATAAATAAAATAATCATGTGATAATAGTCTACACACATCAATACAGTTCTAGACATTTTTCTCGAGCTACATACATTTAATTAAATGAAACACGCCTTATTAACTAATTGAGTCACACTTGCACAACTTTTTTTTACTTTGTTTGATTCGGAATGAGATTTTGTGATTGGACAAAACATGTAGCAAGAGACTCCACAAACACATTATTTTTTTGTCCCTCACTAAATTATGTGACAACTTTTTATCCAAAATACAAATTATAAAAATGACAAAATACCTTTTTAATTCTCCAACATAAAAATATAATGTCCCTATTTCTTTCCAATATAGTTATACTATATTGTAATTAAATGAAACACACCTTATTAACTAATTGAGTCACACTTGATTAGTCTAATGACCAAATCAAGTTTATAATCTAACAATTATACTACACCACTTATTAGGAATATGAAGGGGCATAGTCATAGACAAACTAGCTATTTTATTAATATAAACATAACAATGGAGATTTCAGTCTAAGGTACAAATAGTGGTGCATTTTAGACTCTTGAAGAAGTCTAACTATTTAGTATTGAAAGATCACTACCCACTCTTACTTTTCATAGTTATAATCCCCTCAAAAATTGGATAACTAAGAGCCATTACATAGCTAACTAGGAAAAGTTGACCAAACATATCTTCAAAATCTCTTGTATTGAATAGTCTCCATAAACCACCAAAGAAGCAAATAGTGTTCACTATGAGTAACACAACCATTGGAGACATGTACAAAGCTGCACCTTGAAAATCAAACCTACCTTCTTCATATTTCTTGATTTTCTCCTTATCTGTGTCAATTGCTTTGTTTGACAAGTTGAATTTCTTCTTGTTCAATCCTAACCATTTTTTAACTGCCTCAGTCATTGCAAACAAACTAGTAACTGATTTCAGAATCCAAATTCTTTGTTCATCCCACCACATTGACACTGAGCCATCACCAGAAATGACCTCTATCAAATGTTGAATTTGTGTGGCAACATATAAGAATGCAAACACTGCAAACCAAGGGTCTGTGACCTGTAACACCAGTAAATTAAAACATGTTAAATTATAAAACCAGGACAAAAATTTACTTACTATACTAGGAGTATATGATGAAAAATATAAAGAGAAAATCTAAGTTTTCTTTAATATTTAAAAAATCTGTCCCTATTTTTATGTTTCTAATTTCACTTTTAATTGCAAATTTGTCTTCTTCTTTTTTTTGCTAAGTTTCTTATTTTTTAAAATTTATATATGAAACAATAAAAGTTTCACCGTTTCATGTAAAAACCAAGTGATTGAGCTGAAGTGGTTAATAAGCTCTAGTTAAAAGACAAATCGTTCAGAATAATTCGAATCTAAATTATGACAAAACAATCATTGATCAATCTTTTCTTACTTCCCACGCGACCTCCAATTTACCAATGGTCCAGCATAGCATAGACAATAGACAATTTTGCAATTAAAAGTGATCATAATAAATTGACACAACGTTTTTTTTTTCTTTTTTTCAAACCAAGCAGGTCCAATTATAAAAAATAATAATAATAATAATAATATAGTATAAAATTCATGGGTTTAAATTGTGGTCCGCAAACACGAACACAATTGCAACTGCAAATATCTGTAATATTGCGGAGTTTGAAGTCTCGGCAACGTTATCACAACCGCAATTTCAACTGCATCGGCCACATTTTATCGCAATGTAAAGGTTTGCAGCGTAACCACGACCGCAATTTTAAACCATGACAAAATTAGATTGAGGACTAGTAAAAAGAATTGAGCATTGTTTTACCTTTGGAAACACAGATATTCCTTTCAAGAAGCATACTTGAGGTACAATGCCATAAAGGATGAAACCAATGGCATATATGGATGAAATAGACATGAAGCAATAAGTGAAGTTGTGAATAGCAGACATTCTTGAAAATCCATAAGTAAAAGGGCTGTATTTAGAGACAGCCAACAAGCAAAGTTCAGACAACCACTTCACCAATTGAAGCATGCCTTCTTTGATATCAGTTGGTGCACACCCTAAGAAACATGGTGTTTTTGGGTAAAGGTAAGCTGATTTCCATCCTCTGCAGTGCAAAAGATAGCCAGTGATAGTACTCTCTAGTAAGATTCCATATGAGAATCCTATCTGTGAATAAAAATCAAATTTACATTTAGTAAAATCATCAATTAATTTATGTCCACAAACATGTAATATAAGATTAATTGAATACTATATGTGGTATATTTTTGGGAGCAACTTTTGCCACTCCACATTTCTTAAAAACCAAACGAAGTATTCTTTCAGACAACATAAACGTCATGTTTTATAGATAGTAAATCGGCATTTTAGTCATTGAAATTGGAATAGTCGTCAAGTTAAACCCCCTCAATTTACGAAGTAGTAATTTAGTCACTTAAATTGAAAAATATCAATCAATTTGGTTATTTTCTCAAATTTTGTACAACTATTTTAGAGGTTCTACCCTTGTTATGTTATGTGTAAACTTTTAAAATTGTGGTGCAAAAATTTGATAAAAAAAAAAAAAAAACTAAATTGGTTGACATTTTTCAATTTCAGCTACTTAAATTGTAGATTTTTACAATTTTAAGGACTAAAATATTTATTTACTCAACATCTCCCTAGATTTTGATAAATGTATCAATACACTTACTTCTGTGCCCCATTTTGTGTTTGATTCGTAGGAAGAAGATGCAACTACTTGAGCTTCTCGCAAAATTTCCTCTTTTGAAAGATTCTTTTTGATGGTTTGTTGTCCTCGGATGGCCTTGAGTGATTCTATGTATGTGGTAGACTTGCCAAAGTAGTTTTGGGCATCAAGAAGATAGTCATCTACAATCATAAAAAAATAAATATATAAAAAAAGTACTCTAATATTGGTGAATTAGAAATTCTAACTTCAATGTTGTGGATAATTTCACTCATATCATTAAATAGTTCAAATTTTTATGCGATTGATTTTGTTAAAGAGTCTCACATCCGATAAAATATGACATGTTTATAAGTGAAGATAATCTTCACTTCACACGCCGGTTTTATAGGGTTGTGTTAGACTCAACACTTATATTAACATTTTTCAGGTCATACATCATTCAACGACTCTCAATAATTAGCTTTTGGATTATTTTTTTTAATTATATAGTATAGTTGCAAAATAATAATTAGGAAATAAGATGTACCTTTTTGAACTGGACTTCCAAATAATAATGCACTTCTATTCAAGTAATTACCAGAGCCAGAAAGACCCGGACCTCTCAATCCATCCATCCCTTGCCACATTGTCTGAAATAAATTCCATTATGCATCATTTATATGATCAAACATAAAAAAACAAATAAGAAAATAAACTAAATGAAGACCTTAATTAATATTTTGTTGATTTACCTTAAAAGCAGTCCTAGATTGATTATCATAAATGTCTTTTTTGCTAAGGTTGTGAAACATTTGAGGGAATTGAACAAATGCAATATACTTAGAGGTTTCTGGATCAAGAAAGAAACACATGGCTTGTTTGGCTGAAGATGGATCATTGCAATACATGTCACAATCCACTGCAAGTACATAAGCTCCATTGCTGATTAAACCTGAGACTCTTAGCTGCAACCACAATCAAAATAGTGTGAAATTTATTAATTGTGCCACAACATCAAATTTTATTATATAAAGAAAAGCATAAATTAAAATTCAAAGTACACACCAATGTATTGAGGGCACCTCCTTTGAATTTGTGAGGAAGTGATGGCCTTCTTTCACGAGACACGTAAACAACACGTGGAATTTCTGGTTCGTCATTTATTATCTAAAATAAAATAAACAAATATGAATAGACATTATAAATAAAAACATTTTTTCAATCTTTAACAAACAATAAAAGTTTATTTGTTAAATTAATTGAAGAATTATGAAATGCACATTTTGTATTCTCAAACCAGATACAATTTACATATTAACACATAAGATAAACCCATTAGGTTACACTTAGACCACATTTATACCCATTTAAAAAATAGTTAATCACTTCAGTAAAAAACAATTAACCAACTTATTACAAATAACTGACTACTAGTGTGAATATTTATACATAAGATATATTCACAAAAACATATATTTTTATTAATTTGCAAGAATATTTATATAATGATTATTAGTCATAATCTATTGTGATTCTTTATTAGGTTTACCTCGATCCGAGAAGGTCTATCTGTCACCATTCGAAGATTTTTGGGGTCAGAACCGAATTTCTCAATATTTTTCTCCATTTTCTCGTACTTGATCTGTTAAATTGTAAAAACCAACATGTCATGAATCCAAACATTAATTAATTATATCTGTTTAGACTCTAGATTTGAATCAAAATTATTTTACACACTAAACAAGGAGAGAAAAAAAACCCACAGAAAATACCTTAATCTGGTCTCTCTCTGCCTCGAATTCTTTTGTCCTAAGAACATGTTCATCCTCACCCATAGAAGAGAAAAAAACCTTAGGACACCTTGACGTTACACCATATTTTTTACAAAAGGGAACCCAGGCTTTAGCAAATTGAGTAGCCTCTTTAATCCCAAAAAGAGTAACAGCAGAAGCACCATCATCAGAAAGATAAATAGAAAGCTTATTAGAAGGGTAATCCATAGCAATAGCAGAAACAACAGTGTTCATAACTTCAACCGTTGGTTCTTTTTCAGGATCAATTGTACACACAAATATGTCGAGTCCCGGTAACTTCTCGTCAGCCGGTAATTTCTCGATCATTACCGATCGACTCACCGGCCGCCACCGGTATGCTTGGTTGAAAAACCACAAAACTGATAAAATAAGTTCAGCTAGTGTCATAAGAATCCATGGATATGATATGATGAAATTGTTGATACGATAGTAAAAGAGAAACATGACACATATGAAGTGGAAAAATATGTGAAGTCTGCTTAGAGGTAACCATGATTGGACTGTTTCTTTGTGAAGTGTGAAGGTTGTCATAGTAACTCAATAATTTGTAATTTTCACTACAAAAAATTGTATATGACTTATACTAGCCAGGCACTTTCATTTATATAGCATAATGTACAAAAAAAAATTAAGTACACTATTTGGAGTTGAAAATCAAATACTAATTTTTAAGTACCTCTCGTGGAACTCGCACTCGTGTTATTATTTGTTTATACTATGTTGCTAGTATTATTATAGAGGAAAAAACAAAACCCATGAGAGCCCTCGTGACTCACGTAGTTGCTGCGTGGCTATTATTTTATTATGAATTTAAGTTCCTCGTTTCATAGCAATTATGGACCAAGAGGATTGTTTGATTTGTTTCTTTAAAATTTCTTTTTCTATTAGGATAACTCAATAATGCTTAGTAACATGTAGGGTTAGAATTTGTTTAACACAAATCAAACCAGTTGCACACGTCAAAATTAAAACAAAACATTTTGTCAAAAAATAAAAAATTAAAACAAAACATAACATATGTTAATTGTATACATTGTATCCAAATCGTGTGAAATATCCAAAACAAATTATTTGTGGCTATAATCAAATGGTACAAATCGAAACATAACTAAATCATAAAAAGTCATGCAAAATACACAAATATTGTTGTTCGGTAGCAGCATGCCCACTCCTATCACCCGCTCCTCCTCTGGCAATAAACCACGTCTCCATGAGCCGCAACTATGATTTGCTTCAAGTTCTACTAGATTGGACTCCCCTGCTTCACTTTGACTATGTCCTTGATACGGCCTAACTGCAGGACCATGTCTACCTACTTCATGTCCCCATTCTCTCCAGAAACAATTTCATCAAGGGCCTCTTGCTCAAGTGGCATATGATGATCTCCAACATGTATGAGCAACATATAAAGGACATTATGGTGTACTAAATCTCCCACATACGCAGGGTTCGGGAAGGAGACCAACCATTTTTTGTGTATGATATGCAACCTTACCTTGTTTTTTACATAAGATGTTGTTTTTAGAATGTATAGGCAACATATAAGGATGTGAAATCCTAAAATACCATCGCATTTATGTGTATGTTGTCTCGATATCATAAAGCACATTATGTCCCAAATCCTCAACATACAACTCACGACCAAGGAATTTGGTATATGCCTCATATACCTATTGTAGGTTCATCACTAGTGGAGCAAACTGAGTTTGATGTTTGGGAATGGTCAGCACAAATCCAAACTAGCGCAACACGCGCTTCGACATATAATGAACCATGTGAGATCAATATCTGATCGAGCCTAAGTAAAGGTTGATGTTCAGGAAGTCTTGTGTTTCGCAGTGATGGTCGTATAGATAGAAGCTACAATATGTAGTTATGATCCAGTCTAGTTGCATTGTGACAACAAGACCCTTCACTGGTACAACATTATATCATGGGGGTATTATAGAAGCAGTCCAGACGTCCCCCATGCAAAGTCGTGAATCATCTCGAGCTCAGGGAAGTACTGCAGATATGTCAACTCAAGGTAGTGGGTTTTCTTTTCAGAAAAGAGCATGATGCACATGAAATATAATATATATATATATATATATATATATATATATATATATATAGAGAGAGAGAGAGAGAGAGACAACACAATCCTAAATAAGTTGCGTCTCTTCTACAACACCAACATGCTTATTTACAGTTTGCTTCCTGAAGACAGCACCCAAACTCTCTAGCTAGATAGTTGAACTGTGCATGAGCCTTGTAGCTCGGACCCCTTATCTTTGTTCATCTTCTCATCATGGTCGAGGAGACGACCCTCAATGGACATATGAAGCATATATGATACGTCATCCAACATCACTGTCATCTCCTCAATCGAAAGATAAAAGTTTGATGTCTTTACATGGAACCTCTTAGTAAATGTTGACAATATGACATGGTCAACTATGTGATAATTAACACGCGTAAGTTAGTAAAGACTGCTGACTTTGATAGCCTCTTTGAATCAATGTTCACTCATCTTTTGTTCATTCCCCTTATGCGACTTTTGCAACTTCTTCATGTTGTTACACATTTCAAATTGGGACTAAAGTACAATATATATTAGCTTAAATAAATAATAAAATATAGTTGACCTTAATATGTTTGAACTGAATTATTGAATAATTGCGACCGAATCTTCTGTTTGGAGGTTTAAAAGGGTTGAGATGTGACGAATTAGATAAAAAAATAAATAATAAAAAAAAACCTTGAAGAATGGCACAATGTTGGGTGGTTCGAATTTTGGGTGTTCTGGTGATTTTTTCGGACAAAAATTGTAATTGTTGAAATGAGCGAGGAGTTCTGATCGTTGCATATATATATATATATATATATATATATATATATATATATATATAGAGAGAGAGAGAGAGAGACAACACAATCCTAAATAAGTTGCGTCTCTTCTACAACACCAACATGCTTATTTACAGTTTGCTTCCTGAAGACAGCACCCAAACTCTCTAGCTAGATAGTTGAACTGTGCATGAGCCTTGTAGCTCGGACCCCTTATCTTTGTTCATCTTCTCATCATGGTCGAGGAGACGACCCTCAATGGACATATGAAGCATATATGATACGTCATCCAACATCACTGTCATCTCCTCAATCGAAAGATAAAAGTTTGATGTCTTTACATGGAACCTCTTAGTAAATGTTGACAATATGACATGGTCAACTATGTGATAATTAACACGCGTAAGTTAGTAAAGACTGCTGACTTTGATAGCCTCTTTGAATCAATGTTCACTCATCTTTTGTTCATTCCCCTTATGCGACTTTTGCAACTTCTTCATGTTGTTACACATTTCAAATTGGGACTAAAGTACAATATATATTAGCTTAAATAAATAATAAAATATAGTTGACCTTAATATGTTTGAACTGAATTATTGAATAATTGCGACCGAATCTTCTGTTTGGAGGTTTAAAAGGGTTGAGATGTGACGAATTAGATAAAAAAATAAATAATAAAAAAAAACCTTGAAGAATGGCACAATGTTGGGTGGTTCGAATTTTGGGTGTTCTGGTGATTTTTTCGGACAAAAATTGTAATTGTTGAAATGAGCGAGGAGTTCTGATCGTTGCATATATATATATATATATATATATATATATATATATATATATATATATATATATATATATATATATATATATATATGTTTTGGCTTATCAACCTTTGACAAATAAACTCACTTGTGGTAGTAAAATATACCACAGCGGCTGGGAACTCTGAAGCTCGAAGCAATAGTTTTGATGTGAAGCTATTGCCAACATTCTTCCTTAACTTTTCTTTTTGTTCTTCATTAACTTTATGGTGTTAGCCAGTTGCCCGTTTCTCCTACTTTACATTGTGTTGTTGTTTTGGTATTCTTCTCATCTTCAAAGTCCAATAAGCAATGTGCAAAATCATAAGTATGTTCAGTGGCGGATCTTTAATATTTTATTTTTGGGTGCCAAATATTTGTGAATATATTTCAAACAGTTTCAAAAATTGACCAAGGTTATCAACATGTGTAGTGGTTCATCTATTTGCATGCAACATAGGGTATGGCAGTTCGAACTCACGTCCAAATCAAGAATACAGTTGTTTTTTCCACCGCGCCAAGCTTCCAATATGTGAAATAACATGCATAATATAGTATTTAAAGGAAAATTGGGGGGTGAAGTGGCACCTGGGGGGTCTCCAAAGAGATCCGCCACTGAGTATGTTTTTGGTGTATTTTTTCCACTTCTTCTGTATTTTTTTTCCACTTCTTCCGTAAATTTACAGGCCAACTCTTACATTTGTAGGGTATATATAGCTATAAAATTTCATTTTTGGTTCTAAAAAAATCATATTTTTAGTCCTTACAAATTCATATATTTTCTAATGGTTTTCCACAATCAAATTTCAAACATTATAAAAGATTTCTCCACAAAAAATTCTATTTTTCTTAACATGAGATAATTTAAAATTAATTATTTAAACATCATAAATTCAAGATATAAAAGTGAAGAAAAAAAATATCATAGAAATCAAATTTTGAGCTTATGTTTTGTTGAAGAACTTTTTATTTTTATAATATTATAAACATGTTTGCAAAAATTCATTCAAAAATATTTGTTAACCATAACACCAAAGACTAAAAATGTTTACTGAATAATTTTATTAGGCCTAAAAAAATTGAATATTTATTGGAATGAAATTTTTTTTTGATAATTGTATAGAGATTAAAAATATATTTAACCTTTAAAAATATGATAGTCAAACTATTTATTTACCACGTCAATTTTCACATAATCATTTTTAGAAGTATAGATGTCATAAAAGACCAAAAATGGACAATTTTAAAAGGTTAAATACGCTTTTGGCACCTCTACATGTATTAATTTTAAATTTTGAGTCCTCTAAAAAAAATTGAGCTTTAATCCCTCTAAATTTAACTGTTTAATGATATGTTATTGATAAAACCTTAAAACATCATCAGTTTAGTAATTTAACGGCTTAACCTTTAATCTTTATTAATTTGTCTATAACTTCAAGATAAAGATTAAAATATTAAATTAAAGATTAAATGGCATGAAAAAAATCACTTGAATCGACATGAACTTTTGTAAAACAATGGGACTAAAATTGGTAACATGAAACTAAGTTCGAAGAAAATTTTAACAGAGACTAAAAATAAAAGTTAATATAGTTAGAGAGATGAAAAATTTAAATGGCTCAAACTAAAAAAAAATAGAGACATAACATCATTATTATAATTCATTAACAAAATTGTCTTAAATATCTCAATTTAAGTTCTTTTGGAGGTACATTATCATTGTTGTTAATGGTTAAATTATGTAAAATAAAATTACAAATTCCTCTCGTGAGCTTAGCTCAATCAATATGAATGCATTGTAATATATAGAGACTGGGGTTTCAACTGTAACACCCCAATTTTCCGTCTTAAAAATTTCATTAATTAAATCACATAAAACAGAGTACTTCTCAAAGGAGTGCCACATTTCTTCTTTAAAAACAACTTAGATAATAATTTATCAAATCACAAAATATTCAAATAGCAGCGGAATTCAATATTCTCATCTCATAATTAGTTCTTGGCTTAAAAGCCAACTTAACGTCTCAAGTATTTATGTTTCAACATCAACAAGTCTTAAGGTTAACATTTATTGAAAACATGATACATAAGGAATAGACTCTATGCAAAAGACCCCATCCCGTTACGTATCAGAGCAACCCTACTTCACAGACTCCTCGCATCAACGCATCTAAGACTGGGTACCTGCACTTGCCCACAAGGCGGCAATTCCAGCAGAAGGGGTGAGATTCACAACAATAACATTAACATATAAATCAAACGTCAAGATTAACAATCATAAATCCAACTCATAACATATACATTGCAGCACATCATAACATCGTCATAAACATCATCATAAACAGCATCACAAACATACAACAACATCTCAAGCATCGTCTCATATATGTCATAATTGACTCGACTATATGCAACACCTAACGTCTCAACATCATGCATGTGGTACCATATATTTATAGCATTAATATGCTTCACCGTCGCTTTGAGCAAATGCTCCACCGTCGCTTTGAGCATAAAGCTCCACCGTCTCATAGTATGCAAATGCATGGACTCGTCACTTAACAACTTAATACACCATCTCAAACGTCATTTACAATTTATAGACTGACACATGCAGTTATATAATACATGGCAGAACATCAACTCATTATACATACACATTGCAACACATATCATCATCTTATTCAAATACCATCATACTCTTACATCACTTATATTCAACAACACATCATTTATAAATGGCCTAATAGAACCATCAGCATTCATCTTTACATAACTCATCTAGGGGTATAAAACAGCTCTAACTCTACCCAAAGGGTTCCTCTAAACGTCCTATGCAAAACAGCTTGCGAAACAACAAAACATGACAAAGGTCAGCTAACTCGCCACGACGAGTAGATCTGCTCGCCACAGGCGAGCTCTCACATCAGCTCACTCGCCAAAGGCGAGTTAGGGGCGAGCTGGAGGCGAGAAATCCTGGGTGCTCTCGGCCTTTTTGACATTTTTCACCAAAAATCCTCATTTTTAAGCTCTCTAAACCCAATTTGACCAAACCAACTTCACAGGTCATCTCTATAAATATAAGGGCACTCAAAACCATCAACATTGGGGCCAAAGTCCTAAAATTTAAGGGACAAGCTCGCCACGGCGAGCTATGCTGCTCGCCTCGCGAGCGATAGGGCTGTACTCGCCACGGCGAGTAGTCACTCGCCTCAGGCGAGCGATCTCAGAACCCACACGGGTTCAGACCTAAACTCACCAAAACATGCCAATTCTCTCAAATCAAACCCCTAAATCATCTGCAATGTCATCCTAGGGGATAATCTAGGTTCTGTAACAAGTTCTACAACCTTACAACATCAAACCCTCATCAATTCATCACAAATTCATCTTAACCCTAGTTCTCAAATTCATCTTAATTCTCACCAAACTCTATGCCAATCAAGAACAGATGATTCACAATTAAGATTATTGAAGTTAGGCTCACCCTTACCTGGAAAATTGTGCAGAATTGGAACCTAGCTTCTCTTCTCTCTTGAACCGTTCTTCTTCTCTTTTTCCAAAGTCTGTACGTGTTTCTAAAAAGTGTTTCCTCCTAACCTACTTCTCTTATATACTCCCTCACAACTTCTCTTATTCTACTTCAACCCTCACAACTCTTCCTTTTTATTAAATATAACCCCATCTCTTAAAATATCATATTTTTCCAACAAATCTATTTATTTACCAAATAAATATTCATATAAACATCACTTATATTATTTTATTAAACAATAAAATAATAACACGTCACACGTCACAAATACGTCACATAATCATCAAAATCATATAATATATAAACATATACCATATCATCTAATAAAATAATTAAATAATTAGAGAGGGCGTTACAACTCTCCCCCTCTTAAAGGATTTTCGTCCTCGAAAATTTACCTCGCTCAAACAACTCTGGATAGGATTCCAGCATCTTACTTTCTAGCTCCCAAGTCAAGCTTTCACCCGTCGCTCCGTCCCAAACAACTCTCACAAGAGGTATCTCCTTGCCTCTCAACGTCTTCGTCTTTCGATCATCAATCCTCACGGGTAAGGTCTCAACCGTAAGGTTGTCCCTAACTTGCACATCGTCACTTTGGATCACATGAGACGGATCCGGAACATACTTCCTCAGCTGAGATACATGAAAAACATCATGTAATTTCGATAAGTGCGGTGGTAATCCAACACGATACGCCACTGGCCCAATCCTCTCTGAAATCTGATACGGACCAATAAACCTCGGAGTCGACTTCTTTGATTTCAAGGCACGTCCAACACCCGTCATAGGAGTCACTCTCAGGAACACATGATCCCCCTCTTGGAACTCAAGGTCCTTCCTACGTTTGTCATGATAACTCTTTTGTCGACTCTGCGACGCTTTCATCTTTTCTTGGATCATTCTCACCTTCTCAGTAGTCTGTTGAACGATCTCCGGTCCTAAAACCACTCTTTCACCCGACTCAAACCAGCACAACGGAGTCCTGCATCTCCGACCATATAAAGCCTCAAACGGTGCCATTCCAATACTTGAATAATAACTGTTGTTGTACGTAAACTCTATCAATGGAAGATGACTATCCCAAGCCCCTCCATGCTCAAGTACACAAACCCTCAACAAGTCCTCCAACGACTGAATCGTCCTCTCCGACTGACCATCTGATTGCGGATGATAAGCCGAACTCAACCTCAACTGAGATCCTAACGCCTCTTGCAAACTCTTCCAAAATCTAGAAGTAAATCTTGGATCTCTATCTGATACGATGCTCGAAGGAACACCATGCAGCCTTACTATCTCTTTAACATAAATCTCCGCCAACTGAGCCACAGGAAAGGTAATGTTAATCGGTAGAAAGTGAGCAAACTTCGTCAATCTATCAACAATTACCCAAATAGCATCGTTCCCTCTAGGAGTATTGGGCAAGCTCGTCACAAAATCCATGGATATACTATCCCATTTCCATTCTGGCACATCTAAAGGTACCATCATACCAGTCGATTTCTGATGCTCAATCTTAGACTTTTGACAAACCAAGCAAGAATACACAAATTGTGCCACGTCACGTTTCATACCAGACCACCAAAACAGTCTCTTTAAGTCATGATACATCTTCGTAGCTCCCGGGTGAATACTCAAGCTACTTCTGTGACTCTCTTCAAGAATCATCTTCTTCATTTCATCATTGTCAGGAATGCAAATTCTACCTCTGAATCTTAACACTCCATGATCGTCGACCTTAAAGTCACTATCCTCAGTCTCATTACCAGCAATCAACAAATCTACCAACTTAACATCCTCTTTTTGTGCCTCTCTGATACTTTTCAAGAAATCATTATCGATTCTCAACATTCCCAGTTTTATGCTCTGAGGTGTCCTTTCACAAACTAAGCTCAAATCTCTAAACTGTTCCAACAACTCAAATTCTTTCACCATTAAAGCAGACATATGTATAGTCTTCCTGCTCAAGGCATCTGCAACCACATTAGCCTTACCGGGATGATAATTCAAACCAAAGTCATAATCTTTCAATAACTCAAGCCACCTTCGCTGCCTCATATTCAACTCTTTCTGATCAAACAAATACTTCAAGCTCTTATGATCGCTAAACACCTCAAACCTCGAACCATACAAGTAATGTCTCCATATTTTCAATACAAAGACCACAGCTGCCAACTCTAAGTCATGTGTCGGGTAATTCTTCTCATGAACCCTCAACTGTCTTGAAGCATAAGCTACCACCTTACCATCTTGCATAAGCACACCACCTAAACCCAACTTGGACGCATCACAATACACCACAAAAGGTTCATCGGGCTTTGGCAAAATCAAAACTGGAGCCGTCGTCAGGCGCTTCTTCAATTCATTGAAACTATTCTCACAATATACATCCCACACAAAAGACTTACCCTTACACGTCAACTGCGTTAACGGAAGAGCCAACTTAGAAAATCCTTCTATAAACCTCCTGTAGTAACCAGCTAGTCCCAAAAGCTTCTAATTTCCGTAACCGACTTAGGAGTCTCCCATTGCGATACCGCTTCAACTTTAGACGGGTCAACCGCAATACCTTCACCAGAAATAATGTGGCCAAGAAAGCTCACTTCATGCAACCAGAATTCGCACTTGGATAACTTGGCATACAACTTCTTCTCTTTCAGCACTTGCAATACAATCTTCAAATGCTCTGCATGCTCAGCTTCAGTCTTAGAATAGATCAGTATATCATCAATAAAAACCACAACAAATTGATCCAAATACTCATGAAAAATTCTGTTCATATATTCCATAAACACACCAGGCGCATTAATAACACCGAAAGGCATCACCTTGTATTCATAATGACCATAACGCGTCCTAAAGGCTGTCTTCTGCATATCTTCATCCTTCACCTTAATCTGATGGTAACCTGACCTCAAGTCAATCTTGCTAAATACCTTTGCACCCACTAACTGATCCATCAAGTCGTCAATCCTCGGAAGTGGATACATATTCTTTATCGTCACTTTATTCAGCTGTCTGTAATCAATACACAGTCTCATACTGCCGTCTTTCTTCTTCACTAGTAACACTTGAGCTCCCCATGGTGAAACACTAGGTCTCACAAACTTCTTCTCAAGTAAGTCTTCCAACTGTTTCTTCAACTCTGCTAACTCAGAAGCAGACATACGATAAGGTGCCATCGACACCGGCTTCGTACCCGACACAAGGTCTATCGAAAATTCAACCTCCCTCTCTGGTGGCACATCTGGAATCTCATCAGGGAAAACTTCAGGAAATTCTTTCACAACATGCAGTCCATCAATTACAGCTTGGTTCTCTAAAGATAACGAAGCCATCAGCGAAAACATCAACATCCCATCACGTTCTAGTTGTTTCAGCTGCTTAGTAGATAGAAACTCTGCGCCCCACTCTTCTTCGACAGAAGAAAAATGCACCGTCTTTCTAAAACAGTTGATAAGAACCCGGTTGTACTCTAGCCAGTTCATACCCAGAATCACATCCATACCGCTTAAAGGTAGGCAAACTAAATCCATCACAAAGTCACGGCCAAACATAGATAAAGGACAATTTACACACATGAGAGAAGTAGCCACCGAACCCTTAGCTGGAGTCTCGACAACCATCTCTCCATTCATGTCAGAAACATCAAGACCCAAAGCAGAAACACAATCTAAAGCAACAAAACTGTGCGTAGCACCAGTATCAATAATAGCAACTAAAGGAGTATTATTAATATAGCAAGTACCTCTAATCAAACGATCATCATTCTCAGTCTGAGTGCCATTCAATGCAAACACTCTCCTAGTAGTCTTAGTCTTCTTGGGTTGCTTACACTGCGAACCAATATGTCCTTGCTCATTACAGTTGAAACACACAACATCATCAAATTTGCAGTCATTAGTGATATGCCCTTTTTGACCACAACGGTAACACCTCTTCACATCAACAGTACATGCATTGCTCTTATGGCCTTTCTCGCCACAAGTGTAACAAGTAATCTCAGCAGGAGCAGCCTTCTTCTGGGGCCTCCTCTCGTCATTCACTCTCTACTTCCCTTTATCTCTAGGGGCATCATAAGGTTTAGGGCGACTTTGTTGGCCCTTAGCTTTCCGATCATTCACTACCTTGTAGTGAGTCTTCGTATCCTCCTCATATATTCTGCAACTACTCACCAGCTCGGAAAAGTTGCGGATCTTCTGATAACCAATGGCTCGCTTGATATCCGTGCGCAAACCATTCTCAAACTTGATGCATTTCAAAAATTCAGCCGTCTCGGGGGTATAATGCGGGTAGAACTTAGCCAACTCCACAAATTTGGCCGCATACTCGGTCACCGACATGTTCCCTTGCTTAAGCTCCAGGAACTCAATCTCTTTCTTCCCACGAACATCTTCTGGGAAGTATCTGTTAAGGAATTCCCTCGTGAAAACAGCCCACGTCACCACAGCTCCATCTTGCTCCAAAATAGGTAGGAGACTAACCCACCAATCATCAGCCTCCTCCGCGAGCATGTGCGTACCAAACCGCACCTTCTGAACATCGTCACACTGCATGACTCTGAAGATCCTCTCTACTTCCTTGAGCCATGTTTGAGCCCCATCTGGATCATAGCGCCCCTTGAAGGTAGGTGGGTGATTCCTCAGAAAGGTCTCCAACATTCTAGTCCCGTCGTTTCCACCAGCGTTGTTCTGATTACCCACAGCATTAGCCGTTGCTTCCAAAGCAGCAGCAAGAGCAGCATCGTTTCTACCAGCCATCTTAGTTCTCTGGAAACAAACATAAGTCAGAATAATACAATAATACCATTCTAACTCTAAGACAACGTCACTCGACTCTCTACTTGGCCGGACGGACCGACCTGCTCTGATACCAATTGTAACACCCCAATTTCCCGTCTTAAAAATATCATTAATTAAATCACATAAAACAGAGTACTTCTCAAAGGAGTGCCACATTTCTTCTTTAAAAACAACTTAGATAATAATTTATCAAATC
This sequence comes from Medicago lupulina, assembly GCA_958299785.1. Lineage (NCBI taxonomy): Eukaryota > Viridiplantae > Streptophyta > Magnoliopsida > Fabales > Fabaceae > Medicago > Medicago lupulina. Next base: position 66,662,960 of record OY283144.1, read on the forward strand.
ACAAAATATTCAAATAAGCAGCGGAATTCAATATTCTCATCTCATAATTAGTTCTTGGCTTAAAAGCCAACTTAACGTCTCAAGTATTTATGTTTCAACATCAACAAGTCTTAAGGTTAACATTTATTGAAAACATGATACATAAGGAATAGACTCTATGCAAAAGACCCCATCCCGTTACGTATCAGAGCAACCCTACTTCACAGACTCCTCGCATCAACGCATCTAAGACTGGGTACCTGCACTTTCCCACAAGGCGGCAATTCCAGCAGAAGGGGTGAGATTCACAACAATAACATTAACATATAAATCAAACGTCAAGATTAACAATCATAAATCCAACTCATAACATATACATTGCAGCACATCATAACATCGTCATAAACATCATCATAAACAGCATCACAAACATACAACAACATCTCAAGCATCGTCTCATATATGTCATAATTGACTCGACTATATGCAACACCTAACGTCTCAACATCATGCATGTGGTACCATATATTTATAGCATTAATATGCTTCACCGTCGCTTTGAGCAAATGCTCCACCGTCGCTTTGAGCATAAAGCTCCACCGTCTCATAGTATGCAAATGCATGGACTCGTCACTTAACAACTTAATACACCGTCTCAAACGTCATTTACAATTTATAGACTGACACATGCAGTTATATAATACATGGCAGAACATCAACTCATTATACATACACATTGCAACACATATCATCATCTTATTCAAATACCATCATACTCTTACAACACTTATATTCAACAACACATCATTTATAAATGGCCTAATAGAACCATCAACATTCATCTTTACATAACTCATCTAGGGGTATAAAACAGCTCTAACTCTACCCAAAGGGTTCCTCTAAACGTCCTATGCAAAACAGCTTGCGAAACAACAAAACATGACAAAGGTCAGCTAACTCGCCACGGCGAGTAGATCTGCTCGCCACAGGCGAGCTCTCACATCAGCTCACTCGCCAAAGGCGAGTTGGGGGCGAGCTGGAGGCGAGAAATCCTGGGTGCTCTCGGCCTTTTTGACATTTTTCACCAAAAATCCTCATTTTTAAGCTCTCTAAACCCAATTTGACCAAACCAACTTCACAGGTCATCTCTATAAATATAAGGGCACTCAAAACCATCAACATTGGGGCCAAAGTCCTAAAATTTAAGGGACAAGCTCGCCACGGCGAGCTATGCTGCTCGCCTCGCGAGCGATAGGGCTGTACTCGCCACGGCGAGTAGTCACTCGCCTTAAGCGAGCGATCTCAGAACCCACACGGGTTCAGACCTAAACTCACCAAAACATGCCAATTCTCTCAAATCAAACCCCTAAATCATCTGCAATGTCATCCTAGGGGATAATCTAGGTTCTGTAACAAGTTCTACAACCTTACAACATCAAACCCTCATCAATTCATCATAAATTCATCTTAACCCTAGTTCTCAAATTCATCTTAATTCTCACCAAACTCTATGCCAATCAAGAACAGATGATTCACAATTAAGATTATTGAAGTTAGGCTCACCCTTACCTGGAAAATTGTGCAGAATTGGAACCTAGCTTCTTTTCTCTCTTGAACCGTTCTTCTTCTCTTTTTCCAAAGTCTGTACGCGTTTCTAAAAAGTGTTTCCTCCTAACCTACTTCTCTTATATACTCCCTCACAACTTCTCTTATTCTACTTCAACCCTCACAACTCTTCCTTTTTATTAAATATAACCCCATCTCTTAAAATATCATATTTTTCCAACAAATCTATTTATTTACCAAGTAAATATTCATATAAACATCACTTATATTATTTTATTAAACAATAAAATAATAACACGTCACACGTCACAAATACGTCACATAATCATCAAAATCATATAATATATAAACATATACCATATCATCTAATAAAATAATTAAATAATTAGAGAGGGCGTTACATCAACTCTGGACAAACTCCACTTATTCACTTTTAAGTGGTGAATTTCTAACCAATAGGCTACATGACAACAAAAAAAATTACAAATTTCTCTAATTATAATATCAGTATATTACTTAATTATTTTAGCCCCTTAATTTATTTATTTTTTTGCCAAAAAGTATAATAATTTTAATAAATATTCATAAATACTTTTAAAAGGGCACGTCTAAAATGAAATTGTAGGACTTGTTCTTTGTTGACCTTGTGATTGTTGTGTGTAAATGTTAGTTATATGTCCCATATTAAAAATAAAATTGGAGACTAAACATTTTATAAATGAGATTACTCATATAATACTCATTGGCTAAGGTTTTTGGGTAAAAGTATGGTGTCTCTCTCACTCATATAATTGTTCTTGCCTAGATGTGGGTGGTCTCTGAGGCTCTCCCTCGGAGGCTCCAACAATGACTTGTTGTTTTTCCAGTAATTACCCATCTTTAAGATTTAAAATGAAAAAATTTCTTTGGTCCTTTGCTTTATATAGAATAAATCAATTCCAGTGCCATTTTATCCTCTTAAAAAAATAAAAATTTCCGGTGCCTTTGGAATATGAATAGAACAACTAAGCATGAAAAATAGAGAGAAATATTTGCATGCCGCTTGAGCTGAAAATGAAAATCAATAGTGTGTGTGTGTCTCTCTCTCTCTCTCTCTCTATATATATATATATATATATATATATATATATATATATATATATATATATATATATATATATAAAGTAAGATTTTTTATGCCACGTGTCATTTCCACATTTATTATCAATATTTTTATTATTTTTTCTATTTTTAAAAAACCAATATTTTATTTAACATAAATATCTGAACAAACTTTTGATCCTATGCACCCAGTATTTTCTTTAAATTTTTATTGAATTTCTAATATTTTATGTAGCAGAAATCAATCAATTAATAATATATATATATATATATATATATATATATATATATATATATATATATATAAAGTAAGGTTTTCTATGCCACGTGTCACTTCCACATTCATTCTCAATATTTTTATTATTTTTTTTATTTTTAAAAATCAATATTTTATTTAACATAAATATCTCAACAAACTTTTGATCTTATGCACTCAGTATTTTCTTTAAAATTTTTTTGGAATTTCTAATATTTTATGTAGCAGAAATATCTCAACAAAGACTTAATTGCATGTTTGATCCCTTATGTTTATTTTAGTTTTCAAGTTGGTCCCTTATGTTTTAAAAGTTTCAAGTTGGTCTCTTACGTTTTAAAAGTTTCAAGTTGGTCCAAAACGTTACCCACATTGGAATAAGTTAGTCCATTCCACGACATGATATTAAGTTTGATAAGACAAAAAAAAAAAATTAAAACTGATTTTCTAAATAAGTTAAGTTCCATCACCCATATTGTCAATCTGAATCTTTAAACTTTAAATGATTGAAGGGACTAACTTATTTCAACGTGAGCAACATTTTAGACCAACTTGAAACTTTTAAAACGTATAGGATCAACTTGAAACTTTTAAAACATTAGGGACCAACTTGAAAACTAAAATAAACATAAGGGATCAAACATGCAATTAAGCCATCAACAAACTACACATAACTCTAATTTGTTTTTAGGAAAACAAGCTTCAATTAGTTATTACTAATCTTTTAGCATTGTATCATTCAATTAGTTTTTATGTTTGAGGAAAAAAAGGGATCGATTAGTTTTTATTTTTGATAAAAAAAAATGGTTCGATTAGTTATTATGTTAACTATAAATGAATAAATTTTCGTTAATCACATATTTTGAATACAAGCAAAAACCTCAAACCTTCTTTTCATACATTTTTCCTTCTTCAGGTTTGCCAAACACCAACTTTATTATTTCTCATACATATACTTTGATATATATATATATATATATATATATATATATATATATATATATATATAAACTAAAAAGTTATAACTAAAAAGTAGAAATCACACATTCAGGTGTGGGTTGCTAAAAGACACCTTCATGAGTGGCTTTTAGCAAAAAACACATTTTATGGTTTTGCTAAAAGCCACCCATGAAGGTGTCTTTTAGCAACCCACACCTGAAGGTGTGATTTCTACTTTTTAGTTATAACTTTGCTAAAAGACACCTTCATAAAAGGTGTCTTCTAGCAAAACTCATATATATATATATATATATATATATATATATATATATATATATATATATATTTCAACTACTTTCTTCCCTTTCAATCGATTTTTTTCTCTCATACGCATGGGTCACAAAACAAACTTTTACCACTTGGACTAATTCATTATTGATTTTGTTGCACTTTTTATTCTTGCATTGGACATTCATCTCGTCATTTATATTTATTTTTAAGATATTATTATAATTGTAAATTTAAATAAATTCAATCTAATATACTTACACGTGTATTCATGCACACAAACTTATAAAACTTATTTAATATCTAACTTGGGAAAAGTCGGGTAACTTATATTTCAACCTTTTGAGAAAATTATGATTTGTTTGTCTTATCCTACCTTTACAATATTTTCCCATGGCCCCGATACAACTCTTGAAAAAGTGTCTTTTAAATCATGCTTGCTTTTACAAGAGATATAATAGATATATTGGATTGTTGTAAAGCGTATGGTAGAACATTGTCTTTGATAAAAATTGAGTGGACTTATAAATGAGTACTCTTGTGAGGTGAACTTTCAATTGATGAAACTTTGTTGTGTTCCATAATGTTAATATCCGCGTGTTCCTAATTCTTACTACCTAAGCAATTGCTTGAGGTTCAAGAAAGGGAAAGTTTGATAGACTTATATTTTAAATAATGCTATGGTTATGTTTTATTTAATAAGTTAGTATTTCTATTTATTGAATAGGGGAGTTTGTGCATTACTGAGAGATATTTTTCGCCAATAATCCTAAAAATTCTTGTAGTGATATATTTGTACACTAAGGAAAAACTACGGGTGTTATATAAATTAAATGAGGTATTTTGGAATCTTCAGAAGCAGTTTTCAGGGACCGTGAAGTGAAAGGATGCAAGGAACGTAAGATGGTGGCATAAAGGTGATACAACGGTGAGGCAGTGGCGACCAAGCACAAATCCGTCGTTGTTTGTAAACCATTTAGTTGTGGTGTTTATCGGTTCATTATGTATAGAATAATATAGAAAAATATTTAAAGGAACACTATCCAATTATTTGGGACAGTACATAGGAAGAAAATTTTATATTCTTTTCGAGTATTCGAGTTATAAGGTTGACTTGATAGCTCGGGTGGATGACTTAAGGAGTAGTGAAGTGATAAGAATGGTCTTGAATCTCGATCATGTTAGATTTTCACCTCCAAAGAATACTAACAAATTAACAATTAACATACTAAATATCGTTGTTCAAAAGACGACCTTAAGAGTATTGGAAGCAATATGTTAGATCCTCTTACTTTTCATGGTATCGTCTGAAAGATCGAAAATGTTATCAAGTTAAATAATTTGAGGATTAATTGATTGAACTATGACATGGACCTTACTTAAGCCAATAACCGACAAAATTGATCCCAAGTTTAGCCAGCATTAGTTATTTCATCACTGCCACACTTTAAATCCTTTTCCATATCTGCTTTTTGTGGAGACTAGTAATCATAATTCGCTGTCAAGCAAAAGGTCGTCTTTATAAAGGGCATCCTTTTCCATATCTTGTCTTGGATCTTTAGCCAAGGTGACTAACCTTCTTGATCATTGGTTGATTCACATTATTATAAATATTATTATATCTGTAAATTGAAAAATATATAACAGCTTAAAAATTATATACGAAATATTAATTAGAGAGTATTCCCTTCATCTTGTATATTCATCTTGTATATGTCATTATAACAAAATATATTTGTCGTAAATTAAATATTATTTTTATAATATTAATGAAACATTATTGTTTTTTTTAAGAATAATGAAACATGATGGTTGTTACCCTTACTATTTATTATTCTATTTTCTTTTAAATTATTTTACAATTTATATTTCTCATAACATTAATGAATGATATATTTATAAAATAACTCATGTTCTTTTCTCCATTAAACATCAATTGCATTTCTTAATTTATATAAAATTGTTAAAGTGACATATAATCTTAGACAGAAATTTCATTTTTAACAATAGTTATGAATTGTTGATTCGTGTTAAACTCTTACCTTCGTAGCTAATCACTACAAAATCATTAACTATGGAATAGGTGTCATCCCTCACTCATAAAAAAGCGACAGCCTCATCATATTTGGGTATTGAGATAATGTTAGCAACAAGCTTTTTTTTTTTTTTTTTGCAAGCAACATTGTTTATTTATTTTTATTAAATAGTTTAGTGACTATACTCACATATTTTAACCGTAGAGAAATAGATAATTTTGTGTTTGAAGTCAGACTCATATATATATGTGTGTGTGGGGAATGCTAATACACACTGAAGGTGAGAAAAAACACAAGAGGGGGGTGCAGCGGATAAAAACAGAGAGAGAGAGAGAGAGAGAGAGAGAGAGAGGGGTAAGAGAGACACAAAGCAATTATACAGGTTCCTTCCACAAACCAGAAAGAGTCATGTCCCCCTTGCACTTCCAAGGAGAGTTCACTAAAATGTAATATCTGATTACAAAGGCTCACTGCTAAACTTAGCAAGAGACATCAAATGCTTAAGCACAACTGCAAGAGACTTCCTATGCTCCTGAACACAATCAAGAGACTTCTATGCTCAAGCACAAAAGCAAGAGACTACCAATCAAATAGAATTACAAAGAAAAATGTTTGACACTAAACACTTGATATACAATCAGAGGTGCTCACAATACAAATCAGATACAGACTCTTTAAGACTTTAGAATTTCTAAGATATGAACTTTGCAAAGAAATTCTAAGTGAACTTTAGGATGCTGAACAATTTTGACAGAGTTTTGGCGCTTTCAAATTGTTGTTGAGTCTTATTGTTCTTCAAGTCTTCACTCCTTTATATAGAGGTGTGAGATGAATGTTGTGAATTGCCAGCACATCCATAAAGAGTCGTTTGAAGTTTTGATCAATCACCAATGATTCATTGCCTGATATGATTGTTGTCCTATACAGGATCAATTTCAAATGCATTCCATGTATGAAGGAACGTTGTTGCAGGCAGAGTTGTTATCCTTGTCTTGTAGCAGAGACAAACTCTGTGTAGTGAAGGTAGTGGTTGTACACTTCGTACAATTGTACTTTTTTCAACGCTCTACAAAAGAACGAGCATCCAATGCCTTTGAATCCTTTTGAATTAGCCGTTGCTTCACTTTTTCACTCTTTCACAATGCTTAGACGACATTGAATCCATTGAACAGCTTTTGAAGCTTTAAGATTTCATCTCCTGATGAACTGTAGCTTCTGGTGATTTTCAGCTTCTGATGAACTTGCTTCTGATGAACTTCAGCTTCTGATGACACGTCATCACTTCAGGAGCGCTTTGTCTTCAGGAACACTTTGACTTCAGGAGCAGTTCTATTCAGATGCTTCTAAGCTTCCTTTTTGTTTATTTCTTTGCTCTCTTTTGTTCTTCCAGAACCTATTAATGATCTCAAAATTTTTGTCTATGGTTCTGTGCACTTGAACAAATATTAGCATATCCAATAGACAATTTTTTAATACCTTGTTATCATCAAAACTCTTAAGGGTAATGTTAAACTCATTTTGTTCCAACACACACCCACTTTAATTTTAGAAGGTGTGTATTAGCATCCTACACCTATTTGCTTTAGACATGAAATACCCCTTCTCTCTTGTTTAATTGTTATTAAATAGATGCCCTTTATTGTAATTGTCTCACACTCACATCCATAGTTCCTCTCTCCACCACTCAAATCCTTCACGTGATCCACCGAAAACTTTTCTTCACACGTTGATGTCATGTGTTTGAATTGGAAGTTTGATAGCCATGGAAATGGGAACTCGACAGAGATGATGATTCAACCAAAGCCAAAAAACAAATCTTCATACTCCGGTCAGTCCCCGACGAGCGTTGGAACGACGTCGTTCGCCGGATCGCAGTCTCCCATCCTCATCCTTTCATCCTTCGACAACGCAATTCAGCGGCTGACGGTTAGGTGGAGACTTTGAAACTCGGTTGTGCACTGCTGGCTTCATTGCAATAAAAGAGTGGGGCATGGGAATAGAATTGTTCTTCACTGCAATAAAAGAATGGCTTCACTGCCATTAAAGTTATCCTCGTCCTTTCATCCTACGCCGGTCATGAGAGGATTTTTCTTTCTTCAAAGAGATAAGGAGAGAGAGAGAGAGAGAAACACATGGGGAATGGTCACATGTGAAATTACTATAAAGGACAAATATTTAATGTGAATTAAAAAAAGAAGAGAAGGGGTATTTCAGGTCTAAAGCAAATAGGTGTAGGATGCTAATGCACACCTTCTAAAATTAAGGTGGGTGTGTATTAGCATTCCCATATATATATATATATATATATATATATATATATATATATATATATATATAACATTCTTTCAGCTATCAACTAACAACACATTGTTTAACGCATATCTTTAAACACGTTCTCTTTTATTGATTAAAATTCACATGGATCCTACTAATTTTATATGGGGCACATGTGAAACTCGTTTATATTTTAACCAATCAAACAGAGTGTGTGTTAAAAAATGTGTTGTTGGCACTCCTCCTTGATAGTGTGACTCCATATCAAGGTTTGCAAGTTAATTTTTAGAATTGTACAATTTCACAAGTCTCTAGATATCAACTTTTAATTGACTAAATTGTAAATTTAAATTTTAGAAAACTCAAAAATGTATGAGTTTATTCAGTTGTACTCACAATGAACTCAATAAACTCGAATAAATTTGCATCAAATTTTTAAAGAGTTTTTATCTTTTCTATCACATTTTTGACTTTCAATTCATTTTCTTATTTCTTATTTTGACTTTGTTGATGTCATATATTTGTTTCATAATTGAGTTAAAATTTTGCATTATTCACGCACTTATTGCATTATATAATAAGTATATTTGTCAAATGTATATTATTTTAATTACACAAACTCATACAAGTCTACGAATCAAGTTTATAAGACGATTTCATATTAACAGATGTACAAAACTCTTCTTTTTTGAAGAGTTTAAAATAAGATGCAACTAAACCAAATAACATCTAGAAACTAAAATGCTTAAACAACCAAAAGGGATAATCCACTAAAGGTTAAGATCATAAGAAAACGATTTGTATTTGGCCCTAATCCACCACCAAATGTGAATTTCCACCACCAAGTTTGTATAAACTCTTGATTTTTATTTCACATAAGTGATTACTTTCAATAACTTTATTATATTTAAGTTATTAATAAATATTTATCTAAATATTTAAGAAAGCTAATTAAAAAAAAATGGTGAATAAATTCAAATAATTAATACAATAAAGCTTCCTCAGCTTGCACATGGTACTCCAAATGTTAGGACAGACCGATATGGAACCCAAAAATGCAGTAAAATGTATTTACCTAAGCTTGAAAATGTCAGTAAAAGTTTCAACGTTTACTCACAGTCACAGAAAGATAACCCTAATTGGAACTTTTTAAAATTGAGGACATGGTCTACTTATGCACCATTCCTGCAAAGTACAAAGACCTTAGACCTGATTTATGTACAAGTAGAGTGGGGATCTTGAATGATGAAATTTTATTGCGTGCGTGACTGAAAAGGACATTCAAATGGAAAGGGATTGGTAGGAGAATGCTTTGTACAAATTACCATTTGATTAGCTGGCATCCATATAGTGAGCATAAACTTAGATAGCGATTGCCAACAATTAATCAATTTCATTTTCTCATCATTGATGTTTCGGTTAAGCGATAGGAGTTTGATATTGGTAATTTTAATATATAAAGGAAATAATCGTCATTTTGATCTTTGAATGTGTAACTAATAGTCACAGTAGTATTTTGATGTATCGAAATTTTAAAATAGTTTTTGATCATTCACTATGTTAGTTAAAATAGTCTCTGACATTAAAATAGTCTTTCAATGTTTACAATAACTCTTGTTGTAGGAAATAATATGATAATAAGTAAGTAAGTATATTGATAGATTAATATAGCAGTACTAACGACACGTTTTGACTTGAGTGACTATTTTGATTAACAAAGTGCACAATCATAATTATTTTAAAATTTTAATACATTAAGAGATTATTGTGACTACTCGTTACATATTTAAAGACAAAAATGACCATTACTCCTAAACAAGATTCAAATCTCCTTTAGAATGATTGAAAATAGTTATTAGTGTTATTTTATATAATGTTTCATAATAAGTGTTACATTTGCAAAAGAAAATCTTAAATGAAGTGTTCATTTGAAAGTTAGCTAGGGTTGGTGGTTCATTGGAGTCCCGACATAGTTGTGAAATTAAATATGTTACCATGATGTATCCATCTTCAATTTTGCTTAAAAAAAATTGATTTTCTTTTTAATTGTATCATTTTTTTGTTGCACACACCAAAGGACTAACATCTTAATGTCCTCGGTCACCTTATCATCTAATTTTTATATGCGTCACTTTTTAAGTTTTTTTTGACAATTATCACGATTAAGTTATTATTTTCTACTTTGCATTTGTAAATAAAAATACACCGATGAATAAAGATAATTTAATTAAATCAATGTTTTATAAGCATCATTTTGCTTAGATCATGGGTTTGTGTTATCAACCTCTGTCATCTTATCATCTAATTTTTTTATGTGTCTAAGTTTTTTGTTTACAATCATCACTTAGGAGAGGATCACCAATAATATCGTTTTGTTTTTGTCAAAATAAATAAATAAATAATGAAGGGTGGATCTAGGCACCGGATTTGCTCCGGTGAATAATCCCATACGAGAGGATCATATTCCATTACGCTATTACTTTTTTTTGTCATGTTAACTTGTCTCATAATGACATTAGTTAAAAAGACAAAAGGCATCGTGACCTTAACTCAGTTGATAAAAACATTGCATAATATCTATAAGTGTTAGCAATTCTTTCAACGAAAAAAATAAAATAAAGCATTCCTCTAACAATGCATTGTCCCCTGCCAACTGATATATGCTCACGAGACAATAATCAAACTTATTTTTCCCTATTTTTTATCGACTAAGTTGTGAATAATTCTTGGATTGACAAAGAATTCAGAATCTATTCGGTCACACAGAAAAAAAGTGCATAGGCTATAATGATTTGAAAATTAACGATTATTTAATTACTACTTTTTTCTTTTTATGTGTGTTAAACCAAATAAAATATTCAAAATCTTTGTGTCCACTCAAGAATCGCTCCTGAGTTACACTTAAGAAAAGAATCTTTAGACAATTTTATCAACAAAGTAACACACTTGGTCGGTTCATTTCACCAAGCAATATCATTATCCCACAACTTAACTATCTGTGCCCACTAAGTGGTCCTTATGTATTATTGAGACATGAGAGGGCCACATTGATACTTGAGGACCACCAACTACACAGTGACACTCATGCAAGCATTTCCTCGTACCCGTCGTAGTAGTTAGTAGTAGAGCTGTATAAATAAAACCGAAAAGAAATTGATTTGAACTTAATCAAATACGTAATGAGCTAATATAGTTGATAATATCAACTTGATATTTACTCACCCACCATGATATGGTTTTCTTTTTCAGTATAGTTGATCTTAAAAATACGACATTTGACAAAAAGGAGTTAGGGACAATTGTTTATAGCATAATCACGATCAAATTCTTATAGAGAATGCATTAATTAAATTGCATCTCGATTTATGTATGTAAACTAAACCAAAGCACTAGAAGTTTGATGAAAAAAGAATTTAAGGTTCTAGATTTAAACCATAGAAATGTAGTTACGAGTGTTATGTTATTTCAAGTTGTAAACAACGTGACTGAAGAATTAAGAAATTTATTCAAAAAAAATTCAGTCTTCCTCTATTTTCTTTGGAGACCTATACCTTCTTGCATTGGATTAATTAACGCAGTCATATACCACTAACGTATCATGGTGTCCTTTAAAAAAAAAAAACTTATCATGATGCTTTTATTCTCGATCTCATTCCCATTGATTTATGTTGAGAAAGAGATTTTGGGGTTTAATGATGTAGACGATGATGCCTACTTGTGGGTACTATATAACATTAGATATTTCACCGTGAAGGGTACATATGAGACGGAGAAGTTATCATAACTTCATAAGCAGTGAAGACATTGTGTGGTTGTGCCATCAATGATGGCTTTGGTGGTACCACACTCTCCCATATGCAAGTTGGGAATTTTGCAGTGTCGCCCTTTTATGGCATTTTAATATTGAGTTTAAATTCCAAGGCTTTGCCTCTTTCGGACGATTGTAAGGAAACAAAAATTAAAGACGACGATCTTGTGATGCATCTTGTCGTTGAGACTCCAAAAGTGCCAAACCCTACTGATGATTCTGATTTTGATTTCTTTAAAGTTATGATCGATGAAACAATAGTTCATTTTTCCAATTTCTTGTGCCCACTTCTAATTTCCCACCTCGTCTCTTCTCACATGTCCCTTGGTTTTGGGTCATTATCACTAGCCACGACCATACAAAATTTGGGCATTCTTGAATTGTGTCCACCAAATTGGTTAATAGTGTTGTTGGATTACCATTAATTAGCCAAATTATTAAGTGCAGACCTGTTTGGTAATTTTTTGTTAAAGATGTTGAGTTGGAGATATTTTATGCTTATTCAGTAATAATATTATAAAATTATAAAATGGTTAATTGTTTAAATTGACCCTGTAAAATACGCGATGTGTGAAAAATTATCCTATAAAATAAAAATACATATTCTAACATTTATAATTTGAAATTCTTCTTATTTTTGACCCTATAATATACGCGTGTTCTAAAAAAGTGATCTAGAGATTGAATTTTTTCATAATTTTTTCAGGCTTCTTTAGGCTTTAGTGCTCATAAATATATTATAAAAAAGAGATAAATTACATAAAAATTGGGGGACGTATGAAGGGAAATCGTGATAATTAAAGGCAGAGGAAATGAGGAATTTAAAATTTTGATTTCCTTTCCTTTTCTAGAATTGTTACCTCTTGAAAAGAGTTTCGATCACATCAAAGTAACAGAGCAGTGCCTCTACTCATCCACACAAACGGTTCTCTTTTAGTTCCCCGTACTAGCTAAGCGATCAGGGGTTAAGAGGAAACTAGGGTTTGATTTTCATTTAGGGTTTCTCAAAAAAACGTGTAACCTTTGACTTCAACACAAGGGATATATTTATAAAACTACTTGTGTGCTCTACAAGTCAATAATCATTATTGGGCTTCTGTAATCATTATGCCTTTGTTTGTTTGCAGAGAAATAGAGAAGAGAGAAATAGGGGAGAGAGAAGTTGAGAAGAGATAGTGACTTTCTTTTGTTTGGTTCAGAGAGAAATTGGAGAGAGATAAATTGAAGAGATCAAATTCCAACTTTTTACTTTCTTCTATGCGATGCGAAGAAAAAGGAGAGAAAGGCTAACTAGTTGCTATAATTACGATATTGTCCATGCTTTAATAGTTTATTTGCTGTACAATCACAAGGGCCTCTCACGTTTTAATATTTTTTTACTATGTTATTGTTAGCTATTTAGTTTTTTTTTTTTTTTTTTTGCGTGGTGCTATGTTAGTTATTTAGTTTTTTTTTTAATAATTGTTAGTTATTTAGTTAAAAGCTAATAACATTTTTTTTCTTTCATAATAACTATTTTTTAAAACAAGATTCACAGTTTTTTTTAATAAGAGATTCCCAATTTTTATTAAAGAGCGATAACAATATATTTACTTTTATAAAAAAATTATAGATTTACAAAAAAGTAAATTTAAATTTGACAAAAAGGTTTTTTTTTTAAGTTGAAGTATAATTAAGATTAGATATATTTTTGTGAAGGGGCTTATTTGTCAATTCAAACTGTTATTACATTTCTCTCTTCTCTATTTCTCTTCTATCTTTCATATACCAAACAATACCTCATTTCTATCACATTTCTCACCTATTTCTCTCTTTTCATACGCTCTCTCACCTATTTCTCTCTTTACAACTTCTCTTGACAACCAAACACACCCTACAAAGTCAGCTTAAATTTTTCATTCAAGATTATGATTAGCATTTAGTAACAATAGTAATAGATTAATAATTAGTCTTAGGATTTAGTATTAGTAATAATAGGTAATAACCATAGTAGTTAATTAGATCGAGTCTGCATTGCATTTTGGAATTAATAATCAAATAACCACATAGGAGTTAATATCATAACCTAATTTAAATTTTATCAAGCGCAACCTTATCTTTGTTAGGAAAATTTTCTCGAACTTGCAATTGTTGTTTGTCATATGTAACCATGTAATCAACCAAAAACACACAATAAATAGAAACTAAAGAGGAAACTGAGGAACATAAGTTAGAGCACTTGAAGTACTACTAATAAACTATTTTACAATTGTTCACGGACCATATCTTACAACCCGTCCCGACCTGGCGTAATGGGCCGGGTCTTACACGGTCATGGGAAAAAAAAGACAAAAAATATGAGAAATGACATGGACATAACTGAAACAGGGACCAGGTTCGGGCTACCCGTCACATCCAATTTAATTTGAGGACAGATGATTTATTCAATATTATTTTACATACTCTTTTAGACTCAGTCTCTCACACGCGACTCTCTTTCGAAATTCTGACTTTCTATTTCAAACCTCTAACTCAGTCTCATGTCTTCACTCCTCCAGCTCAACCTCACAACATAACAATTGTTTTTTAAGTGACGATTGTACTCTTTAATTTATGCACCATTTATTTTGGCCATATAGAATACAAATTGTTAAGTAGTCTATAACATAATGTTGCTACTACTTTGTTGTCGTTGTTTCCTATGCTACTTTTAAAAATTGTTTCTTGTGACACATATTACCAGGCCTAACTCATCTTTCGTATACTCCTAATTCTCTGTGTTGGATATTTGTGTGTTGGTTTCACTTTTGCTAAAACAAATATTCATACATGATGTTGGATACGATGTTCCAACATCTTGGCACGGTTTAGTGTGCCCTGTTTGAGTGGCTTGGTTTTCGTGAGCTTTATCTTTTTAAGGAAACCACACCTTATTTTTGTTGACCAAGACGCGTGTTTTTTTGTCTAGAATCAGCTGATTTATAATTTACTAAAGTTGTGTAAACAATTTAGGAAACTTTGGATGTGGTTGGTTTGTTCCTAAAGGTGTTCCTACTTTTTAGGAGTTACCATATTTGTTACTGATTCTTGTGTAATAGATCACTGTTTGATATGGATTGTTCTGAAGCCCAACAAGATGTTATAACCCGTATTGCTTCAGTATAAATACAAGACTACAAGACCTAATTCACCACCGAAGCCGTCATTTCAAAAAGTCTACTTTTAGGGTTTTGAGTCTTTTGTGTGTCTACTCTTGTAACATGTTGATGCAAGTTTAGTACTGTTTTATTGTGAGTCTTTCTTGTATCAGTTTGATGCATGTTTAGGAATATGTTTTAGTTGTATTTGTTCACTACTCTGAAGCTTTTAAGCAAAGAGTTAGGTAGATTGTGCACTACACCAAAATCTATGAAGTACGATGTTAGTTGTTTGTGTTTTGAAGGTAACTTCATCATTTGATTGAGTCTGTAATTTGAGTATCATAGTGTCTGTGATCATTTTGTAGGGAGTGACATGGGATCTCAGATCTAGGAGTTCCTAGGTTGAAATCAATACGGGTAAGTCCTAGGTCTAGAGTTGTAAACGAGGAGTTTGCTGATAACTTAGAATAAGGACTACACTTGTGGATTCCTTCCTGGCTTGGTAGCCCCCAGATGTAGGTGAGTTGTGCCGAACTGGGTTAACAAACTCTCTGTGCCTTTTTATTTTTCTGTTCTTTATTTTCCTTGTTATTTTAGTTTACTGCTAGCCAGATGTTCTAAACATTACACTCAACATCCATAATCTGTGTTTGGTGTTGGAACATCGCATAGAACATTCTGTTGCTAGTGTGCCGGAATTTCAATTGGCATCAGAGCAGGCACCCTGCCTGTTTTAGGGTGAGCTGCAGGGAAGATACTTTCTGGCATAATGGACAAGGAAGGAGGATTTGTGAACAGACCAAGGAGATATGAGTCTACTAAAAAGGTGACTGCTCTTACTGGTAGAGTCTTTTCTGACACTGAGTCATGTGATGAAGAGTTGACCTATGATGACCTAACTACTTCTTATAAGGATCTATATGTCAGAAGTGCAGAGATAAGCAAAATGTTAGGGGAACAAAAGAAGGTCAATAGTAAACTGCTTACAGAAAGAAGTAATCATCTGACAAAGATCTCAGAACTCAATGATGAGGTAACTCTTCTAAACTCACAACTTGAATAGGTTAAGAAGCAAGTTGAAATGATGACAGATGATTCTACAATTCTGGATGATATGACAGAATGTCAAGGTAAAAGAAAGGTGAATGGTATAAGATTTGATTATAAACCTCTAAATCAAAAACAACGTAACAGGAAGTTTGCTTATGCATTAGAAGATCATGGGATGATAAGAAAGGGAAAACACGACAAAGATGTTAAGGTTATTGATCCTTCAGGAATAGATGTTGCTTCTACTAACAAGATAATGTTGAAGCATTCTCAAGGACATCAGAATGGAAAAAAGACAGTTTGTCCTTGGATTTGTCACCACTGCAAAAGAAAAGGACACATAAGACCTTTCTGTTATAAATTGTATGGCTATCCTAAACAATCTGAGCAGAAATCTTATGAATCAGAAATGAGAAATGTCAAGAAAGAATGGAAACCCAAAACTCCTAATGTAAGTTCTTCTATGACTTCCTCTGTGTCGATTAGTGTTCCACCTGTTTTGACTAAGTATGGCAACCTAGGTCAGTCTAGTTTGAATGTTGTTGATGCGGATAATACTATTGAGAAAGGTGTGTTTGTGTCTGCTTTTAAAACTGTTATTGCACCAGATATTGCGTTGGATGTTACAACATCTCTGGTTCAACTTGATCAAATAAGGTTTGTGGCTGAGTCAGCCTCTGATAATGAAAAATCCCAAAGTAAAAAGGTTTTTGATCATGAGGATGGTAATATTGTGTCTGTTGGTGATAAGAAGGATGAATCCGAAAGTAATGACCAAAGTGTGTGGAGTTTTCTAATTAGTTTGTCAGAATTTATGGCTCAAAAGGGGGAGTAGATGTGTGTGTTTGCTTTTTCCTGATGTTGTACCAGATGTTGAAACATTTGTTTGCATGTGAAGTTTTCCTGTTTTTGAAGTTCACCTTATTATGCATGCATGTATTCAGGGGGAGTAGTATTTTTTTGTTAGTAGTCACTCCATGGTTGTTTATTTGAGGGGGAGTGATACTGTGTTTTTTGTGCTTGGGTATGATAAGCGAGATGTGCTAAAGTATGTTGAAAACATTCAACTGTCTGCTTGTGTGTGGGGTATCTCTTTAGTTTATATGTTTGATGTGATACTTTTCTTCATGGTTGTGTGCTTTTGTTGATTTGAAGAAATGTATATGTGGTACCTCTGAAGTTGGTTGCTTGTGAGAGTTTATTTCTCTCTATTTTATCATGTGGGAGTTTATTTCTCCCTTGATCTTTCTGTGAGGCTGGGTTCTATTGTTATTCCGTTGTTGTGCATGCCTCTGATGTTCTTGGAGTTGTTCCAACGTTTCTTGTGCATTATTTTTGAAGATATTCTTTCGAAGTAATGTTGAAGTTTGTTACTTTCTTTCAAGATGAGTTCTTGTGTTAAAATGAAAGAAAGTAAGGTGGTATCTCTCTTCTTGTTTTATTGGCATCAGTTTGTTTTAGCCAAAGGGGGAGATTGTTGGATATTTGTGTGTTGGCTTCACTTTTACTAAAACAAATATTCATACATGATGTTGGATACGATGTTCCAACATTCTGGCACGGTTCAATGTTCCCTGTTTGAGTGACTTGGTTTTCGTGAGCTTTATTTTTTGGGTTAATAGTGTTTTTCACCCCTGTAATATATGTCATTTCCGGTTTTCACCCCTATAAAAATTTTGGTTTGATTTGCACCCTCGTAAAAATTTTATTTTCTGGAAAACACCCTTAATAGGCCATTCAAAAACCAAAATTTCTTGAAATTTTTTTTCTTCTGAAAATGGCCTATTAGGGGTGTTTTTCGGAAAATAAAATTTTTACGAGGGTGCAAATCAAACCGAAAATTTTACAAGGGCGAAAACCAAAAATGACATATATTACAGGGGTGAAAATCACTATTAACCCTTATTTTTTTAAGGAAACCACGCCTTATTTCTTGTTGACCAAGACGCATGTTTTTTTCTTCTTCTTCAGAATCAGCTGTTTTATTATTTCCTAAAGTTGTGTCAATAATTTAGGAAACTTTGGATGTGGTTGGTTTGTTCCTAAAGATGTTCATACTTTTTAGGAGTTACCATATTTGTTACTGATTCTAGTGTAACAGATCACTGTTTGATCTGAATTGTTCTGAAGCCCAACAAGATGTTATAACCTGTATTGCTTCAGTATAAATACAAGACTACAAGACCTAATTCACCACCGAAGCCGTCATTTCAAAAAGTATAGTTTTAGGGTTTTGAGTCTTTTGTGTGTCTACTCTTGTATCGTGTTGATGCAAGTTTAGTACTGTTTTATTGTGAGCATTTCTTGTATCATCTTGATACATGTGAATGACTGTTTGTTAAGTTGTAACTCGTTGTGCTACACCAAAGCTTTTAAGCAAGGTTGTAGTTGTTTGTTTGAAGGTAACTTCATCATTTGATTGAATCTGTAATTTGAGTATCACAGAGTTTGTGATCATTTTGTAGGGAGTGAGATGAGATCTCAGATCTAGGAGTTTCTAGGTTGAAATCAATACGGGTAGGTTCTAGGTGTAGAGTTGTAAACGAGGAGTTTGCTGATAGCTTAGAATAAGGACTACACTAGTGGATTTCCTTCCTAGCTTGGTAGCCCCCATATGTAGGTGAGTTGTGCTGAACTGGGTTAACAAACTCTTTGTGCCTTTTTGTTTTGCTGTTCTTTATTTTCCTTGTTATTTTAGTTTACTGCTAGCACGATGTTTTAAACATTACACTCAACATCCATAATCTTTGTTTAGTGTTGGAACATCGCATAAAACATTCTGTTGTTAGTGTGCCGGAATTTCACACTGAATAGACTTAGCATGTGTTTGGTTCTGCGGTGGCAAAAATTGAGTTTGATAAAATTGATTTTGATATAATTGATTTCGGTCAAAAGTGAGTTGAATGTAAATTGATTTATGTTTGGTTACATTGATGTGAAAGTGATTCCAATAAAATCATGTTGTTTGGATAGTTTGGATCAAAATTGCTTTTGCATATATAATTACTAAAATGGGTTTTAGTTGTATTTAGAATATATATTTTATTTATATTATTGCATTATTGAATTTGATAAAACTATAAAAATTAGTAAAAAAAATATTCAATAAAATTTGCATGTTATATTATAAATACGAAGTTGAACTGTATAGTACATATTATAAAAGCACGTTTGTTTGTTTTTTCCTTAAAAAAAAAAAAAATAAGCATGTTTTT
Organism: Medicago lupulina; assembly: GCA_958299785.1. Taxonomy (NCBI): domain Eukaryota; kingdom Viridiplantae; phylum Streptophyta; class Magnoliopsida; order Fabales; family Fabaceae; genus Medicago; species Medicago lupulina. The sequence goes on from OY283144.1 coordinate 66,682,588, forward strand.
TCAAATATTATTTTAATTATTCATGGTTAGTGTTACAGCAAAGGGCAAATGCCTTGTACAATGCTCAATCAATGTGCCAATAACTATGATTTACGTTTTCATTTTGACGGACAATGTTTTTTTAGGGACAATGTTTCCAGCAGAACCATAATAATCATATAAATATAATAATATAAGGGGTAATTGGAGAACTTTACAATCTTTGGTAACATTGCATTTGTAAAATCGATTTCACCAATTGGAAAAGCTACTATTTCTTGCTTCTAGTGAACGTGAGTCTGCAGCATAAGAATCAATTTTGTTGTTGAAAGCCAAACAACATCACAACATTACCAAATCACGTTTGAGCTGGGTAACGTGAGTTTGCCCCTCTCCACCGCTCAACCAAACATTGACTAAGTTTTGTAGAGACCGAAAATAATGTGTACCATAATAAGCAGCAAATAAAATCAGTGTATGCATAAACTACTACTATTTTATTGCTATGTCACTTATTGCCTCCATTAGTAAGACAAGATAATATTGAATGACTCAACTCAACTCAATTCTAATCATGTTTTTTGTTACTAACCCTGTTATTTGTTGCTGATTTACTATTTTTTTTTTCTTTATGTTGTCAGTAATTGGTTTGGTGCATACATACTTGGAAAGCACCAAAAGTCTAAGTAAACCCGTAACTAGTTTGAACATGCAGCTTAAATGTAATTTCACAGATATTTCGGTTACACTTACAAGAATTGGAATCGCCTTGTAATTTTTAATGTCCTTTTTGTTTTATTGTTTTATAGGTTAATTAGGACTTCAAAAAAAAAAACTTAAAACTTAAAACTTCAGTTCAAACTTCAAATTTCATAGGGCTAGGTAGCTCCAATATATGAGTATGAATGGCCCGAATATATTTGCAATGGAAGCTATTTATGAGACTGAAAGTGATAGATTCTGTGCAGGGATAAATAAGTCATCAAAATGTGTTGGTGGAATTTTACACAAAAAAGATAAAGCGAATTCCTAAAATCAAAGTCATGACGACAATAGATTTTTTTTTTTTTTTTTAAGATGACAATGCATATCTAATGACCCAATCCCGAGATCTTTAATTTTTTTTATCATTAACCTTTTCTTTTTGTACTACAATAGAGGTCTCAATAATATGGAATCAAAGGGAAAAAAAAATGTAAAGTGTACTCCCACACATACAAATCTCTAACCCTATTTTATTGACAAAATCTACTGTTGTACAAGAAATGGTGATATAAAATCTGAACTAGATGAACCCCTGAAATAGTAGTAATAACAAAAAAAAAAAAAAGTACATCTAATATGTATCCTCTAAAGAAGAGGTATAACCATAGACCTTTCATTTTGTCAAAAAGAAAAGAAAAGAAAACCATATAATTCTAATCTTTACCAACAAGTTAATTTATTATTAAATATATTTAATGATACTAAAATTATAAAATCAAAGCATTGTTAATCGTTTACTATTAGCCTATAGTTGTATGTCTTTCCATAATATGGACTAGTGAGCTACATAAAATTAACTAAATAGTTGGGTTCAAATAGTTAATGAATTCGAGTTATGTTTGAATCCTTTCAACAATATCAGAGTTCGTTCTTTGATAGAAATAGTCTTAACTGATCATGTTTTTACTTACATTTGGATTGAAGTCCACATTAATGAAAATATATTTCTCTTGTTGACGACGAAGTGTTGAGACTTAAAAAAATCGGTGGATTATTAGCAATCTGAGTGGACTTGTTTAGTTTATAATTCTTATAAAAATCATATTTAGCCAATCAAACGGTTAAATTAAAATTCATATTTACTAGATCAATTCTACAATTTTTTATAAAAATTTGAAAACAATTTTTTTTTTTATGTAAATCGGGTATCATCCGTGCGTAATTGCGGAGACTAATCTCTCGAGCATTGTGAAACACAAACATGCAGCGTGCTCTCCCTAAAAATAATTTGAAAACTATTTGATACTTCAACGAATAAAAATGAATCTATATAAAAAATAAAGGGTTAAATATGTTTTTGGTCCCAATAAATATATCAAATTTTCATTTTAGTCCCTCTAAAAAATTTCTTCAACATTTAGCCCCTATAAAATTTTCAATCACTACTTTTGTTCCCTATTTTGAAGTTAATTTTTGTATTTTTTTAATAAAATTGTGCAGAAATGTATAAAATATTGTAAAACAATTTCCCAAAAAAAATAGATTTTTTTTTACAAAACACAAATTAAATATGAGTTTTTAACCATAAACAATATATAAATTTATATTAAACTCATGTTTTGTTAAAAAAAATCTTAATTTTTTTAGGAGAGATTCTTATAATATTATGAATTTTTCTGCAGATTTTATTCAAAAATATAAATTCTACATATGAGTTTACTTTAAAGGAGGGACTAAAAGTGAAGATGGAAAATTTTTGAGGGACTAAAAGTTGAAGGAAATTTTTTGAGGGACTAAAACGAAAAGTTGACATATTTATAAGGACAAAAAACATATTTAACTCAAAAATAAATAAATAAATAAATAAATAAACATTTTAAAAGTTCATGGTGAAAACTACTCCTCATTTAAGCCACAGTGTATTTTGCTTATCTTAAAGTAAAAGTTAACATATACAAAAGCCCTAATATGATTCCCTCAAACCAAAAAAAAGCCCTAATATGATCGAACAATTAAGGTAGTTGTGAATGAATTATAAATCATTTACCAATAATAAAGAATTAATTAGTTTTTTTTTTTGACAAGGAGAATTTAATTAGTTCGTATCCATAATTCTTTTATATCATCGTTCCATTATACATCTCACATCTTGTTCAATTTTTTTTTTATACATCTCACATACCATATAGATATTTGTGAAGCTATTTTAAAAAAAAAATTGTTTTGTAACCTAACTCCTTGATAAGTAGAGCTGATCATTTCTTCAAAAAAAAAAAAAGTAGAGCTGATCATAAAGTAAGTGGAACTTAAAATAAATTTTAAATTAACTTTTTTAGAAAACAACAAATGTAATTGGGATTTTGTTTTAAGGATTAAAATTACAATCTTTGAAATAGTATTCTCAGGAAATTTATTCATTGTGTTTGGTAAATAATTTAATTTTTCAGAAATATTTTAAAAAGTTATTTAATTAAAAAATTTAAAAATTAAATAAAGGAGAGTTCCAATAACATGTATTTTATTTTTTTTCCTAATAATATGTTCCTTCCTTGAATTTTGGTCTAGTCCTCCCAAGATGTTTGGATGATTATCTCTTATTCACACGGGAACCTAATATTTCCACCCTTTAATATGAGAATAAAAACCTCAAAATTTATGGATAGATTATAGTGTCACGTATACAAAGATTTCTAAGATCCTATTCCCACCAATAAATTTGCAATCTATGAAACAAACACCAAGTTAGTAATTCATGTTTTTTTAAGGAAGTTAGTAGCTCATGTTGTGCATAATAACATTATAGCCAATGTACATGCTAAAGCGCTTGACAAGCAGCTCGCACAAATGTATCTTCTCAATGATCCATGAATTATGACGAGAATCTCTCAACAACTTCAACATGATTTACCTTTAGTCACTGGAAACATCACTTACAAAATTATGCACGAAGAGAAATACACACATTCTATTATGATAAGCGTCACACTATTCAATTTAAGGATCGAAGTATTTGCAAGTACATAACCCTCCTTGCGACGCAACACTGCCATTCTCTGTCGTACTCTAATTGCCGCCTAAGGTAAATTTTATGTAAATACTTAACATCATGTTTCATTCTCTTGAGAAATATAATTGGTTTTTCAATATATAGTAAAACTTGATGAGATAATTTTGTTTATATACTTCATATATACTTAAATCTGTATAAAAAGAATATAGCTGTAAATGGCTGACTGACCACCGTCTAATTTCCTAACATGATTTATCCAAGAATTAATCAATCCCATGTTTTTTTACCACGCAATTAATTAAGGACAGACATAGTAAAAATTGAAAATGCAATACCAAAACAAATTGTTTCTGTTTATGGTGCAAGTTTGCAACTGGAAAAGTTGCATTGTTTAGCTAAAACATCTACGTCTACTACTTATTTTCAGCAAAAAATCATCTCTCCTTCAAAGCATCTCTCTCTATCTCTATTTCTCTCTCTTATACGCGTAATTGTTACTGGTATGAAAGAAAATATATATACAAAGAAAGAAAGGGCTATAAATAGGGAGAGTTAGAAGTGGAATTAAGTATATAGTGCAGTTTCATTTCTTTGGGATTCCAAACTTTTCCCAAACCTGAAACTAAGGTCTGTATACAACTCCTCTCTCTCTCTTTCATCATTTGTTCTTTAGTTCTTCCTATAACAAATTAAACAACCCCTTATGGAACCACCACAAACTTATTTATCACACACTCATCATCTTTTTTTTCTCCCTTGCTTGCTCCAACTTTCTTTCTCCAATTTTCTCATCAACACTTGTCTTGTCTTTGAAAATTTATTTTATGTATTTTAATATCTTTTTTATGACCTAATTATTAATATCTTTCATGAGATGGCTTCTGAAAGAAAAGTGAATATATAAATTGAAAGAAATAGGGTTTAATTTCGGTGTGATTATTATTATTTGTGTATTTTATTGGAGCTTGGTACACTTGTACTAGGCTTTAATTTGATTATGAAATAATTATTTTTCTTATACAGAATTATTATCTTTGCCTTGATCTAATTAATTAAGTAAATCAAAAGGGTCTTTCATCTAATTATTTTTTTATAAATTTAATTAATTTCTTTTGAGTATATCAAGTTTTGTTTGAGAAGATGAGGTTTTCTGGTCCTAATGAGAAAATAGATGAATTTTATTGTTTAATTTGCTTCAAAAACACACACAAACATACAAACCAAAGGATTAGTATCATATCCTTTATGGATCATCTCCAAACCATGTTTATTTTCTTAGATCTTGGTCTTAATAATTTTCAGCATTCACAAAATTGAATATTATGTTTGATCTTGCCCTAGCTAACTTCAGTATGAAGTTTATATGGTTCCACACAATATATTTGATAAATATCATTCTTGAATTTTCATACTAATAAATAATAATGGATTTGATTTTCTTAGATCTAGTTTCCTAGGACCAATTTTAAATTTTTTTTTATATGATATGATTTATAATTTATATCCTTTTTGTATGTTACTAATTAATTTAATGAATTTTATTTATTTTGAGTATAGAGTTGATCAGAAAAATGGGGAGGGGAAAGATTGAGATAAAAAGAATTGAGAATACAACAAATAGGCAAGTGACTTTCTGCAAGAGAAGGAATGGACTTCTGAAGAAAGCTTATGAGCTATCAGTTTTGTGTGATGCTGAAGTTGCTCTCATTGTCTTCTCCAGCCGTGGCAGACTTTATGAATATTCAAACAACAAGTATGTTCATTTTTATTTTTATTAATTATTAACTTCTATTCATTCTGTTATGCAATTGTTAGTTAATGATTACATTACATTAATTGGTACAACAAGTTACCATTAATTGTTGGTCATTTTGGGTAGATCTATTGAAAATTTATGCCCGTGAACTAGGACAGTGCCCTTGATATATATATATATATATATATATATATATATATATATATATATATATATATATATATATATGATACAACTCGATGTTGTCTATTTCGTAATTGGAATCAATCACTTCAGTTTGCAAGAGTTTTTACCGATTATATTGACTACAGTTAAAAAGTACAAGAACTATATTTTCCCCCTTCAATTATTTACCTTTTTTTTACAAATATTTACTTAAAGATGGTATTAAATCATTTTAAAAAAATAAAATTGGTTTATACTATGCCTTCTTTAATCCTTTTTTAATGATGGCAGATTCTACTTTAATTTCATAACCCTAAAAGCATCATGAGTAAATTTCAAGAACTTAAGCTTACCTAGTTTATATACCTTGTTGCCCATTCCTTTTTGTACCCAAAAACAAAAACCATGTTAACTGTTAAGCATAATGATGGATTAAGTGTATGTTTGGAGAATTTTGGAGGTGTAATCAAAATTGAGTCTAGAGGTAATTTTGACATGTTTGATTGTGTTTCACTAAAATTGATTTTGTCTCTAGAATTAATTCTTTAACTTTGCAACTAAAACTTGTAGATCTTGACTCCAAAGGGAATTTTTTTACTTTCAATTTATGATTCGAGTAACTTTTACGTATATGTACTCACATATAAACTATTTTATATTCAATTTACTTTTAACAAAAATCAATTTTACATGATAAATTAATCCAAAATCAATTTTCTCACAACAGAACCAAACGCATGTTAAAAACCACGTCAAATTTAATGTTATGTTTAAAAGCACTTTTTGTCCCTTTATTTTAACTTAATCGAAATTTTAGCCCTTTCATTTCAAAAACCAGTATTTTGGACCCCTATTATATATTTCTTGGATTTTTTAAGTCCCCCATCAATTCTAGTGATTTGTCACTCTAGTGTTGGCTTTCTTACTTTTTATGTCATTGATAGTACTTTAAAAATGATTCAGATCAGTTTTGGTGATTCGAATCAGGTAACCTAGTGATTAACACGACATAACATATTTTGTCAAAAAAAAAAACACATCATAGTATATTTAAAAATGATTCAGAGAAAGAATAAAAAAAATATTATAAATAAGAGTACTTTAGTGTGGCAATGATATAATGATGAAGTTGACCTACAACAAGTGAGTGATATGTTGTAACAAAAAATTGAGATCATGTAACGAGAATAGCATATATAAGTGTTTTGTTTTGTTCACGTAAGTACATACATATCAATCAAAACTTGTCTTTTTGCCATCCAATTTCGGCTATTCAATTCTGTTTCATGTTAAAGAGACAGAGAGTTTGATGATTTTATGTGAACATATTGTACCATAGTTTGGGTTATATATATGTTACCTTTTTCTTTTTTACAAAGATTTGCATAAAAAGGGTGAAACATTGGACTTAGTATAGGATTTCCATTCTCTTTGTTTAAAACTTTCAGTACTACACGCTACACAATAGTGAAGAAGAGTACATTCAAGTTCAACAGTTAATAATTTAGTTATAGATCACATATATATTTCAAAAGTACACTAAGATTCTATGTGTCATCGTATTCATCATATATATATGGACATGTTATGGAGTGAGTTTAATAACTTTTTTCATAGTACTATTGTACTTAATTTATATGTCATAAAGCTATTGGCTATTGCTTTCTCTTTGTACCAAAAAAAAAAAGCTATTGGTTCTCAATTGTCTCACCCTATATATAGTTTCAAAATCAATTAATACTATTTTAACTAATTGATTTTAGAAGGCTTTGGTTTTAAGTTATCTTTATATTTCACCTTTTGGTTTTAAGTTTTTTTGGTTCCATTTTAATATTTAAAAGTATTTTTGTCTTTTATTTTTATTTCAGTACCTTAAATTACATTAGACGTTCTTTAAGTTACAAACATGTTAAAAACTTTGGTCCATATTATATTACTTTCTATCATTTGTAACTTAGGGATATCAAAATTGAATGAAAAAAATCATAATGAATCAAAGTGTCTAACATTTGTAACTTGAGAGATCAAAACTAGAACAACCTACCTGAAATCTAAAAAGTAACTTAAGGTCCAAAAAATAATTAAACCATTTTAGAACTAATTAATGATATTTTACTATATATCAACAATAATAATAATCATGATTGAGTACACTGCTGGCCAGCAACATCGTAAGAGACACTCAGTTTTGATCCGTTCCAAGAATTTGCACTCAAATGGAACCATGCAGTCTCTACAATTTTTTCCATTTAGGTGATAAGAAATATGAGAATCTGTGCATATATAGATAGAGAGTAAGAGAGAGAAGGAAAAAGTCTTGGCTATTAAAATTTGTGATCTTGAATCCGATTTGCTTGCTCTTGTCTTGTTGAGAGAAAATCTCTTACCTTTTCAAAGTTCATGTACTTTCATCGCTTTATATATTATATTGTCTACATTTTGACCAGTCTCAGCTGAAAGTTCATGTTCCTTCCTTGTACATGGAAAGAAATAAAATAAAAAGTCAGTTTTCTGTGTACAGAACCTTTGTCCTATTGGAAGTTCCTTTTGCAACAATTAAGAATATATAAGGACAATATTGCATGCTTGCATGCATTCAAATATATATATATATATATATATATATATATATATATATATATATATATGAAACAGTCAGAATAATCAAAACCTAAGGTCCTGATTTGTAATTACTAAAAAGATTAATTAATTGTAAAGAGATGCATTGTATCGTATGATATTAATCCTTGGAGTGAGATCAAGAGTTAAGACTAAAAAAGTCTCAAGATGGATTTCTACAAAAGAAAATTATTTGTGGTATATAAACTGTTTTATAGCTGAATGGATACTATGAATGCATGCAAAAATCAAATATTATCCTTATAATTATTTTTAAGTTATTAATTGTGGCAAAAGGAACATAGAATTAAGGTAAACAAAGTTTTTTTACACAAAATTGTTTTTAATTTAATTTGTTCCATATATAAAGTGAAAGTACAGAGATGAAAAGACAAGAGATTTTTGTCAGAAGAAGACAAAAAAGTTTGACCAAGCAAATTAGATTTAAGATCAACCTGAATCTAAGCTAGCTCACTTTTCTCTCTTTGTATGCACAGATTCTCATATATCTTATCACCAAAATGAAATAAATAGCAGTGACTAAGTGTGTATGATAGATTGAAGAAAATGATAAACATTTCTAAATGATTCTTGTATGTTGCTTGTAGCATAAGGTCAACAATTGATAGGTACAAAAAAGCTTGTTCAGATCATTCAAGTACCACCACTACCACTGAAATTAACGCTCAGGTAACCAAATTACACATTGATCTAGTTTATAACTAGTTTGAATTGATTCAGTTTTATTTATATATCATTTTAAAACATTGAATGAATTCAATATTTTGGCAGTATTATCAGCAAGAATCTGCAAAGCTGAGACAACAAATACAGATGCTGCAAAATTCTAACAGGTAAATTGCCTAGATACCTTTTTATAAACAAATGTTACTTGTTACTATATGTTATTTTTTAAAATTATAAATGTTTGTTATTTTGTTAATAAAGAATTTCTTATCACTCCATCATATGTTCCTCCTCCAAATGTTAGACTTGAGAGGGGTTTTTGGAGAGGAGGATTTTGGAGGGCTTAGTCTATATTTTAATATATAATTTAATTATTATATAATGCAAGGTATTTTAAAAACAAATTGAAAATTACAATGATAGAAAATCAGTAATTCAATCAGACTTTAAATTTATTCATTAAGAATATTTTATAGCTTGCTTAATTTAGAAAAGAAAAATAAGTATTCTTCTCCCCTCCCCTCCAAAATCTCCCTCACAAAAGACCCTTAGTATGTTACTAGTGGATCATAATAGTCGGAGTTTGAATTCGGCCTAATCTTTCTCAAACTATTTTGGATATCTCGGCTCAACTACTTGAGCTATACCTTCTTTTGAAAAGTACAAATTTCAGACGGAACATTTTTCGTCGAAATATTTTTCGTCTGAAATTATATTAAATGTTCAGACGATTATGGACGGGTTGCGCATAAATTATCACCTAAAAGATTATGTCTCAAGGATGTGATCAATGTGTTAGATCCCAGTTTCTATTACAATGATTCATTGTTTTACTATTTAAGTATTGCTCTTAAGCCTATATAGATGCAGCTAATTGATTGATTAACTAGCTATTAATTTGTTTCTAAATTGTAGGCACTTGATGGGTGATGCATTAAGCACACTCACTGTGAAAGAACTGAAGCAGCTGGAGAACAGACTTGAAAGAGGAATCACTAGAATTAGATCTAAGAAAGTAAGATTAAATTATTTTAATACCTTGTTAGTTAAGTAATTAATTAACATGATAATTAAGTCTTTTGGTCCCCCTTAATTAAATACCTTGTTAGTTAAGTAATTAACATGGAGATTAAGTCCTTTGGTCCCCCTAATACTTAATATGTTTCTTATTCTGTTTTCCTTTGTATTGCTTTCAGCATGAGATGCTACTGGCAGAAATTGAATACTTTCAGAAAAGGGTAATTCACAATTTTTCTTTTATTTCTTTCATTCAATTTCTAGGTTATATTTGATCTTTCCCACTAAAATTCCTTATTACCACTAATTAATCATATGCATTATTTCCTTAGGAGATTGAGCTGGAAAATGAAAATCTTTGTCTTCGGACTAAGGTTAGTATACAAAAATGCTTTTGTCCCCTTCAATTACATAGTTTCAAGTATAAGGCTAAAAAAAAAATTCTTCTACTTATTGATCAAGTTATATTATAGTTTAAATTTTATTATTTGGAATAATGTTGCCTTTTGAAATACTATTAAACTCTTGCTTGCATAAAATTTGATTTTTGTCCTTTAAACTATATATGTGTGTGCGCGCGCAGTATTTGTTACTACTACTAATGAATCTAAGCAATTTGGTTATTGTCTTTTAAACTAAATATGTCTTTAAACTATATATATGCAATATTTGTTACTACTATTAATTTGGTTTTTGTCCTTAAAACTATATATATAAGCAAATGCAGATAAATGATGTTGAGAGGCTTCCTCAAGTAAACATGGTTTCTGGACAAGAGCTGAATGCAATCCAGGCATTAGCATCACGTAATTTCTTCAATCCAAACATGATGGAAGATGGTGAAACTTCCTACCATCAATCAGATAAGAAGATTCTTCATCTTGGGTAAGTTTTTTGCAAATAGTAGAAAGACTAGCAAGTTGTTCATTAGCATCTCGGATTTGATCGATTATGCTTTTACCAATAATCATATACAATATTTTTATTTGACAAATGATATTTTGACACATCAAATTCGATGACAAATATGATTTTTTGGTAAGCGGTGACAAATATTATGTTCATTAGTTCAGTAAATGGTTTAACGCATTTGAGTTGATGGTTAATGAATATAACAAGGTGTTACATTTCATTAACTATGCTTTTTAAATATGTATATTTGAACACAAATTATGGTTAAAGAACATTCAAATTAAATGATTAATTTTATAATTGAACACTTGAATATCGTGATTAATTGTATTTAGCTTATGGTTAATAAGTTGCGACTTTTTGTTATATTTATTAACCGTTTATTAAACATAATTAACCATATATTTGAATCGTGTTAACCATCAAATTGATTGTTGAAATATGATATCAAATTCTTTGTCAAAATTACAGAGTTATTTTTATCTTGGCTACAAGAAGTGGATACATGAAATTACTACTATTTTCTTACATGTTACATCTCATGGTGTTTTCTTTTTTTTGCAAAAAAAATGTCTTTTTTTTTCTTTTCTTTTTTTCTGATGTGTAGCTTTTGCTGATGCAGGTGATGAATAATATATTAGCATTTGCTATATGACTACCTATCCAATTAGCTATTGGCTAAAAGCATTATTAATTACTACCATTTCTATTAATGCTTATTAGCCCAAGTGACCAATTAAGTCCTTAACTTTTCTCCAATTTATATTATGGTTTTTGTTTTTTTGTGAAAGCATATTATGGATTTTATGTATGTGTGTGTTATTATTATGTCAATGTATGTTTTTAGATCAAATAATACTAAATAATATATATATGTATGACGATTGAGGATGAGCTAGTATTAAGTATTGTGGAACCACTTTCATATATTCTTTCACTCCCAAGCAACATGTTCTTCTCTGATTTGCATACTTTTCATACTTTGAACCTGTGCAGACAGTTGCAAGTTATTCTCAATGATGAAAGTACATCCTTTGAGCGTGTGGTATAAAAAAACAGCTTTGCAAATTATGCAGACAAAACATTATAGCCCACGACTTGTACGTTGTATGTGCTCTTAATACTCGGTCATTCAGAAGGAAATGAAATAACAATACAAAATAATAATACAACAAACACAGCTTTAAACTGTACATCACCTTATGGTTCTCTTAAATGACATTCTCATCAAACTATTATCGAGATGAAGGCCTCCATCAATTGTTTCACTCGTAGAAGAAAACAAAAACAATTTTCAGCGCAGGACTGTGAAACACCACCTGAGTACGATAAAAATCAAACAAAATGATATACCTCCATTCTCATAGAAAGAACAACCGAAAAGCAAAACCACAAACAAGTGCATCTATTCGCCCAGTTCTACTCCCCCTTGAAGAAAACTCCATTGCATAACCATTAACCACTCATCCCCACACCAACAATTAAAAGAAATAGAAAACAACAATAATAAGAGCATCATCCAACACATACCACACTATGTTACTAAGTATTTTTACAGTCCAAGACTTTGAAACAATAAGTGGCTGCAAGACAAGGTACTTGAAAACCCAATATATTAACTGCTAATTTGGTAGCACTGCCTTGGAAAACTCATAAAGCAAATGATAAACAATTGAGTTGAAGCCAAACTTGACAACAATCTTAACGACATGTACCGATGAAGAAAACAAAAACAATCTCGGGACAGTGAAACACCACATCGGTTCAATAAATATCAAATAAAACCATATGCCTTCATTCTCATTACAAGTTACAACAACACCCTAAAAGCAAAACCACGGTCAAGTCTATTCATCAAGTTCTACTCCCCATCAAAGCAATCAAAACCAAAAATGCAACGCAACGGAAACTCAACAGCAATAACAATCATTATAATCATAAGAGCATCATCCAACAAATTTCAAACAGAGCAGCAAATAAACTAAGATGATAACAAGCACTTTTCATAAGCTTGTCAAGGAAACAGCTTAAGAAGATACAATTTTTGTTAGTGAGAACTTATGAATAAACATAAAAATTTATTTATTTGCATAAGCTATTTTTTGATAGCTCAAAAACAAGTCAATCCAAACAGGCCTTATTCTTATCATTCAACTTTGCAATCAACACAACAAAAACAAACTAAACACAGCAGCCAAAACAAGTCATGATAATTAACAATATTATCGTGTATTCAAATTTCGCAATATCATATCAATGATATCACATAGTCGCGTACATCATAAAAACTGATAATAATGAGAATCAAACTTCAAAACCTAAAACAAAAAAGGACAAAAATTTCTTATTAAATCCTATCAATATCCTCATCCTCAAAATGAACATAATCATTAGCATCACCACCATCAACATCATCATCCATCCCACCACCAATCCCTTCATTAAGCCTAATCGATTCCGGAATCTCATCATAAGCCTTCAACAATCTCGCCTCATCCGGCATATATTTCAATATCACATCAGCTTTATCATCCTGATAATCACGTAATCCAACAAGAATGATATCTCCGTTAGCAATCCAAACCTTCTTATGCATCTTACCGCGGATATGACAGAGACGCTTTCGGATGTTGTTGTCGTTGTCGATGCAATTCGCGTCGCAGCGTCCGTTTCCGAGCATACGGATAACCTGTGCGTATTCTTGACCGTCTTCTTTGAAGATGAGTTCGCGTTTCTCATCGTCAGCTTCGTTCTTTCCTCGCTTCCGATTCTTTCCTCCCTTTCCCTTGTTCTTCGGCATGGTTGGCTGATTACCCTTTCTTCTTCGACGGCTTCGACTGCTTTTTTTTCTTCTCTAAACGTAAACGAAAACGAAAACCCTAGGTGTGTTTTTGTTGCAGGATTCGATAATCTATTCTTTTTTTATATGTTCGTATAAAGACTCTTATGTCCTCGCATTTTCTTTTGACTCCCTCTGAACTTAGCTCAGTTGGTAAGTATTGCATAATTTATGTGGGGGTCGGGGTTCGAACCCCGAACACCCTACTTCTTCACATTTAATTACGTGAACTTTAGTCATTTGGCTAGTAGACAAAACAAACCCTTTCAAACCTCCGATTAATTAATTTAATAAAAAGTAATATCAATTTTTTAAAATAATATATTAAATTAGTCTATAATGTGTTTATATAAGGAACAAATTATTCACTCTTCTAAATTACTACAAATAGAGTGGCTAATTTTTATTTGGGTCTTGTTAACAAACTAAAAATAAAAAGAAAGATTAACTTTTGCATTAAAAAGAACACCTTTTCAACTTAAAAGAGTAAGAATACACAATTTTCAAAATAATGTTTCCTTTTATAATTCTTTAACAAATACCCATGGGCACTTGTTAATATTTTCCTTTTTATTTTGTATGAAAATTTTACTTACTAATTTGAGTATTATTTTTTGTCAAGAACTTAATTAGATCATACCAAATTGTGAGTAACTATATATAATACTAAATAATTATTAAAACGGTAGTATTTAATTGCACTTTTGACCTTATAAATAACATGATTGTGCGATTGTGGGTCAAATTCTTTGATATTAAATAATGTTAGTGTGAGACTGTCTGATTTGGCTCGAGATTTGTATATTGAAGATGTGATTTTCGTCAACAAAAGATTTTGTATGTTAATTACCCTATCACAGAGCTTATCTATTATCATGAGTATTTGCGACACTGTTTGTAAGATATTATAGAGACAACTTATGACAAATGTTACACATACCTTTTGGTCTGTCAAATCTCTCAAGAAAGTCGAGGAAGCACTACTCTGTTTTTGCCTCTGCATTGTAGAAGTTTTTTTTTTTTTTTTTACATATTTTTTAAAAGGTTCCAAACTTGTAATAAGCAAAATGACACATTTACACACCAAACGCTTGCTTTCAAAAATTTCTTGTTACCGTATAATTATAAGGTTGAACCTCCATAACATTTAAGGTTTGTTTGACGACTCAAATAAGAGAGCGAATGAACAAAGTGAGAACGGTTAGTTTGATGACTTAGATAAGAGAGCGAACAAATAATCAAAGTGAGAACGGTGGTCTCAAGTTCAATTCTCACCTCCAACAAATACTAACAATTTAACGATCAACATATACTAATGCTAAAAATAAAGTGAGAATTAAGCATAACAAAGAAATGACTAATATTGTGGGTATATGATCTAGGTGGGGGTACAAGTAGAAAATCCAATACTGAAATTAATATTGATAAGCCCAGTTTGTGTTGAAAAAGAAGAACGAAATAGCAATATCAGAGAAAAAAAATTCGAAGTTAGTTTCATTTCCGAAGAAGAAGAAGATGAAGGCGCGTTCGGAAAAGGGAAGAACGAAAGTAGTGATACGGCATTTACCACCTTCTTTAACCGAATCCGATCTCATTCAACACATCGATAACCGTTTCTCTTCTCGCTATCACTGGTTCGTTTTCCGTTCCGGCAACACCAGGTTCTTCTTCTTCTCTCACAAAACCCTAACAATTCTGTTTCATTTTTGTTGATAATGCTTATCGAAGTTCTTAATCTTAGTTTTGCGTTTATAATTATGATTATCGAAGTTCTTAATTGTAGTTTGCGTTTTTATTGTGATTATTGTTGTTATGATTATGCATGATTTGTTGAAGTTGTTAATCTTAGCTTTGTGCTTATAATTATGATTATTGAAGTTGTCAATGTTTATTATTGTGATTTGCTGTTGTTCTTCTCTTGCAAAACCCTAACGATTCAGTTTCATTTTTGTTTATAATGATTATTGAAGTTCTTAATCTTAGTTTTGCGTTTTTTATTGTGATAATTGTTGTTATGATTATGCTTGATTAGTTGAAGCTGTTAGTCTGAGTTTCTCATTTATAATCATAATTATTGAAGTTTTTAGTCTTAGTTTTGCGTTTGTTATTGTGATTATTATTGTTCTGATTATGTGTGGTTTGTTATTGTAATTGTTGTTGTTATGTTTATGTGTGATTTGTTGAAGTTGTTAAGCTTAGTTTTGTAGATATAGTTGTAATTATTGACGTTGTTAACTTAACGGTAGTTTTGCGGTTTTTGTCGTGATTGTTGTTGTTATGATTTTGTGTGTCATTTGTTGAAAATTGATATGTGCAGTTATAGGAATCAAAAGTATGCGAGAGCGTATCTAGACTTCAATTCACCTGATGATGTTTTCGAGTTTGCGGAGTTCTTTAATGGACACGTTTTCGTTAACGAGAAAGGTGAATTTTTCTGTTTCCAATTCATTTCTCGTGGTTTTTGTTTTTTTTTTCTCTCTTTTTGTAGCGTTTTGTTTTTCATATGCAATATGGAACGTAGCTTTTAAGGCATGTTTGGATTGGGTCATTTGAGCGTATTGACTATAGTATAAACATTTGTGAGACTGTTTGAATGAACTTATGATAAACAACTTATGCATGTCCATAAGCTGTTTTCAGTTTATTTCCATAGGCTCTCTAGGATAACTTATGAAAACAACTTATAACTTACATGAATATAATTTTATTTTATTTTATCTTTTGTTATAGAAATAGCTCATATATAAGTGCTTATTTGATAAAAGTTATAAGCGCTTAATTAAGTTGTTTAACTAAATAGAACCTTAATTCTTTAGACCTGAGTTATTATGTTTTCCATTTAAACCTTCACTTGTTAAATGGGTTAGTAGTTGCTCAAAAAAAAAAAAAAAGGTTAGTAGTTATTGTACTGGGAACTCAATTTAATGTTTTTCGCAGCGTAATTGATGTTAGTAGACTCAAAATTCTAACTTTCATTCCGGTATTCTGTTTATCATAATTTGTTTTCTTTCCTTTCTAAATGTTGATTTTTTTTTGTGCCATGCAAAATATTAATGCTTGATATTCAATCAGGTGTCCAGCATAAAGCAGTAGTTGAGTATGCACCTTCTCAGCGTGTTCCAAAGCTGAGTACCAAAAAGGATGGCCGTGAAGGGACTATATATAAAGGTATCAATGTAGTTGTCATTTTTGTGCCATCGAGATATAAAAGTGTTCTAATGCTAATTGTCTAGGTTAACGGCATCTGCTCTTCATGTTTATGATTATTGTTTTTTAATAAGGATAGATCCAGACTATCTCGAGTTCCTCAAACTCATTTCAAAGCCTCAAGAACATCTTCCGAGTGCAGAAATACAATTGGAAAGAAAGGAAGCTGAGCAAGCTGGTTAGTTATTTGTTGACCACTTTTATTTGATTTACACTTATTAAAGCAGACGCAGTCTAATCACTATTCTCGTGTAAATGTGTTTTGAGCAAGCTGGTTAGACTTGTATGTAGGTAAATTTCAGTACCATTTGTCTCATATTTTCTCCTCCTTTCCAGGGGCTAGCAAGGAAGCACCTATTGTCACACCCCTGATGGCATATATACGTCAGAAGCGTGCTGTTGACAGTGGTCCACTGGTAAATGATTCTGGGACTTCTGAGTACTTTTTGTTTTTTCTTATACAAAAAGGGGTGTAGTAGTAAAATTTTATGTATGCTCCTCATAGCTATAAGCGTTTTTTATAAGAATGTGCTTTGGAGATTGACCTTGAATTCGAGTAAGAAAGACATTTCGAAATATATATTGTGAGCTGTTGGTTTTCCCTCCTTATTCTTTTAATTCTAATAGTTACTACTAAATGCTCTGATGCTAGAACATATTCTATCTATGGTTCATGCTTTAAGTGTCTCATTTGCCTCTTGTTTAAATTCTCGAGGAATTTGGTATCATAGTGTTGAATAAGAGAGAAAGAGGCAAAATATTTTGAAACTGTGTGTTTCAACGACACAGGAGTCTCTTTATTATGTTTTAAAAGCAAATAGTGCAATAGAGATACAGAATATTCTACCCTTATTTATGTGATATGATATGCCTGTCCTACGTTGTTATCAAGTAGCAGCCATGGCAGAGTGCTCTGGCAAAAAATTTGCCATCCGCCATGACCAATCTGTGAAGGATGGCAGCACAATGATGTTTATGTCGGAGATAGCAACTTAATATAGCAGAATTTTGGCCTTCTGCTATGGTTTGCCATCCGCAATCCCTGTCACAGATTCACAGCCCATGCAATGAGTACACAGATCATAATTTTATTTTCAACACATAGCATAACTACTTGGAAGCATATTCATATGACTTATATGAGGGAGTTTTTTGAAAGAACAACAATTATATTTGAGCAACTAAAACTTTGGATTGGATTCTAACTTACTGCTTCAAATGTATTTGAACAATTATATTCATGCTTGGGGTTACAACTGTTTGAAATGAATTTTTATTTTGTTCTTTCCAACAGGGTTTTTTTTTTTTTTAATGATGCTT
The DNA here is from genome assembly GCA_958299785.1 of Medicago lupulina. Taxonomy (NCBI): domain Eukaryota; kingdom Viridiplantae; phylum Streptophyta; class Magnoliopsida; order Fabales; family Fabaceae; genus Medicago; species Medicago lupulina. The sequence continues at coordinate 66,700,804 of OY283144.1, forward strand.
GAGCATATGTACTTAGCTGATTCATCCTTCCCCCTTTGTTAGCTCTCTATACTTTTTGGGCCTTCAATGGGTCTGGTGAATTTTGATTTTTTAAAAATGTGGAAAATTCACTAAAATTTGTTGGTATGCATTGTTCATTTATATTATTATGCCTTCACGTGATTGTGGCTTTAATCTTCGACTCCTGTTGGATGAAATTATTCTGGTATTATTATACATTAGAAACTTATTAAATTACAGAAAAATATAAGTTAAGATGATCTCCTGCTTGGGTATATGCTGACATGCAATACTCCACATCTTGTGTCAGGTTTCATCGGCCGCAACAAGAGTTGGCAGAAGAGCCAGAGCTATGCAAGGCAAGCCTGGCCCCAGTAATACCAGACGGGGATCCGAAAAGAAAAAGGTGAGCCTTTACAATGAAGTTCAAGTAAATATTATTATATTGCTGGAGGCAATGTATGATCACTTGACTCATTTTGAATGCCATGACTTTGTTGACATAAAAGTTGCAACTTTCCTATTAATTTTTATTAGTGCCATAAAGACAAGAGAAACCATACTGTTATTGCCTCCTTTGTAGCAATCTTAATTTTATGTGTAGCATCTTAATATTCAATTAGTATTTGTCTACTAAGTGGCCGAGAAATAATATTTTGTCATCTTATTGTTGCTTGGAAACCAAAATGTCTGAAATGGTTAGGGGGCTGCTAAGCTACACAACACGATGATGCCATAACAGCCACTATGGCCGTTACTGACTATAGAGGCATTAGGCGTAGTTAGATATACGCACACTCATGCATACTATTATTAAAATGATTTATTAATTATGTAAACTTTGTGAATCTTCATAAACTGAAGATTTCAAACTATTCTGTTTTATTTTCTTTCCAATTTGGATTTTGTTATTAATAATTTAATTTTCTATTTAATTACTATGTATTTTATATTTCATCAATAGAATAGATTACAAAGGTGTTAATTATTATTGATACCTGTGCAGACAATTTTAAATTCATTAACTAGTCAATTGCTTGGCTCCTTATGTCTAGTTTTTAATTTGTTTCTCAACTACACCTAAAGAGGGCAAGAATGGGTGCTGCAGCATTTGCATGAATCACCCACCAACACCCGCAGCTAAGGAGGGGACTGGCCAGTTTTAGCCTCTGGCTCTGCACAAAAAAATAAATGAATGTGTTGGGGTTTGACGTCCACTCAAGAAGGGAATGTACATTCAGTGGGTTATGTATTTGGCCAAGTGGGTTGGGCTGTGGTCTAAACCCATTTTATTCTATTCTTTCTATTTCAATAAACAATCAATTAATTCCGCCAGAAAAAAGCAATCAATTAAGAAGGAACTTACTGAACCATTCCCTCCTTTCCAGTCTATTATCTTTTATCTCATGCTTTCGTTCTTTTATCAAAACAAAGCAAATCCAAACAGTGACTCAACCTTTCTCTATTTATATTTTGATTTATTTCCATTCTCCTTTTGGGTGTGGCAACATGTCCCACATGCGAGGTGTGGCTGAATTGACCTAGATAGATGTGAATTGAAACACGGGTTCAATCAAGTTAGCATGGTAGAGGGAGGGAAGTTTGTCTTCCCTTTATGTCTTCAGATTGTTTGATTCTCCTGTTGTTGATATGTAGATGTTCTATTTGTGCTTGCAAAATCACATAGATTTGTTCCACTTAATGAAAATTAGTTTTGGTTGTCAGTATGTTCAGAAGGACAATATCAAGAATGCTAATCGGAAAGATTCGAAAGACAAATCTTCCTTTACTGTGGTCCCCAGGCGTGAGGACCATTCTTCTGAATCAAGTATAAAAGGAGTATATGAAATTGATTCTTGTAAGTCATCTTTTCTTCCTTTAGATTTTGTTAGATCAGCTTTGTCATGTGAATATCTCTGGTGTGGTATAGTTATTCAGTTCTGCATCGGTATATAATGTTTTGTACTTTACCTTCACCTTGTATATGCCAAGTTCACTGTCTTCATTTTTCCCTTTGTCAAAAGCTTAATATGTGTAATTTGCTTTTAATTGCTTTCATATTTGATTTCAAGATGTATGGTAGTTTTGAACGAAAACAAAAGTCTCTTCCTTATATAGCTTTTGTCTCTGCGATTCTCCCAACTCCTAATCATATCTGTTCATTGCTTATGGTGTATTAATTGCATGTTCCGAGAGTCTACAGAGATTGGTGGAGCTTTTGTAGACTTGACTCTCAAACTCGTAAGAGTTCACCCAATATCAAAGTAACCTATACATGGCATATATACATAATATAGAACAGTTTAACACAACAATAATTCAACATTCCAACTCCTTAATAAAGCGAAGTAGAAAACCCCACTAGTAGAGTGTGCTAGCACATCAGTACTAGATAGTATCATAACATGATCGATCAAATCATACATAAATTCATAAAAATAAGATACTAAAGTGATTTTTGTTCAAAATACAAGAATTTATTTGACCTAACAATAATAATTATATGAGGAGAAACTGGGGGTGGGGAGTCATTCATTCTCAGAGGTCATCTCTATAGTTTCCTTTTGTTTCTTTTCTTTGCTGTAGCTTTCCGTTTAATATATAGATGGCTTACTCTGAAATCAAGGAGTCAGTCTACTTTTCCTATATAGTGGAGTTTCAATTGATATTATAGGACGAGATATCCTTAAATGTTTTTACCTCGCTCCAACTATACTGAAGAAGTGAAGAATAGCAACTACTGCACAAATTTTGCTCTCTTAATTTTACCCACTTTTTTCCAAACCTTTAAACTAAATCAGAAAAAAATGCTTTATAGTTGAAAAGTGGATGAAAAGTAGGGCCTAGTATAGAAACTTGTTGTGTTGTTTCTAAACTTTGATTGAATGAATACCTGTCTAAGTAAAGAGCAGTGTAATGGCTGTAAATAAGCAACCACCACAAGAAGTGGTAATCCCTGAATTGTTGTTACATGGATAAAACCATGCTTAATTTGAATAAATTGATTGCTTTAAAAGGTAAACACCATAGAAAAAAAAAATTATAGATAATTTTTGTAGGACACAGACCCATTCTTATTTGGGTCTGCTTCACAAACTTGATGGAACAAGATGGTCACTTTTCAGATTGTCCACCAGAAACTCCTTGTAATTGTTTTTAATCATTCAGGACTCTCTGTATGGAGTATATCAAAATGATACATAACGGAAGGGAATACTACATAAACATGTTTGCATTAAAGTAATCCATCAGCCATATTAAATTTGTCAATTTTTTTGAAGATTCAGCAATTGCAATTGTGCTTTTAAGTCTCGTTTCCAAGTTTCATGTATTTTAGCTGATAAATTATTTGTGATTGATGAATTTGCAGCGCATGTGATTGATGAATATACGGTGCATGGCATTGAAGGTTCCATCTCTGGAACTGGAATACCACTGACTTCTGACTCAGGAAAGAAAAAGATCCTCCTTCTGAAAGGAAAACAGCGGGAAATTCCCAAAGTAGGTTTAATTATCTGTTTTCATTTCCCTTCACCAGTACCTTGCTCATGTCCATTTCACTTACTTATATAAATGATCTTAAAGTCTCATTTCCTTATAAGAAAATAATGTTTTTCATATAAGCAAAGGCAATATAAAGTTTATTTTTCTCCTGTTCTATGTAACGTTGGAGTTATTCTTTGTTTGGGTAGACATTAGATTTTTTTTTTCTGGTTAAATGCCTAGTGTTGTCCTTCCTTGAAAGTTTCATGAATAGGCCCTTATTAAATTTTTCATTATGAACTTTCTATTTAACTTTCAGGCCACTGAAGGTATGGTTAAACAGCAAAATGCACAATCTGTAAGTTCACCCATTCCAACTACTTCAAAACAGAACCAAAGGCGTGAAGCTGGTGGAAGATTGATTAGGAGCATACTTCTAAATAATGAATCTCGTCAGAGTCAGTCTACATCTACTGCACAACATAAGATTCAAATCTTAACTTCTGAGAATGGGAGGCGTCCACCTCGTCCTTTTGGTTCAAGGTCTGGGTTAAGTGATCAAGTCTCTGGTCATGATACTGGGCACGTTAATTCTGAAGGGGAATCTAAAAGGGATTTGGATGAAAAGTTCGTAAGAAGAGATTTTCATGGTTCGGGTATTGGTGATAAAACAGAAAGACGTACTAGAAACAAGGACAGGCCTGATCGTGGTGTTTGGGCACCTCTTCGCCGTTCCGATTCTTCACATTCTAGTAATGAGCTCTCATCATCTTCACTGGCACAGTCTGCACCATCAAATCCTGAATCAGTTGAAGGTATGGCCATTGGCTAGACAACAATTTTTTTACTCACAAAGTAGATGTATTTCTGGCAGTCCACTTGAAATTTCAAAACAAAGCTGAGTGATTGAAATCTATTGTATGGTGATTTTCAATTTTTAGCAGGAGAGGTAAAAGAAAATGCTTATTCGGGAAACAGGAGTGGTGAATTCTCAGCTTCTGCAGGTGGACGTAGTAGTCCCTCCATTGAGAATGGTTGGCGTGTCTTTCATGATTATGGATAATAAATAAAAACTCACAATATAAATAACTATAGAAGGTATTTATCTGGTTCTAATAGATAAATGTTTGAATCGATTTTTTTATCTTTGTAGGTTCACAGAGAATTTTTAATCGTCGTGGGGCTCCCTATATAGTGAAGGATGATGGTGCAGTCAGTTCGAGTGAAGGGAAACTTTCAAAGAAAGGTGTTGGGAATAGTACTCATGAGGTATACATGTTATATTGATGTATTCTGTCGCTACCTCTTTGCTTCAATCACACTGTAAAATGCTTTTCTGTATGCAGAAACAAGTTTGGGTTCAGAAATCATCTTCAGGCTCTTAAAATATTTGTGGTAAGTCGTTAGATTTTTGTATCTTGTTTTATTGTCTTGTCTCATCTGAATGAAGTTTAGAGTTTATTGCATCAATGGGGGGATCAGTAACTCATTCTGACAAAAAGATTGATATCTGAGAAAACATTCTGTGAAACTTGTGGTTAGTTATGATATATTTGTGATTTTCTTGAACTGTTTTTGCTCTACTTGTTGAGCTCAACTGACTGTTGATGGATTGTTAATGTTCACAAAACCTTGATCTATTGTTCTTAACTTTTCTAAAACAATCATGTGAATCTTTATCAATTTTCAATACTATAATCACTATATAACCCCTGTTGAAAACCAAAAAAAAAGAAAGAAAAGAAAATTAGTCTTAATTGGTAATTGGGTTAACCTTGAAATATGAATTCACATGAAACTAAAAGCAGTTGAATCCCTCTGTGTAACTAAATATACATCACATGTGCGCTTGTGTTTAGAAGTGAACGCAGAACTGTGAAGTCATAGAAGTAGATTACTTGATTTTATGATTATCATGACGTCACAAGTCTAAATAAACTTCGGATGTTTTACACACAAGTTAGTGAGCTTTAAGATGAAAGGATTTTATACACAAGTTGCTAGCTTTAAGATGTTAAAGGAGTTGCTTTAACATCTCAAAGCTCACGAACATGTATGTAAAACATCCAAAAGTTTATTTAGACTTTCGATAATCAAGATTTTAATTTGAACAAATGTGCTTTAGTAACCACAGATGTTGCTTTAGCCAGTGCTTTAAGAGTGCTTACAACTTTGCAAACAGATAATGGACACTCGGTCAGCGCAACAATTACTTGAAAAATTGAGGGGATCATTCCTGCTACATTGAGCTAGGGATCTGTTTAGGACATCATCCGCGTCCAATTCAGGTCGACATGAGCCTAAGCTACTTGTAAGGTCTGTGCAAGTTCAACTTTTGTTAATACAGACTACTTGAATGTTGCTTTCATTCTTCAATTTTTTAAATTTCTTTGGCTTGTAATCAATTTCTAATGGACTTTTACAGAAAGATGATCCAGTTGTTGCCTGACAGAGCTTGTAGAATTGAAGGAATGCAAAATTACAGACCTCCTTGACATGACTATTTACCGAAAACAGACCGACATTGTTAACCATGTTGATGGGTTAGACCCTTGTATGGTTCGTGTCTTTTTGAATATTTCGGTTTTGGGAAATGTTTGTGTTTGGAATTTAGCTGTATAGTTTTGGTACTTGCCATAGGGAAGTGAATCATTTAGTAGGTGTTTGGAGCTGCGTCAAGTATGCACTAAACGTGCAGTAGAAATGAAGCTCCAGTTGGTAGCTTCACCCTAAATGCGGGTTCCGTGGGTTCTAAACGCGGAACAAACACAATTTAGTCCGGTTCATTTGACATATATAGTCGAGTAGGGTTTGTATGAAAGGCTCAGTGTTTGTATGAACAGCTTAACACTTTATTTTAGCATGCACATGATGTACATTTTGTTATTACAAGTAGGATGTTAATATGTTTTCGGTACACTTCCCAGAAGAGGGACTTCTTTTTGAATACAAAGTATTACAAAATGATAAGGAATGGCATGCGGGACCAAAATGATAAGCATCTCGTGTCTTTTCATGTTTCAAATTTCTGCCATCAACCAAATTCTCCCTTTTATTGAAAATTCCAAAATCCTCATCTCTCTATCTTTAAAGGGCCAAGATTGCCACATTATTTTCATGTTGGTTTCAACATGAGAGAACCCGGATGCTGGTTGCACATCTCTTCTTCCTTTGTTTTTTTAGTGTGGGATGTCTTTCGTATGAGAAATCGAGAAACGGTGGTGGCTTTTGAGTCGCGTTCTGGCCATTAAGTGCAGCCAAAATGGTATTTAAAAATTAAGTTATTTTTTTCAGAAAATGGGGGACAGATGTCACTTTGTCCCAGTGAGTACCAATTTTGTTTACTCAAACATTTGCTCTCGTTCTAGAATCATCAAGTAGTTTTGCATAAGATTGGCTTTGTGGCTGGTTTGACAACGTTAATTGTTGTTAGAGCTAGCATAACCTTTTCTTTTTTTGCGCTTGATTGTTTGATTTGGGTGTTTTTTTTCGAGAGAAAATGATTTGTTTTATTTCTTTTAACAATATTAAACTTTAGGTCTTCCCATGATCTGATTGGATTGTAGATTTCAACTTATGATATATTGTCAAGTAGAACTAGAAGTTTTAGACTCAAGGTTAACAGATCTTTGTAGTGGAATGTGAGTGTGCAAAAGTTAATATAAATGTGAATGCTTTAAAACTTGATGTAGGTGTAAAAATGCCAAAAAGTTAGGAAAATACAAGGAAGCTAAGAAAGAGACGAAGAAGCCCGTGGATGAGGTCAAAACTGAAATTTTATGGGTTATTCCAAAAAAATATATATATCGGGGAAGGAAATTTATTTTATTAAATTTAAGTTATACTAATGGTCATTTGACTAATGTTTTTAAGGGGATTTGAACTCAATACTTTAACATGTTATATCAATCTTTAAGTTTTAAGGAAGGAGACAAATCTATTTATAGGCTATGTGTGAGAAATAACGACAATAGACTTGAACCAAGTGAAGCATATAAGGGATGAATAATGTAAAGTTTTGGTTCAGGATAATGATATAAAGCATGGATGAGAGAATTATTTTCACAACTTATTTAATGAAGGATATAAGATCCTACCGAACTCTAACATGTTTGATATTAGATTCATGAACACGGGATAAAAGAGGTGTTGGAAAATGTGGATAATGGCAAGACATATCGGCCATACAAAATACATATTGGTAAGTATTGGTAAGTAGTTTTTTTTTTTTGAAGATAGAAAATGAGTGGTTCATAAATCTTGTTAACGAGATTATGAGGTCAAAGAAATTGTCAATCAATTGGAGAAAGGAATACTTAAGGTTTTGATTTATAAGAACAAATTATGAGTATTGAACCTATAAGTTATACCATCAAGTTATGAGAAAAGGTGATTGTATAGAGACTAAAACTTAGGACGATTAAGAAATATGTAAATATTGATGAGTTGAATAGGAATATGGTTTTATGATAGAACAATATCAAATTATTTTTTTATATAGTTGATCTCACTTAATGATACAAAGTTTGAATACTGTTGTTGAAGTCTCGTAAGATTCAAGGTTGAACAACCAAGATGAAAAACTTGTAACTTCAACAAAAAAGACGTTTTAGTAAAGACAACGGTAAACAACTCTAATCATTGTTATGTCAATCATTAGATTATCAAAGAATTTATGAAGAATAAAAAAAAGATGTATTCATCTATTTGGTGGCTTAGCAGGGTTGGAAGGTCATGTAAAAAACTAATGTGCTTAAAAGAAGAATTAGGATAAATCAATATTTTCAAAATGTTTTTTTTTTTTTTTTTGAGAAAGTAAAAAGAGAATTTAGTATTATTTTATGTTTGAGTTTATTGATTCATGAACATGGATATCCAATATCTGACACCCTACCTTTTTTCTTTTTCCCTCGTTTATATACATTGCCTTTCTCATGCTATATCAAATCATCACATTTTTGTTTTTGCCTCTGTTTATGTTTATGTTAGTAATAACTTTCATTGCCTTTGCGTGTCTGTCTCTGTCTTCTCACTTCATTATATATTCATTCTTTTAATAATATTGTGAAGGTTAACTTAACTTAGTTTGAAACACATTTCACTTTCAACAAATAACAATGAAGCCTCGCCGGAGAAGATGTGTTCCGTCACCGGCACCGGAGAAAGATTCAAAGCATTTTATGAAAGCCATACTTCCTCCTCCAGATCATACAAAAGAGATTGTAGGTTTCATTTTCAATCTCTCTCTTTTCATATTATATGAGTTACTATTTATCACTCTAACCGTCAAACTTTGAGGAATATATAATGCAGATACTACTTATTATGGATTTATGGAAATATTTGTATGACTCTTTTACTTTGAGAAAATAATGTGTATTGTGTACCTAGCCCTAGCTTGTTTTATATTTTTATGCTTCATGTAAATCTAATATTTTGAAGGAAATAACCTGATTTATGCTAGGCCAAATACCTCTTTGGGTCATTTAAGTTATAGGTTTGTTTCAGATAGGTCGTTTTAAGTTTATAAGGTTTCAGATAGGTCCTTTAAGTTTCGAGTTTGTTTCGGATAGGTCCTTTAAGTTTCTAAAATTTCAGATAGGTCCTTTAAGTTTCGAGTTTGTTTCATATAAGTCATTTCTATTCAACTATTTCTCTATCACAAAAAGGATCTATATATACAAACTCGAAACTTAAATGACCTATCTGAAACCTTAGAAACTTAAAAGACCTATTTAAAACAAACTCGAAACTAAAAGGACCTATCTGAAACGTTAGAAACTTAAAGGATCTATCTGAAACAAACATGAAACTTAAAGACCTGAGAAGGTATTTGGCCTTTATGCTAATAAACTGTAACTTAGATTGACTTGAATCAGAAGTGACTTATATTTGATTAGATTTCCTTAATAATGAAATATTTGACCTTTTTAAAGACTAACCACTTAACTTAGATTTGTTGACTCTTTAACCGTTAAACTTTTGATGAATAATGCTTATTTACTAATCACACCTCTCTGTAAATGATATTATGTGCTTTGCTTCAAAGTCATATCTTTTCTGAATTTTTTTGGACATTCAAGGTCATCACTTATTTTGTTTAAGTTTAATTGTTTTCTTAGTGTCTTTAGTTCTAAGGCTCTCAAAATGGATTCTAAATCTTTTATTCATTGTGCACAATAGTGAATCCAAACAAGAACTTAGTTGAAGCTCTTTAAAATACAACAACAACAACCAAGCCTTATCCTACTAAGTGGGGTCGGCTATATGGATCAAATTACGCTATATATAGTGTTCTATCATAAACCAAATTTGAGTCCAACTCATTGACCTCTAAATCCTTCCTAATGGTTTCTCTAATAGTTTTTTTAGGTCTTCCTCTACCTCTTTTAACATGACTCTCCTCCATTTGATCTACTTTTCTTACAACGGCACCTACGGGTCTTCTCTCAACATGCCCAAACCATCTAAGCCTATTTTCTACCAACTTTTCTACTATAGGTGCTACCCCCACTCTCTCTCTAATGGTGTCATTCATAATCCTATCATGTCTAGTCTTACCACTCATCCAGCGCAACATCCTCATCTCTGCTACACTTACTTGAGTCTCGTGTTGACTCTTAACCGCCTAACACTCCGTACCATACAACAACGCTGGTCTAACTGTTGTCCGATAGAACTTTCCTTTCAACTTAAGTGGTACTTTCTTATCGCACAGAACACCAGAGGCTCTTCTCCATTTCAACCACCCAGCTTGAATGCGATGACTTACATCTGCTTCTATTTCTCCATCATTTTGTACTATGGACCCAAGATATTTAAACCGTGTAACTTGTGATATGATATGATCTCCAACTTTCACCTCCAATGTATACATACTTCTCCTTTTGCTGAAGTTACATTCTATATACTCCGTCTTGCTTCTACTCAAACGGAAACCATACGCTTCTAAGGCTTGCCTCCAGGTCTCTAGCCTCCCGTTCAGTTCCTCCCTCGACTCCCCAAGCAAGACTACATCATCTGCAAAAAACATACATCTCGGTGCTAACTCTTGGATGTGTTCCGTCAGTACGTCCAAAACTAAAGTAAAAAGGTAAGGACTTAGGGTTGACCCTTGGTGCAATCCTATTGTTATGGGAAAATCTTCGGTAGCCCCATCCTGGGTCCTCACACTAGTCGAAGCTCTCTCATACATATCCTTGATAGCTCTAATATAGGCAATCCTAACTCCTTTCTTCTCCAGGGCTTTCCACAAAACCTCTCTAGGAACTCTATCATACGCCTTCTCCAAGTCAATGAAAACCAAGTGTAAGTCTTTTTTATCCGTCCGATATCGCTCCATCACGCGTCGAAGTAAGTAGATCGCTTCCATAGTCGACCTCCCAGGCATAAAACCAAATTGGTTATCCTAAAACAAGTATTAGCTATGGTAAGATCAAAGGCTAATGAGAAATCTAAGATGGATTTACCCTCCGCATTTATTTCCCCGACACCATACCCCCCATGCACGCCCTCGAAACCTCTCGAAGCACTCCCTACATGCCCATTTAAATCCCCTCCTAGAAAAATCTTTTCTCCTAACGGGATATCCTGAATTAAGCCTTCTAACTCCTCTCAAAACTTAACTTTAAGGTGTTCTTCTAACCCTACCTGAGGTGCATAAGCGCTAATTACATTAAAGGTGTCTTGTTCCACTACAAACTTTAGGGATATAATCCGATCTCCTATCCTTTTAACATCTACAATATCTTCTTCTACTCCTTATCCATAATGATGCCTACCCCATTTCTCGATCTAGCTTCACCCGTGTACCAAAGCTTAAATCCTGAACTATCTAATTCTTTCTCCTTTTTCCCCACCCACTTAGTTTCTTGTAGGCACATGAAATTGATCCTCCTCCTAGTCATAGTGTCTACTACTTCCATAGATTTTCCAGTAAGAGTACCTATATTCCAAGTTCCAACTTAGATTTTCCATAGATTTTCATGAAATTGAAGATCTTTAAAATAGTAACATAAATATTTGAAATTTCATAAACATGCATGTTACCTCTCTTTTGAAGTTTAGAGACCTATAGTGTAACAGATGAGTTGTTATCACTGCAGAGAATTCCAGATGAGTTTATAACAAGATTTGGGAATGAACTCGACAATGTTGCTACAATTACTGTTCCCGATGGTCGTGATTGGGATATGGAACTCAAGAAATGTGGCGGCCAAGTTTTCTTTTGCAACAATTGGCAACAGTTTGCAGAATACTATTCTATTTATTATGGTTGTTATTTAGATTTCGAATATGAAGGGAATTCAAAGTTCAATGTTGTTATATACGATACAACTTCTGTTGAGATTTCTTATCCATTCCAAACTCGGAGGACTAATGGAGAACCAAACATAAAGTGTCCGAGCTCTGCTTCCAAAAGATCAAAGGATGCTGCCAATGGAATCAACCCAAAAAACACTTCTTTTCGTTCCAAAGCCTTTGGCGGCTATGCAGTGAGGATTTTACTTTATAGTATTTGGTTTTGTGGTAAATGTTTGAGTTACATTTATGCTGCGACTTAAATTGATTGCTCCTCCATTGTGTAGTATGTTCCTGGTGAATTTGCTGAGGAGCATCTGAAGCCAAATGTTCCGCTCATGCTCCAAAATTCTCAAGGAAAGCAGTGGGAAGTTTCTTGTGTATTGGATAGAGCAAGAAAAACACCAATGCGAATTACGAGTGGATTCTCCAGATTTGCAAGGGAAAACAATCTATCAAAGGAAGTTTTTTACAACTTTAAGTTGATCAAGAGGAAGCCTGTTGCTGTGTTACAAGTTACTGTGTCTCGCACGGTAAAACTTTGTTTCACATTCGTTTATTCATCAATTCTATATTCTTTTTAACACTTTTTCCTTATAATATTTGAACCATTGTATATCAATTCATATTATAGGTAGTTTGGTTGGTTGTTAGGTTTTTTAGTTACTAATAGCTAACATCAATGAGCAATATGAACCAAGTGTTGTTAGTAACAGAAGCAGTGCAGTACCAGTGAATAAAATAATTTGCATTCATTCTTTCTCATTTTCTAATTTCAAATACCCTAAGTGTGTTTCTTTCGCAACATAAACCGCTCACACGTCAAGCCACATACGAGTTCATTATTCTTTGTTTATAATGTGAATTGGTGATCTGATTGTATGAAGCGTTAACGCATATCACTTATTGAATTTCAGGCGGAGAAGGAAGTTAGGGAATACAAACATTTTAAGAAGGCCATACTTCCCCCACCCATTCATGCCAAAAAAATTGTAACATTCATCTCTCTCTCTCTCACACACACACACACATGCACATTACTATAATCCTATAGTATAACCGATGAGTTATTTTATAGTCAATTAAACAAGTGATGATAACTGCAGAGAATTCCAGAAGACTTTATAACGATACATGGGAATGAACTGAAGAATGTTGCTACAGTTGCTGTTCCGGATGGTCTTATTTGGAAAATGGAAGTGAAGAAATGTGGTGAAGATGTTTACTTTTGCAACAAATGGCAACAGTTTGCAGAATACTATTCTTTAAGATACGGTTGCTTCCTGTCTTTCAAATATGAAGGGAATTCAAAGTTTAGTGTTATTATATTTGATGTAACTTCGGTTGAGATTTGCTATCCACTCAAAACTCCAAGTACTAATGGAGAAACAAACACACAGTGTTCAAGGCCTAGGAAAAGGTCCAGGGTTGAAATCAATTATGCTGATGATTTACCAAGTGAGGATAAAGGAACAGAAAACCCCTCCTTTACTTCTATCTTTAAGCATAGAACTCTGGTGAGTGAGGGAGGATTTTAGTTTTTTAATTGATATATATATATATATATATATATATATATATATATATATGTTGTTTTTGTTACTTAAATTGATGCGTCCTCGCTCCCTTGTGCAGTATATTAATGCTGATTTTGCATCACAGTATCTGAAACCAAATGTTACTGTGAAGCTCCAAAATTGCAATGGAGAGCAATGGGATGTTTATTGTAATCGTTGTGGTCGTTCAGGACTGCAATTGGGGAAAGGATTCCCTCAATTTGCAACGGACAACAATTTGTCGGAGGATGATGAATGCGAGGTTGAGTTGATCGAGAAAATGTCAGTTGTGCTACAGCTTCGTCGAGTTTGATATTTTACAATTTATATTCACCAACTATGGCATTATTAGGCTCTTTTTTGTTCTCTTTATTTTGTTGCTTTAATGGAATGCTTATGCTCTTTTGAATCTTGAAGCATTGTAAAAGATCATAATCCGACCAAGAGAAAATCTATATGTTTTAATCAGTTATGATTTAAAACATTGAAGTTGGCCTAATTGGAATACACAGTCTTGAGTTTAGTTAGTGGAAGAGTTCTTGTGTAGAGCTGAGGTATCACAAAATGTAGTGAATTATGTTGTTAAGAAATATGTTATATCAATATGACAAGTGGCCTTCTATATTAATTAATGTAGTTCACCAATTCCATTGAGCCTGGATTAGGAACTATGGAGACTGAATGATTAAATAGAATGTACTTGTGTTTGCCAAAGTGGATGTCTTTGTTGGACTTTGCAAGTTACATTCCCATAAAATACTTTTTGAGACTTTAAAGAACTTTCAATTTTACTGTATGATTCAATTTGATTGCTGCCTTCATATTCACTGATGGAAAGTTTGGTTTTATGTATACCAAAGCTGGCATCAACCTTAATATTATAAGGAAGAGTTTGACATATTTTGATTTGGGTTCAAACACTTAATATAAATACCACTCTAAGATAGGATTCAAATATTGATTCATATCATATTGTAAGTCTATAATCTGTTTTGTTAGATCGAATTTCATTATAACGATTTCTATAAAATGAATGTTAGTATAAGAAAAAAAAGCCCGTAAAAAATGTGATAGTATATTTTGTCGATAGACAAAAACAGAGTCACCTTATTTGTTTATTCTTCAATGAAGATTCAATTCAATCAAATCAGTCACAATATTCTTGCAGGCTAAAACAGTCCTTAACAAAAAATAAACTATAATTAATCGTGTCATTTTTTATTGGGGATAAAATGTCAGAGATTAATTGAAGTATTTTTTGGTCAAAAACTTAATCAACCCTTAATAAAATTGTGAGAAACTGAATTGAATTAAGTCTTGGTTATTCTACTTATTACAATGTCTTTTTTTTTTCTTTTTTTTTCCTTCTTCCTCATTTTTTTACTCCTTTACTTTCTTCTCCTTTTAATCATTTTTCATTGAGTATATCAATCAAAAGATTATGTCAAAAATAATATAAAAAATAGAAGATTCATTGATGAATAAAATACTATATAATTGACTTTTCTTTATATCTATACTATATTTTATACTATATATAAACTACCCTTTCAGCACATTTTTGGGTTGAACTTTTCTTTTCAAAAATACCCTTAATTTTAAATACAAGTAACACATGTAACAAATAGATAAGAATAAATTTAACTTAATATAAGGAGAAAAATTACACACAGTTCCTTAAAAAATAACACGTGGATTACTAATCCATGTCACTAATCTTCCATGTTAACCCTCTTTTACCTCCGTTAACCACTTATCAAAATCACAAAAATTTAGCACAAAACAAAAACTCACCTTACTTTATATATGTTGTACATCTGTGTTATTCCCCTCAATACAACCGACAAAGAAAGTATTTTCATATCCCTTCCACAAAAAACAACATTTCCATATTATTTTATTGATATAAGTTACTCTTCCTTAGCCTTTGATCAATTGCAACAAACGTGAGCAAAAAATAAGGTTAAAAATTGGACTTTAAATGCTTTAAAAAAATTAGTAACAAACGTGAGTAAAAACTAATGTTAAAGATTGGACTTTAAATCCTAAAAAAAAAATTAGTAAAAAATGTGAGCAAAAAATAAGGTTAAAGACTGGACTTTAAATCCTTAAAAAAATATTAGTAACAAACGTGAGCAAAAAATAATGTTAAAGATTGGACTTTAAATCCTCCAGAAAAAAGATTAGTAACAAACGTGAGAAAAAATATTGTTAAAGATTGGACTTAAAATCTTCTAAAAAAAGATTAGTAACAAACGTGAGCAAAAAATATTACTAATAAGTAGGGTTCTCACAGTTCATAGTTCGTTCCCACATTGTTTAGCTTTTTCTGAACCTCTCTCAGCCCTCTGCATCAGAATTCATAATTAACCTGTAAAAAAATTTCATTTTCTTTCATATTACAACTAATCAAAGTTGATTAATTTTATGGATATTTGACGTTGCTGGTTTATAAGTGATTGTAATTTAAATTGTTTCAGCTATGGTCAATTATATGTAGTTTTATCAAGATGAGTTTCTCAAAATTCAACAAAAGTTCTCAATAAAAAAGGGAAAATAGAAGGAGAAGATGAAGACTTTACGAAAAATTTAGTTTTTAAAGATATTATTTTATCGCAATCATAGCAATGTTTGTTTTACATAACATGTCATTTATACATTTATGTTATGATATTACTAATTACTATTAGAATAAACAATAAGTGATCTTTTTTTTACTTAATCAAGAGAGAGGAAGACATCAAGGAAACACTAAGGGGACTCCAATCCTCTGCCGCTCACTCATATAAAATATATAGAAAAAAAGGGAAAAATATGCACAAGAGGGGGGACCAAACGAAAACCCTCAAAGAAAACAAACATTACGAAAAACAAAAATTAGGTAACTCAGCCCAGTCCCTGAAAAAATCCCCCCGAACAAAATCGGGCATAGTGTCCCACCACAATAAATCGGTAACCACGTGACCATAACACGATCATTATTTTATCTTTATTTTATAATATGCAGGCAAACTAAAATATGTTGAGTTTATAAATAATTTTGTTATATGCCTTGATAATATTTTGTTTATAAATCAAAATATCAATAATTTTCATTGATATTTTAAAATTTAAAATTTTTAATCAAAATTATACAAACAAACATAATAAAATAATCACATGCGTTAGCGCAGTAGAAAGAGCGGACAGACGGGCACGATAGTGCCCGTCTTTGTCTTTCCGCTAGTATTAACTAGCGAAAAGACGGGCACTTTGTTCCCGTCCGCTCTTTTTTATGAATGGTATTTTTTTTTATGAAATTTTGGTTTTGATTAAAATTAAAAATACAAATGTTTGTTTTTTTTTTAACGACACGAACAATAATCTTTATTATAGAAAAATTGTTTAAGAGTATAATTGAAATAATAAAAAAAAGTAAGTCTAAATATACCCATCTTGTTTGTTATACTTTTTAAATAATAAAGGAAAAAATTGGATAAACATATATTCATATCGTGTTTGTTACATTTGTTTTAATATTTAAATTTATTCTTATCTATTTGTTACATGTGTTACTTGTATTTAAAATTAAAGGTATTTTTGGAATGAAAATTTCAACCCAAAAATACGTTGAAAGGTGTAGTTTTGTTTATATATAGTATAGATAAATAAAATACTATATATCTAGAATGTGAAGTAATTATTTGCAACAAGTGAACAAACAATGCAGCCTCGCCGGAGAAGCTCTGTCCAGCCAGCGGCGCCGGAGAAAGATTCCAAACATTTTATGAAAGTCATACTTCCCTCACCAATTCATGACACTCAAATAGTAAGTTTATGTTTCTCTCTTTCTTTTGAGTTGTTTTTCTGCCTATATATGTTTATGCCTCAAATAGTAGTGTTTTGTACTATTATGCATGCATGCATGTCAATCAAATGTTCATGTGCTCTAAAGTCTCTTTGCCATTGTTTTTGTGAATCTATTTGAGATGCTTTGTGAGTCTTTTGTGTGTGCTTGCATGTTGATCACTTGTTCTGTTAAGTGTTTGGTTGTAATAATTGATTTTGAAACTTTTATTGTGAGTTAGTTTAGTTTATGTTTGATTTCACTTTTGGATGTGGCAAAATTTATTCTAGAGATGTGAAATTGATTTTGACATTTTTTTAATGATAAATGTTAGTATGTTAATTAATTGTTGTGTTAGTTTTTTATTTCCTTGTCAGGACTTGAATCCTGTTGGAAACTTATTGTTTTTGAATGAAAGAAAGGTAACAGAATTGAGAGATGTTGTATTTGTATATTAAAGATGAAGAAGTGAAAAGAATCAAAAGGAATGAATTTTATTCATAGCATGAGATACCTATATATACAAGTAATCTCAACTAGTTTGTAACAAACAAAACAAACTAACTGTTAACAGTTTTGTAACTAACTGCTAACAAGCTTAAGACTAACTTTTGAATTATATTGTCAATAAATCCTACACTTCCGACTACTTAACTCTTAGCTCAAACCAGTTGAGCAACCCAACCCCCCTTGATTTTGATATGTTTGCATGTGCTCGAGTAAAATTGATTTTGCTTCTAGAATTGTTATCAATCTGAAGCTAGAATTTAGACCTTTTGTCTCTACAAACTACATTAACTTATGTTTGATTACATTCCCTTAGTTGAATTGAAAGTGATTACATAGTACATACTTAGTTGAAATGGAAGTGACTTATGTTTCATTACACTCCCTTAAGAGTGAACTCAACAATAAATCTAAGACTAAAAATCACACTTGGAGTACAATACTTCAAATCTAAACTTTAAGGTAGAATTCATTCTTTGTAATACGTTTCTGCTAAATACTTCTATGATTGTAATCAAATAAATCCTTCTTGAGAAGAAAAGCACGAAAAGTATTTAATCTTTTTGGAATCGTCTCTGTGTTTTGAAATTGATGACTCGAAACTGTGACCTTTAAGTTAAGGAAACACTGCTGCTGTTTACCTCGATGTGAAGGAGTGAACTGTGGTTAGCTTGTAATTTTATGCTTTTATATATGCATGTCAAATATTATATTATGAATTACAAAATGATAAAATGTGCTTTCTCGAAAGTCTCTTTATGATTGTTTATTGAAATGCTTTATGGCAATTTTGCGTGATTGGATTTCGACATTCGGTGCTCTCTATTCAAGATGATGACCTGTTCTTCTTGAGGTTTATCCTTCTTTTTCCTTTAAAGTTGAATGATCTTCGTTCGGTTCTACGGCGACAAAAATTGATTTTGAACAAATTGTAGAAAAGTGAGCTGATTTTGAATGAATTATATTGAACAAAAGTGATACCACAAGTCATAAAAGTGAACCAATTGTGACAATCTCATACACGTGTTAGCCTTTCTCTAAAATTTGGTCCTATAGTATAACAGATGAGTTGTTATCACTGCAGAGAATTCCAGATGAATTTATAAAAAGATTTGGGAATGAGCTCAAGAATGTTGCTACAATTACTGTTCCCGATGGCTGTGATTGGGAAATGGAACTGAAGAAATGTGGAAATGACATTTACTTTTGCAACAAATGGCAACAGTTTTCAGAATATTATTCTATAGGGTATGGTTCCTACTTGTGTTTCAAATATGAAGGGGATTCAAAGTTTAGTGTCGTTATATTTGATGTAACTTCTGTTGAGATTTGCTATCCATTCAAAACTCAAAGTATTAATGGAGAAACAAAAACAAAGTGTCATAGTCCTAGGAAAAGGTCCAAGGTTGAAACAAGTGAGAATCATGGGGAAACTGTCAAAACCATCTCTAAACATGCTTCTAAAAGTGCAGAGGAAGCTGCCAAAGAATTCAATCCAAAAAACCCTTATTTTTGTTCCAAAATGCTTAAGGGAAAGTATGCGGTGAGAATTTTAATTTAAAGCAAATGTTGAGTTATTTATTTATTTTGCCACTTTAATTGATATCTCATGTAATGTGCAGTATGTTAATGCTGATTTTGCTTCAAAGTATCTAAAGCCAAATGTTCCTATAAAGATCCAAACTTCTCTTGGTGAGCAGTGGGAAGTTTTTGGCATATTGCATGACGCCAATTCATCATCAGCAATGAAAATAACGAGGGGATTTTCAATATTTCAAAGGGACAACAATCTGTCACATGGAGATTATTGTGTGTTTGAGCTGATCAAGAATAATCCGTTGGTGCTAGAAGTCACAATGTTTCGTGCGACTGACAATGACGATTAACAACTTATGTATCCTCTCTACTGTGATGTTGCATGTTGTATGTACTTTTGGTATTTGATCATTTCCACGCATAGCACCAACAAGTAATGTAATAGGCACTTATGTATACTGTTTTTTATTGATTATATAGGATGTCTAATGTCTTTGCTTTTTCGATCTTGAAGCAGTGTAGAATTAGAACTCTATCCGCAACGGTAAATCATGAGATAAATCAACATGCCATGTTGCCTTCCATATTTTTTTCGGATAGGCAAATGGTAGTGGGATCCATTAGTTTTTGGGGTTTGAACCTTGGAACTCCTAGTTAGTACGTCTTTGATGTCTCTCATATCACCAACGGAACTTCCTTCTTGTGATGGTCAATGGCTCCTATACTGGTATGCATCCTCAAATTTAGGATTTATGTTCTATGGACGGTCAGTACCACTGTCATTGAGTCTAAATAAGGATCTTTGGATAGAGACAATGATTAACTAGAATAAAATCATTGTCTTCCAATGGTGATAGAATGTACTTTTGTTTAACTTTGCAATTTACAATCCCACAAGATACTTGAGACTTTCAAGAACTTCCAATTTGATTATATAATTCAACATGTTGGTTGCCTTCATCACCAATGGATTAAGACTAGCTATAATGATGCAATCTACATAAAAAATTAGTAAGATGTGCAAGGTAGAACAGAGAATCTATAATGACAACTTATCCTATGCGGTCTTTGCCTGAAATTGGATGGCTCAATTGATTTGACATAAGAATAAGAAGTTGGAGGTCCTAAGGGCTAAGATCATATCTAGATGATAAAAAAAATTAATCTAACAACTAATGACAACATTTGTCATTAAAAAAAAATGTTCAACTAAGAGTTTGGTTTTATGTGTACCAAAGCGACCATCATCTTTAAAATATATATTTTGAAAATTCCTCCATAACCAATTTTCTGTTTTTCACCTAGATTATGTGGAACTGCAATATAGTATTTCTCCATTCTTGATGATATAATTTGGGTTCATACAAACTAACTTGGAGAGCATGTTATCTATCTATAGTATTCCAAAGTTTGGTATATAATACTCTTACAAATCATTTTCCATGTGATTGCAACATTGAAGAAAATAATTGTGGCATTGAAAGCAGAATGTTAAGAGTTCAATTTCGATTTGGGTCCGCAATTTCTGCCACTTTTCTTGTAAGGGTGAAAATGATCTGAAAATAAAGGATGGGTCTTTACTTATAGTTTTGTTCGTTGTAATATCTACATTCCCTATTGTTCAATCATACCAAGGGAAAAATCATTATTTTCACTCATTTCCATTTTCCATTATTTTTACCAAGCGCTAGTTTACGGAGTCAAAATCAAAAGTTTTCCATTCCACTCCATTTTCACTACTCTCTATATAGTACCATCCTCCAAAATTAAAATAGTTAGCAACACTAAAACTTATTATAAAATGAAAGTTAAAATTTCATATGATTCCTATGTAGCACTTCCCCCCACATGAGCTGTTGCAATTTTGTGCCGAATTAGAAAGCTATTTCACTTAGCCTATGTAAACTCAGGCAAGTATGCACAGTTACTCCAAAATAAGTGGTTTACATACATGGTAATGCATATTTATATGTTAATTGTTTGCCTTTAATATCTTTTGAGTCAAGGATAAGAATTTTTTTTATAAATTTTCAAGTTTGGGGGGGCATTTTACACATAAGTGCAAAACTTCGGGGGGTATTTGCAAAACGTCATGTTGACTAACAGAATAATTGGACGGAGGGGGTAAATTGATTAACGTTGTGCAATTTCAGGGGGTAATTGAAGTTTTGTTAATTTCAAAGGGGCAATTGACGAAACTTACAATTTCAGGGGGGTAATTGACTATTTACTCGTTTTTAATCCTATAAAATTTTCAATCACCATTTTTTGTCCCTATTTTTGACACAAATCATGTGTAGCATTTGTATTTTTCAATGAAATTGTCCAGAAATGTGTAGAATATTGTAAAAATTTCTCCCAAAATAAATTAGAACTTTTTGACTAACGATAAATTAAATATAAATTTTTAACCGCAAAAAAGTTTATATTCAATTCATGTTTGGATATAAAATTCTAATTTTTTTGGGAGCGATTAACATAATATTAAAAAAATTATGCAAAATTTTATTCAAAATTATAAATTTTACATGAGTTTACTTAAAATGAGGGAACAAATATAAAGATGAAAAGCTTTTGGACGACTAAAAATCGGAAAAAAAAAAAGTTTAGAGCCTAAAAAAAAATGATATATCTATAAGGATAAAAAAAAATATTTAACCCATAAATAAATAACGTATATTTAGAGTATGAAGTAAACTTTGAACACTTTTTACAAAATTGCAACAATGCAGCCTCGCCGGAGAAGCTCTGTCCAGCCACCGTCGCCGGAGAAGGATTCTAAACATTTTATGAAAGCCATCCTTCCCTCACCCATTCATGACACTCAATTAGTAAGTTTATTTTTCTCTCTTTCTTTTGAGTTGTTTTTTCTGGCTTGTTTGTTCTATTATGCATGCATGCATGTCAATCAAATATTATTATTAATTTTATAAAATCATTAAATGTGTGTGCTCAAAGTCTCTTTGCCATTGTTTTTGTGAATCTGGTTTAGATTCTTTGTGACTCATTTGGGTGTGCTTGCATGTTGATGATCACTTGTTCTGTTTAGTGTTTCTTTCATTCTAAGGTTGTAAAAATTGATTTTTAATCTTTTATTCAGAGTTAGTTTAGTGCATGTTTGGTTTCAGTTTTGGATGTGGCAAAATTTATTCTAGAGATGTGAAATTGATTTTGACATCTTTGCATGTGTTTGAGTAGAATTGATTTTGTCTCCTTAATTGTTTTTAACATGAAGCTAGAATTTGGAGTTTTTGTCTCTACAAACTACATTAACTTATGTTTGATTTCATTCCCAGAGTTGAATTGAAAGTGACTACATGGTACATACTTAGTTGAATCAGAAGTGACTTATGTTTGATTACATTCCCTTAAGAGTCAACTGAAGACTAAAATTCATGTTTGTAGTAGAAAACTTTAAATCTCAACTTCAAGTTATAATTCATTATTTGTATTTGTAATATGCTTCTGCTAAATACTTCTATGGTTGTAATAAAAAAATCCCTGGTGAGAAGAAAAGCATGAAAAATATATAATCTTTTTGGATTTATCTTTGTCCCGGCGGTTTCAAGTTGATGACTAGAAACTGTGACATTTAATTTGTGAATTGTGGGTAGCTTGTTTCGTGCTTTGACATATGCATGTAATATTATCTTATATTATTAGTCATAAAATGATAAATTGTTTAGTGGGATAAGATTTGATTGTTGTTGTATTATTAGTTATAAGAAGATAAATTGTGCTTCCTCAAAAGTCTCTTTACGATTGTTTAGGGAATCTGTTTGAAATACTTTGTGACTCTTTTACATGATTCGTTTTCGACATTCGGTACTCTCTCTATTCAAGATGATGATCAGGTTTATCCTTCTTTTTTCTACTAAGTTGACTTATCTTCGTTTGGTTCTATGGCGACAAAAATTGATTTTGAACAAAAATGAAACTAGAAGCAATAGAAGTGAACCAATTATGAAAATCTCAAATGTGTCAACCCTCCTCTAAAATTTGGTCCTATAGTATAACGGATGAACTGTTATCACTGCAGAGAATTCCAGATGAGTTTATAACAAGATATGGAAATGAACTCAAGAATGTTGCTACAATTACTGTTCCCAATGGTTGTGATTGGGAAATGGAACTAAAGAAATGCGGCAATGACGTTTACTTTTGCAACAAATGGAAACAGTTTGTAGAATACTATTCTATAGGGTATGGTTCTTTCTTGTGTTTCAAATATGAAGGGAATTCAAGGTTTAGTGTAGTTATATTTGATGTAACTTCTGTTGAGATTTGCTATCCATTCAAAACTCCAACAAATAATGGAGAAACAAACACAAAGTGTCCTACATCTAGGAAAAGGTCCAGGGTTGAAACAAGTGAGAATCATGGGGAAACCGTCAAAAGCAACTCTAAACATGCTTCTAAAAGAGCAGAGGAAGCTGCCAAAGAATTCAATCCAAAAAACCCTTATTTCTGTTCCAAAATTCTTCAGGGAAATTATGTGGTGAGGATCTTACTTTAAAGCAAATGTTGAGTTATTTATTTATGTTGTCACTTTAATGATCTCGTATTTGATGTGCAGTATGTTAATGCTGGTTTTGCTTCAAAGCATCTCAATCCAAATGTTCCTATAAAAATCCAAAATTCTCAAGGAGAGCAGTGGGAAGTTTTTTGTGCAATGCATGATGCCAAATCATCATCATTAGCAATGATAATATCAAGGGGATTTACTATATTTCAAAGGGGCAACAATCTGTCTCATGGAGATTATTGTGTGTTTGAGCTGATCAATAAGAAGCCGAATGTGCTAAAAGTCACAATGTTTCGTGTGATTGACTATTGCAATTAATAACTTATCTAGATGATGAATGAGACATGATGTCTCACGTTATATGTTGTTTTGGCATTTGATATTTACATGGATCGCACCAACTAGTAATAGGCACTTGTGTATTCTATCTATATTGGGATGTTTTTTCTTTTTGGATAGTGCAGAAAATTAGAAGCCTACCAGAAGCTTGAGAAATTGTTGGACTAGGATCGTCATCAAACTTTTATGACTGTTACAAAATATTATAGTTGACATGTTGCTTAATGAAGTTGCAATCACTGTCAAATATGTTTAGATATTTCATTATATGCTATATTATGTTCTATCTAAATTGTTAACATGTTATGTTAGATCATCATAGTAGGAGGCAATTGAATTTCAAAGGATAAATTAAGTGGTTTGTTGTTTTTGGATTTCCAAACTGTTGTATTTGAATTTTCAAATTCTATTATCTACCGAAGCTGTTACTAGGTTAAGTCACGACCAGGTCGCTCTCTTTAAGACGTTTCGTGGCACTGCCCAAAATTGTGCAAGGCAGACTATCAACCACGCCGCCTCTAGGATAACTACTGCACTGTAGAAAATCGTTGGAGATATACACCTTCAAATATGGTACTAAGACCACTAAAATATGGTGTTTCCACCATTCTAACCTTTAAGTTCTCCAAACTATCAATATGGTACTACGACCATTCAAATATGGTGTTACCACCATTTCTCCTCAAATAGTAAAAATATTGATCTAATATTTATATACCGATCATTCTTGATTCTGACGGGACATTGTTATTTCAAATAGGGACTATGATCTTAAAAGTACTCTTTATTCCGAAGGGACGTATATTATCGAAAGGACTATGTTTTTAAGACTTTTCTTAGTTCTATAGCTCGTTAACACAAGCTGGAGGGAGAAGAGAGAAAGAGTTTCCGTCAATGAAATTTTTTTGTGTGTTTTTTGAACCGAGTGGAGTCCTCTATTTATATAGAGATTTTGTAACTACTTTAGCAAAAATTGCGACAGCAGTTACTCTAATGGATAAGATTAAAATGGAGTTTATCCATTAATCAGTTCATCAACACTTGTGGATATGATCAAAAGAAACAAATCCACACAAAAGTGGAGGAAACAAACTATTGGATTTGAAAGAAGGAAATATAAGAAATTTAATTAAATTCTTATTCTTATCACAACCACTATAAGCTAAATTTATGGGGAGTGATATTCTCGAATAAAAATAATAATTACTATTATTTTTATCATTATCAAGTATTTAAAATTAAATACCGCAATTTAAACACTATAATGTGTGTGTTCTATTTTATGTGGGATCTCCACACTCTATTTTTTCAATTCACACAACATTAGATCAAATATAATTACTTGGTGTTTAATCTTCCAACTTATTTTTCAACATCACACTAATGTTCCAACATGGTTGGATCAAGAGAAGTTCGCTTGTGAGACAAGCAATTGACCTACATTTGGCCTGATTGGCACACATAGTTTGTGAGTTTAGTGGCAAGAGTGACTGAGTGAGCATGGCGTCTAAATGGAATGGCTGAGTTGGTTGACAATGAATATGATAACAGACCTAAAAATCATGAGTTAAATCAACATGCCAAATAGTTTAGGATCTATGTACCATCAATGCCACTGCCATCAAGTATAAATAAGGATATTTGGATAGTGAGATTAAATGGAGATAAAAGCATTGTCTTCATATAGTAATATAATGTACTTTTGTTGGACTTTGTAATTTCCAATCCCATAAGATACTTCAATTTGATCGTAGCCTAAATTATTTTTTTGTCTCTTAACTATTTAATTAGTATTGGTTTAGTCCCATAACTAAAATTTGATTTATTTTGGTCCTTTAACTTCTCTCTATTATATATTTTGGTCATTTCCGTTAGTTTTAATTCAAAAACGTTAGGTTTTCTTCATTTTCATCTGAAATTTTTCTAGGATTCTTGTTGTTGAATGTTGATGGAGATGATATGAAGATGAAAAATAGGAGAAGAAGATGAAGAAAACCTAACGTTTTTGAATTAAAACTAACGAAAATGACCAAAATGTGTAACATAGAGAAGTTAAGGGACTAAAATAAATCAAATTTTAGTTAGGTGACCAAACTAATACTACCTAAATAGTTAAGGGACCAAAAATGCAATTTAGGTTTGATTGTATGATTCAACATGCTTGAGCAGAAATGGATAAGTGAAACAGGAAAGTAATTTGTTTGGCTAGTGAGAAAAATGAAATTATATTTATTTTTTTGTTTGACAAAAAAAATGAAATATTGTTTTGAGAATTCATCTAGTAACCAATTTTTGGTTGTCCACCTGGATGTGGAACAAGTACAACATTGTAGAGATGCATTTTTTTTCTCCATTCCATGAATTATTGTGATAAAATTGGGGGTTCAACCTAGAAATGTTGTGCTTTTGTGACGGTTCAATGGCTGGCATGGTAACGAAAAAAGTTCGCAAGTGGTGTCAACTGCAGAAGGTGGATAACAATGAAAATTGTGTATGTTCGGACATTTTTTATGATCTGAAAAGCTATTTAACAATAATAACAACCAAGCCTTATCTCACTAAGTGGGGTCGGTTACATGGATCAAATTACGCTATAGTGTTTTATCATAAACTAAATTTGGATCCAATTTATTAACCTCTAAGTCATTTCTAATGGTTTCTCTAATGGTTTTCCTAGGTCTTCCTCTACCTCTTTTAACATGACTCTCCTCCATTTGATCTATTCTTCTTACAACGGCATCTACCGGTCTTCTCTCTACATGCCCAAACCATCTAAGCCTATTTTCTACCAACTTTTCTACTATAGGTTCTACCCCCACTCTTTCTCTAATGGTGTCATTCCTAATCCTATCATGTATAGTTTTACCACTCATCCAGCGCAACATCCTCATCTCTGCTACACTTACTTGAGTCTCGTGTTGACTCTTAACCGCCCAACACTCCGTACCATACAACAACGTCGGTCTAACTGTTGTCCGATATAACTTTCCTTTCAACTTAAGTGGTACTTTCTTATCGCACAAAACACCTGAGACTCTTCTCCATTTCAACCATCCAGCTTGAATACGATGGCTTACATCTGCTTCTATTTCTCTGTCATTTTGTACTATAGACCCAAGATATTTAAACCGTGTAACTTGGGGTATGGTATGATCTCCAACTTTCACCTCCAAGGTAGACCTACTTCTCCTTTTACTGAAGTTACATTCCATATATTCTGTCTTACTTCTACTCAAGCGGAAACCATACGCTTCTAAGGCTTGCCTCCAGGTCTCGAGCCTCCCGTTCAATTCCTCCCTCGACTCCCCAAGCAAGACTAAATCATCTGCAAAAAGCATACATCTCGGTGCTAACTCTTGGATGTGTTCCGTCAGTACATCCAAAACTAAAGTAAAAAGATAAGGACTTAGAGTTGAACCTTGGTGCAATCTTATTGTTATGGGGCAATCTTCGGTAGCCCCATCCTGCATCCTCACACTAGTCGAAGCTCCCTCTTACATATCCTTGATAGCTCTAATATAGGCAATCCTAACCCCTTTCTTCTCCAGGGCTTTCCACAAAATCTCTATAGGAACTCTATCATACGCCTTCTCCAAATCAATGAAAACTAAGTGTAAGTCTTTTTTATCCGTTCGATATCGTTCTATCACGCATCGAAGTAAGCTACTTTAAAGATAGGATTAAATATTTTTTTTACTATATAATCAACTTCGTTTTAATCCTTTTAAAAAAATTCATCAATCTTTTGATTTTTATAAAATTTTCAATCAACACTTTTAGTCTATATTTTTAAGTCAAATCATGTGTAGTCTTTGTATTTTTCAATAAAATTGTGAGAAAATATGTAAAATATTGTAAAAATATCTTCTAAAAAAATTAGTATTTTTTAACAAAATATGAATTTTTAACCACAAAAAATATATAAATCATATTTAATTCATGTTTTGTTAAAAAAAATTGGAGAGATTCTTACAATATTTCAAAATATGGACCAAAAATAAATATGGAAAACTTTACAAGGACAAAAAAAATTAGTGTGTTTATAAGGACAACAAAAAACATATTTAACTCATATACTAAAGCAAATTTTTTTCCTACCCTACTTTAAATGCATAATTCCATCTGTGCCCTACTTTTTAGAAAAAAAATTCAAAATTACCCTACTTTTTCATAACCTGCTGACACCCCTCCACTGACGGTTGCAGGGTACCCTTCTTATTTTGTCCTTTTTATACCCCTCCATTCCCAGTTGCGAGATACTTCAATTATTTTTTAAAATACTCGTCGATTCCCAGTTGCAAGGTATTTTAATGATTTTTTTAAAAAAAAATTATATACCCCACAATTTCTAGTTGCAGGGTACTTGTGGTGTCTTGTCAATGTAGAATATGACGGGTCGACTTATGGGGTAATGTGAAACCCCTTTTTTTCTTAATTTTTATATTTTATTTTTAATAAATCAATTAAAATTTTATATTTCATCTACTATAAATACTTCCCTTTATCTTTCCATTTCTCACACAACTTTATCTTTCCTTCTTACATCTTCTCTTAACTTTATTTTTTTCATTTTCATAATACCGATTGCAATACGTTCCATCGTTAAATTTGGACATATAAATTGACCGTTCACCAGTTGTATGTTAGATCCTCTAGATACCTATAAGAATTAATAAGGATTTTCAACTACTCTTTCTACTTGATAAATGATCCTACTCTAAAGGTGAAAAATATTGTACATGTAACGACATACTACTCGTTGACAGATGACACTTACAACTGGAAAATAACTTATGATTGTAAGACTCTTCATTTTCTTTTTTTCTCAATTTTGTTTTTTTATATCAATCGATCCTAAGATTGTGTCAAAAATAGAAAATAAGAAAATAAATGGCTTAGCGTGTGTGGTGTCTTTGTTCTCAAAATAGTAAATTCTGAAGCACAACATCAACATCACTGTCTCCTCACATCACTATTCACTGTCATCATCATTACTTTAATTTTAATTACATAATAATATATCACTTAAACTTTGAACACATACATTCACTTCACTTGTATTATAACATTTGCAACAAAGAAACAATGAAGACTCGCCGGAGAAGAAGAGTTCCGTCACCGGCGCCGGAGAAAGACTCCAAACATTTTATGAAAGCAATACTTCCCCCTCCCGATCATGCAAAAGAGATAGTAAGTTTCATTTTCATATTATCAGTTAGTTTAACTATGAAACCTTGAGGATATAATAATGATCAGCTTTACTAATTACACCTCTCTCTTGATGCTTTTATTAATCATCAAATGATAAAATGTTATGGTTGTTATCACTGCAGAGAATTCCAGATGAATTTATAACAAGATTTGGGAATGAACTCGACAATGTTGCTACAATTACTGTTCCCGATGGTCGTGATTGGGATATGGAACTCAAGAAATGTGGCGGCCAAGTTTTCTTTTGCAACAATTGGCAACAGTTTGCAGAATACTATTCTATTTATTATGGTTGTTATTTAGATTTCGAATATGAAGGGAATTCAAAGTTCAATGTTGTTATATACGATACAACTTCTGTTGAGATTTCTTATCCATTCAAAACTCGGAGGACTAATGGAGAACCAAACATAAAGCGTCCGAGCTCTGCTTCCGAAAGATCAAACCATGCTGCCAATGGAATCAACCCAAAAAACACTTCTTTTTGTTCCAAAGTCACCCACTATGCAGTGAGGATTTTACTTTATAGTATTTCGTTTTGTACTAAATGTTTGAGTTACATTTATGGTGTGACTTAAATTGATTGCTCCTCCATTGTGTAGTATGTTCCTAGTGCATTTGCTAGGGAGCATCTGAAGCCATATGTTCCGTTCAAGCTCCAAAATTTTCAAGGAAAGCGGTGGGAAGTTTCTGGTGTATTGGATAGAGCAGGAAAACCATCGGCAATGCGAATAAGTACTGGAATCCGTAGATTTCTTAGGGAAAACAAGTTATCAAATGGAGTTACTTGTGACTTTGAGCTGATCAAGAAGAAGCCTGTTGTTGTGATACAGGTTATGGTGTCTCGCACGGTAAAAAGTTGTTTCACATTAGTTTGTTCATCAATTCTATTTTCATTTTAACACTTTTTCCTTCTATATCTGAACTGATGTATTGTAATTCATATTATATACGTAGTTTGGTTAGTTGTTAGGTTTTTTAGTTACTAATAGCGACCAATGAGCAATATGGACCAAGTGTATTTAGTAACAGAAGTCGTGCAATAGCAGTGAATAAAATTTGTATTAATTCGTTCAATGAGCAATATGTACCAAGTGTGTGTTCTTTCGCAACATGAACCACTCACACGTCAAGCCACATACGAGTTCATTATTCTTTGTTTATAATGTGAATTGGTGATCTGAATGTGTGAAGTGTTAACACTTATTACTTATTGAATTGCAGGTGGAGAAGGAAGTTAGGGAATACAAACATTTTAAGAAGGCCATACTTCCCTCACCCATTCATGACAAAGAAATTGTAAAACTCTCTCTCTCTCCCTCCTCTCCCTCCCTCTCATAGTATAACTGATGAGTTGTTTTATAATCAATTAAACAAGTGATGATAACTGCAGAGAATTCCAGAAGACTTTATAACAATGTTTGGGAATGAACTCGAGAATGTTGCTACACTTACTGTTCCTGATGGTTGTGATTGGGAAATGGACTTGAAGAAATGTGGCGAGGATGTTTACTTTTGCAACAAATGGCAACCGTTTGCAGAATACTATTCTTTAAGATTCGGTTGCTTCTTGTCTTTCAAATATGAAGGGAATTCAAATTTTAGTGTTATTATATTTGATGCAACTTTTGTTGAAATTTGCTATCCATTAAAAACTCCAAGTACTAGTGGAGAAACAAACACGGAGTGTCCTAGGCCTAGGAAAAGGTCCAAGGTCGAAACAAGTGAGAGTCCAGGGAAAAAGATTGAAAGCATGTCTAAAAGGGCAGAGGATGCTGCCTATGCTTTCAACCCAGAAAACCCCTTTTTTCGTTCAAAAATCACCACGGGAAGACATGCGGTGAGAATTTCACTTTCTAGTTTTCGGTTTAAAGTAGGTGTTGAGTTATTTATGTTGCCATTGAAATTGATCTTTTCTCCATTATGCAGTATGTTCCTTGTATATTTGCTCCAAAATATCTGAAGCAAAATGTTCCTATAAAGCTCGTAAATTCTAATGGAGATGAGTGGGAAGTTTTTTGCATAGTAGCGAATAAATACAGATCATCAAAGCATAAAGCCAAGTCATCAGCAATGCAAATAACACAGGGATTTTGTCAATTTATAAGGGAGAACAATCTCGAATATGGTGACTATTGTGTGTTTGAGCTGCTCCAGGAGAATCCAGTTGTGCTAAAAGTCACGATATTTCGTGTGGATGACTATTGCGATTAACTCATGTACCATCCCTACTATATAAATAATGAATCATGATATTGCCTGCTGCGTGTGGTTTTGGTATTTGATAATTTCCATGCATTGCACAAATTAGTAATGTGCACTTGTGGATTCTGTGTTTGATTGCTGTAATGGGTTTTTTCTGCTTGTTGGATCATGAAACAGCAGAGAAGATTAGAATCCTATAAGCAGGTTTAGGAATTGTTGGACTAGGAGTGTCTTCAAACTTAAATGACTGTTAAAAAGGCGCATTGAGCAATGATAAGTTTTTTGCATGTATAATGATTCTAGATGTTTAGCAATGCTTGATATTGGATATATTAATGGGATGCTTTTGTGCTCTTTTGGATCTTGAAGCAATGTAAATGTTTTGAACCCAACCAAAGAGAAAATCGTAGTGCTGAAATAAATTGGTTATGGTGATTTAAAAGCTTGCAATATGAAAGGTGGTGTTGAAGGGGATATTAAACAATGCTCATGAAGTCTTAAACATAGGTTAGGGGGATTGGTTATGGTGTTAATGACCAGAGTTTGAAAGGGGTGTCAACACTCAATAGTAGCTACTGTAGAACAATGAGGTAGACCTGGTGAGTTGAGTACCACGGGTTCACCACGATCCGAGAAAGTTTCAAGGCTCGGAAACGCAGTCCTCATATCAACATGATTCAAATCTAGGTCTTTGTAGGATCTAATTAGTTTGGATTTGTTCGAATTTTATGAGAAAATATTTCAAAAAGTCAAACCAAACCCTTATAAATGAGACATTGTTTAATATAAAATCCCTATAATCAGTGATTTTTTTTCCGCATTTCATAAGATTAGTTTTATTTTTTTTTAAATGTCAATAGCATTAAACCGGACCAAACAAATGTATTCTTCATCCATTTGATATGGGATTTTATGAGAAATATTACAAAATTCGAATCAAACAAGATATCTATTTTTATTTGATTCTCACATGTTACACTTTCATTGTTTAGAATTATTGAATAACATTAAAATTTAATTTATTTAATCAATTAAATCTATTATAAATTCAAATTAAATTTTCAAAGTCCACAATTTTTTTATATACTAATTTAGATTATGAGAGACACACATTATCCATGGTCATGGGAAACCACTAACATAACATTCATGATTTACGATAAAAGTTATATACATCCTATCAATTATGGAATCCCAACCTATAACTCATATTACAACTAGTATAAGTAGAAGGTCTAACTATCTGTATCAACTACAATTGTTTGTGATGAAAAAAATACCACAATTGTTTTCTTAAACTCCGAATTAATCATACACAACAATATATTTTAGAATTAATGTTTGAGTGAGAAGCAAATTAACCATTTAAATTTAAAAATTAAAATTTGACTAAAGTATATCTATTATCTATAAATTATATTAGGTTTGGCACCATATTTGTTGTCAACAAACTCAGCCATTTCATATACATGCATTTTGTAGTACCTAAATTCTATATAAAGGCATGGAATTATTTTCCTTGCTGACTCTTCCACTAAAACTCACAACTCATGTATGCCAATTAAGGTGAAATTTGTGTCACGTATTGAAGACATGTCTAGTCCAAGAGTTCCTCAAGCTGCTGGTAAGGTTCTAATCTTCTACATTGCATCATGTTCCAAAAGGCAAAAACATATGCATCCAGGTAAATTATCAAATATCAAAACAAGATATAGCATGCAACATTATGTCTCATTCATCATCACAGTAGAGAGGATTCATAAGTTGTTATTTGCCGTAGTCAACTGCACGAAACATTGTGACTTTTAGCACAACCGGCTTCTCCTTGATCAACTTGAACACACAATAATCTCCATGTGTCAGATTGTTGTCCTTTAGAAATTTCGGAAATCCCATTGTTATTTGCATTGAGAATGATTTGGGATCATAGAGTATACAATGAACTTTCCAATGCTTTCCTTGAGAATTTTGGAGTGCGATTGGAACATTTGGCATTAGATACTTTTGAGCAAATTTAGCAGTAACATTCTGCACAATAGATGAGTGATCAATTTAAGTGACAACATAAATAACTCAACATTTACTTTAAGCCAAAAACTACAAAGTAAAATTCTCACCACAAGATTTCGCTTAGCAATTTTTGAACAAAAATAAGGGTTTTTTGGATTGAATTCATTGGCAGCATCCTCTGCACTTTTAGAAGCATGTCCAAACCTGATTTTGAGCTTTTTCACTTGAATGCCACTTGTTTCAACCCCGGAACTTTTCCTAGGAGTAGGACATTGTGTGTTTGTTTCTCCATTAGTACTTGAAGTTTTGAGTGGATAGCAAATCTCAACCGAAGTTACATCAAATATAATAACACTAAAATTTGAATTTCCTTTGTATTTGAAAGATATGTAGCAACCATTTCCTAACGAATAGTATTTTGCAAACTCTTGCCATTCATTGTAAAAGAAAATGAGGCTTGGTACGGTTATGGTACGGCGGTGGTACTCTCAGGGTACACATAACAGTTTTTTTTTTGAGAAAATGAGGCTTTTCATGAGAATTTATAGTAATTATATTTTTTTTTTTTTTCATGAGAATTAATAGCAATTATATTTTTTTTATAAACTCAAACCGTTCAAGAGCCACAACAACATTTACTAGACTCTGAAACTGTTGCTACTTACTTAATGTCCACTTTTTCTTTTCCGCCAATAGTTGCAGAAGTAGAAAAGTCGTCTAGCACTTAAGTCTTTTCTTGTATCTTCTTGTCTTCCTTTTTCGTATTCTATAAAAGTCAATCCTTCCTTTTTCGTATTCTATACTAGTCTTAGTGATATTGACACTATTGGAGTGTAATTTTTCCTATTCATGCATATATATTAAGTTTTATCCTGTACTTTAGTTTTTCAATTTGGATGTTTTAGCGTCGTAATTTTTTTTGATTGAATATTTGTCGTAATTTGAGCAATATAATTTCCTCGTGCTATGTTATTTTAAATATAAAAAAAAAAAAATTATCCTAACGTATCCGTACCTTTGTTTTTTGAAAAATGTTGTATCCCGTACCCGTGCCGGGTACCGTACCCGCACCCGTGCAACACAGATTTAAACTAAGTTTACTTTACGTTATGCATTTAGTTACCTTCAGTTCACAACATTATAATAAACAATAATCAAGCGATCAATGTGACACTGACGTTACCAAAGGAACTGAGTTATCACAAAAAAAAGAAAGAAAAAAATTGGAGGTATCTTATTCATGGAAATTTTATTTAAGGGGTAGTTAGTTTTATCACTAAAATATACGAGGGTCATTTAAATTTAAGGTTTGTATTATATTGGTTATTTTTGTCGCACATAAAAAAAATTTAAGTTTTTTTTTTTAAGTCTGTAAATGTTTTCGATTTAGTATTTATGCCACATAGTTTTTGTAATATTTGGTTAATAGAAAGACTAAATCGGAAACATTTACAAACTTAAAAAAGATGTGACCAAAATAACTTAAAGGATCAATCTATTACAAACCTCAAACTTAAAGGACTTGTGTGTGATCAAAATCAATCTATTACAAACCTCAAACTTAAAGGACTCTAATGTAATTTAGTTTTTTTAAAAACTCACACAGTTGTTTAAATAATATTTCAGATACTAAATACTAATTTTTAATCTACTCACTTTTCTAGTTGATTGAGGGTGTCGATAATGTTCGCAATGCAGTGTTTTTCCACTTTTCTACTCACTTTCGGCATACTAATGTGGAGAGCCCCTATATGGGTAACGTGTAGTTCCGCACATTATCCTTTAGGGAAGGGGCTGGTTTGATCAAACTTTTTTCTGAAGAAGAACTGAAAGCAGAGATTTGGGATTGTGAAAATTTTAAATGTCCTGAACCAGACGACGTCTCCTTTGGCTTCATTAAAAAATTCTGGGACATTTTGAAGGTTGATTTGATGTGTTTTCTTCATGAATTTCATAGAAACGGGAGACTATCTAAAGGAATAAATAGCACCTTTATTGCTCTTATTCCTAAGGTTGATAATCCCCAATGCTTGAATGAATTCCGCCCCATATCTTTGGTGGGAAGTATGTACAAAATTTTGGCTAAAGTGCTTCCAAACAGGCTTCGGTTGGTTATTGGTTCAGTTGTTTCGGACTCTCAGTCTGCTTTTATCAAAGGGCGTCAGATTTTGGATGGGATTATGGTGGCTAATGAAATAGTTGACGAAGCAAGAAGGCACAAGAAGGAGTTGTTACTTTTTAAGGTAGACTTTGAAAAGGCATATAACTCAATCAATTGGGGTTACTTACAAGAAGTGGTGATGAAAATGGGGTTTCTGACTCTTTGGAGGATATGGATAAAAGAATGCACTGAAACGGCTACCGGTTCGGTTTTGGTTAATGGCTCTCCAATAAAGGAGTTCTCTCTGGGGAAGGGGTTGAGGCAGGGTGACCCTCTCTCTCCTTTCTTGTTTCTTTTGGTAGCAGAGGGGTTTCATGTTTTGATGAAATCTTTGTATGTTAATAATCTTTTTATTGGTTATAAAGTGGGTAACAGTGATCTTGTGGTTGTGTCCCGCCTTCAATTTACAGGCGATACTTTAATTTTGGGTGAGAAGTCTTGGGCTAACATTTGTGCTATGTGTGCGGCACTCTTCCTCTTTGAAGCTCTGTCTGGTTTGAAGGTGAACTTTTCAAAGAGTCAGTTGGTTGGGGTAAATGTCCCTGCCTCTTGGTTATCTGAAGCAGCTATGGTGTTAAATTGTAAGGTAGGAACCATTCCTTTCGTGTATTTGGGTTTACCTATTGGTGGTAATGCAAGACGTTTGGCATTTTGGGAACCGTTATTGTAGCGACTCAAGTCTAGATTGTCCAGTTGGAACTCCAAACATTTATCCTTCGGCGGTCGTTTGGTTTTACTGAAATATGTCATGTCATCTCTGCCTGTTTATGCTCTTTCTTTTTTCAAGGCACCCTCAGATATCGTCTCCTCTATTGAATCAATTTTTTTTATTTTTTATTTTTGGGTGGGGAGGGAGGGGGAGTGAGGACCACAGGAAAAAATCATGGGTTGACTTGAACTCTGTTTGTAGGAGTAAGGAGGTTGGTGGTTTGGGGGTAAGGAGAATTAGTGAATTTAATTATGCGTTACTAGGGAAATGGTGTTGGCGGATGCTAGTGGATCGGGATAGTTTGTGGTTTAAGGCGATGTCAGCCCGATATGGCTTGACAAAAGGGCGGTTGGGGGGTGGAGGGCGTCATGCTTCACTATTGTGGCGTGACATGGAGGTGTTGAGTAGGGAGGA
Source organism: Medicago lupulina (assembly GCA_958299785.1). Lineage (NCBI taxonomy): Eukaryota > Viridiplantae > Streptophyta > Magnoliopsida > Fabales > Fabaceae > Medicago > Medicago lupulina. The sequence goes on from OY283144.1 coordinate 66,737,587, forward strand.
GTGGTTTCAGGATAGTGATCACCGTGTGGTTGGCAATGGGGAAAAAACTTTGTTTTGGTCGGATGTGTGGGTTGGTGACCGAAATGGAAGAAATAGTCACAAGAAAGGGGGTTTAAATATTGTGACCCTTTTAAAATTATTCCTGAAACTTAAATTAAGTTTATATACTCAAGAAAATTCTTGGTTAATATTAGTCCAGCAAATAAATAATAATTAATATATATGTAGGACCAGAATGTTTTGGAGAATGATTATATAAGTAGAATGAGAAAAATGATATTAAGCTGAAATGTAAAGTTATATTAAACAAGGAACATAATGTTCTGGAGGAATATAAATGCAGAATGATAAAACACTATTATAAAGTGAATTTAAACTTTAGTTAAATATTTAGACAGTTGTTTTATCTTGGACCAAAATGTTCTGGAGTCAGTTAATAAAATAAATATTAAATTAGGACCAGAGAACTCTGAATTAATATGGTTGTGATTAATTAGGACCAGGATATTCTGGAGTCAGTTAAATAAATAAAGATTAAATTAGGACCAGATAACTCTAGATTAATATGGTTGTAATTAATTAGGACTAGAATATTCTGGAGATAAATAAATATTAATGTGTGTGATCGTGTGTGTGTATCGTGTAAAAAATAAAAGAGAGAGAAAGAAGAATAACACACGAGAGTTATCCTGGTTCACCAAACCCAGCTACTTCCAGTCCCCACACTTCGTGTGAGATTATCCACTATAGTATTCAATTGGTAGAAACTTCTAACCAACACTATAAGGTCTTGATCACACCAGATCAGTATGTAACCCCTGTATTATCAACCTCAACAGGCTTCTACAATTCTTTGCTTTCGCACAATAAAGGTTTTTCCTATCTCAAACTATTAAGCTCAATTGGCTTGAGATCTAGATTATACTTTGTAGGATGGATGATTTTAGATCGTGATGTCTCAAACAAAAGAGACTTGTACAAATACAAACTCAAAAAGATGTTCTCAATAAAAGAGATAAGGATGATAAATATAGGGAAAGATTATGGAGTTTGCTTTGTAAATGTCAAAAGAGATGTTGAAGAGATTGATAGATTTTGCTTTGAGAGAGATAGATATCAAAGCTTTTGTATATCAAAACTCTTGCATTTAACCTTCATAGACGTCCTCTATTTATAGGAGATGTGTGTCTTGGAGATCAAGCTAAAAAAGAGCTGTTGGAACTCATTTCATTAATGAACAAGAAACATTGTGTGGAATCACTAAGATGAATTATGAGAAGAATTGTATCATCAAACAATTCAAGGTTAATTGACCAAGAAGATATTGTCTTCTTATAAAGAAGAGAACATTATCAACTTTGATGAAAAGAAGGTTCTCATGATGAAGATGATTATTACACTCGAAATTATTCTCATCGAAATAATTAGAATCAACTTTGAAGAGAAACCAACCGATGAATGAATTATTCATTAAGTCATTCATTAATTGGAGAACTATCAAGGAAGAAAAATCATGATCATATGCATGAAGATTCTATCATAAAAAATTTAGGATGATCCAAGAATCTTCCATCATTTTTCAAGATATGATTTGGGAGAATAGAAATCAATCAAAGGAATTTTTAATTTGAGAAAGGTTTCTCATGTTCTTACAAAAGATCATTCTGGTCATAAAAAGTGAAGAGAACATCCTCACTTTATGTTTTTAAAGACAACACATATTTACATTTATTATCTTGTTATCTACGAATGTGTTGTGTGATAATGTTTCAGTGAGAATGTTCTCGAGAACGTTTTGACCTCGCAAAGATAACAAAGCATCTTCAACAAAGAAAATGACAAATACGATCTTTTGATAAATGTCAAGAATGTGCATAATCAAAGATCAAGAATAATTGCTATTCTCTTTGTCTCACCAAAAGAAGGATCAATGATCATAAGAATCAAGATCCTTAAAGGCATTAAAAGGTAAGAAATCAAGACAAATCAAAGCATTATTGCACATGGGCCATGATATCTAAAGAACAAAGATTTCATCATAATGGCCTTAAAAGAGTTCAGCCCATTAAGGAATAAAGTAAAAAGATTCATTAAAGAAATATCTCAAAGTTGTTCCTTGTGGAAAAAGCATATTATCTTCTTGGTTGTGGGTCCGAAGAGACTTCGGCACATTTATTTTTACATTGTAATATATTTTGTTCGATCTGGCATTATATTTCTAGGTGGTTTGGTTTGTCGATGGTAATTCATTTCTCTGTGGGAGACCATTATAATCAATTCACTATTGATGGTGGTGTCACAAAGGCACATCGATCAATTTTACAGGTTCTTTGGTATGCAACTACGTGGGAAATTTGAAAAGAAAGAAATTACAGACTTTTCAATGACAGAGTGCTCAATTATGTAAGTGGTTGATAAAATTAAGTCGCTGACATTCATGTGGTTGAAGGAGAAATTCCCTTCTCTTCCCTTCAACTATCATGGCTGGTGGCTTAGTCCTTTCACTCTTTAGTCTCTGTTATTTGTTTTCCCTTGTAAATATTTGTTTCGACTTTGGTGTTTTTCCTTGGCATACCTTATGCTAAGGAGGACCTTTTGATGTGGTAATATATTTCATTTTAGCCTCTTCAAAAAAAATCTATTTATTTTTCAAATATAATATATTCTATTTCTTTTGTTTGATTATCATTTGAATCAAATATCTTTTGTATACAACTAATCCTTCAAATCGGATATGATTTTAATGACGAGCAAAATTCTCACTAAAGAGATTTTAAAAAATAATCATTTGAAAGTGATTTTAAAAACTACTAGAGACAATGTTAATTTTTTTTAAGATGATTCGACAAAACGTAACTCATTAAAATGTGAGTTCAATTTTCATCGTCAATGAATGTACTTCTATCGATGTTCTCTAAGTCTTAAGATATGTCCTAGAGAGACCCCAAAACGTAACTCATTTAAACTTTTTTTTCATCAACAAAAATATGGAGATCAAGCATATCCACTACCATTAACATTGTGTTAACAAAAAAAGGTATCGAATGTGTCCTATAAAAAAGAAATTATATCAATTATCCACGTGTCATTTCCAATTATTAAAGGGATAAATATACGTAGAAACGAAACACATTTTAGTTAAAAAAAAAAATATTTGTAACACTAAATTTAGTGGTAAGCTCATAAATAGTCTTAGAATTACCATGTATACATTAGATCTTTTTTGACACAATGTATTCTTAACAATAATTTAAATTTTCAAACTAGTCTCCATGCACAAATACACAAATTTATTAGAAACTTCTAATTCTTAGCGTGTATCCATGCACAAATACACAAATTTATTAGAAACTATAGATACTTAATATTCAATGGATTATGGATGGATAGGATTTTGCAAGACTAACATGAGGTATAGTTTTTTTGTCAAAAAACATGAGGTATAGTTTTGTTGGTTACGAGTCAAATTACACTATGTACTCTATTATCAACAATTAAATTATAAACAATAACTAGAACTAAACAAATTTAATAATGAAGATGTGTTGAATAACTTACTAAACTTCCCCTAAAAGAAAACTTATTAAATTCTCTTTTTTATAAAAATTATTATATATCTTAACAAACAAACAAAAATATTATTATATACCCTTTGGCATATTTTTGGTGTATCATTGTAGAAATTAGTTTTAGAAAAAATTTAGTCGTTACCAACGAATTTAAAAAAATTTAACCGTTGCCAATATATTTTGGCATAATTTAATCGTGTGTTTTTTCTTCTTCTTTTCTATATTATTTTACGGTTTACGATCACTTTCGTTATCGCTAATTTTGCTACACACATCAAAATATTGATGTGGGTATTGTTGAGGGGGTCCGAGGGACGCAAGAGAAATACCGAGTCAAATGTTCCAGAGCCACAAGAGAGGAAGACGCCACATCACCGTCTAAAACATTTTTTTTTTAAAGATCTCTGCCTAAAATATTAAGACATTAGGTATACGGATCACCTCTATTGTTAATTCAACATTTTACCCATTCACATATGGTGTGTGTGACTATCACTCACACTCGAAATTCAACAATCTCCTCCATAAGTATGGGTTCATCCTCCTATAACAATCCATTCTCGCTCCTTGGCTAAGCCAAATCAGGACTCTGATACCACTTGTTAAGAGTCTTTGGAGCGATCCAAGAAACAACAGTTTAAATACAAAAGAGTGAGACGCAATATCTCCAGTTAAAACTTCAAAGACATTACATTATGTATATGAGTCATCTCTCCACCTAAAACTTCATGTGAGAATAATTCAGTTGACGTAGAAATTGAAGTTCAAACTACAAATTTCACATTTATTCATCAATTTTTAACCGTATACTATTTGACAGAAAAAAAACATAAAAAATAGAGACTAATCATTAAATATTATGTTTGGGATAAGAGCATTGGACTACCCATTAAATTAAGGATATAGTTTATCATTTTTCTTCTTCCCTCCTTTTTATACTTGTTTCGTTTGGTTTCGTTTCTTTCTATTTTTGTGATACACATTTACTTTCCTCTACTTTCTTTCACATTTTTGTCTATGTTTCATTCACTTTTTCTATGCCTGCATGCCTTTGCTTTCTCTAACTTTCTGAATCATACCATAGTTTATATATGGTCACATCACTGTCACATTCATATTCATTACTTCATTCTTATTTATAATACTGTCAAGTAAATGCATAACGTAAAGTAAACTTGGGTATTGACTTGCAACAAAGAAACAATGAAGCCTCGCCGGAGAAGATGTGTTCTGTCACCGGCACCGGAGAAAGATTCAAAGCATTTTATGAAAGCCATACTTCCTCCTCCTGATCATACAAAAGAGATAGTATGCATTATCACTCTAGCTGTCAAACTTTGAGGAATATATAATGCTTGTACTTTTTAATATGGATCATATTCAAAATTTCATCATCAAAATAATAGCTTCAAATAATGTGTAGCTAGCCCTAGCTTGTTTTATATTTTTATGCTTCATTGTTTATTTTTATTATTAGTTTATGTTTGGTTCTAATGTTGTAAAATTTGATTTAGAATCTTTGATATGTCGTTGTGATTTTATAAAGCTAGAAATTGGAGCTTCCCCGCGGACTCACAGTCGTCACAACATGATTTTTTCTAATAAACCGTAACTTATATTTGATTAGATTTCCTTAATAATGAAGTTAAGTCTAAAAATCATGTTTTGAGGCAGAAAACTTTGAATCACGGCTACAAGTTAGAATTTATTCTAGAGTCAAAAGCAATGCTGCCTAAACGTGTCAATCAATTTTGTGTCCAAAATGACTATTGTCTCCTGCAAAAATTAATCCAAACATGTACTTAGCTGAAGCTCTATATGAGAGTGGTTACTTAAATTGTAGAATTCTCATAAATATGTCACCACTCTTTTGAAGTTTGATCCTATAGTAGTATAACTGATGAGCTGTTAACACTGCAGCGAATTCCAGACGAGTTTATAAAAAGATTTGGGAATGAACTCAAGAATGTTGCTATGATTACTGTGCCTGATGGTCGTGAATGGGAAATGGGACTGAAGAAATGCGGCGAGCACATTTTCCTTAGCAACAATTGGCAACGGTTTGCAGAATACTATTCTATTTATTATGGTTGTTATTTAGATTTCAATTATCAAGGGAATTCAAAATTTAATGTTGTTATATATGATACAACTTCTGTTGAGATTTCTTATCCATTCAAAACTCCAAGTACTAATGGAGAGCAAAGCATTAAGGGTCCTAACTCAAGAGCAAAATGTGCTGCCAGTGAATTCAACCCAAAAAACCCTTATTTTCATTCAAAATCCGTTAAGGGCATTTTTGCGGTGAGGATTTTAATTTCTAATTTTTAAAGTTACATATGATTTATATTTATGGTGCCATTTGAATTGACCTCTCCTCCATAGTGCAGTATGTTCCTTCTAGGTTTGCTGAAAAGTATCTGACGCTAAAGGTTCCGTTCAAGCTCCAGAATTCTCGAGGAAAGCAGTGGGAAGTTTATTGTATATTGCATGCAAAAGGAAAATCACAAATGCGAATATCCGGTGGATTCGGTAAATTTGCAAGGGAAAACAATCTATTAGAGGGAGTTACATATGTGTTTGAGCTGATGAAGAGGAATCCTGTTGTTGTGCTACAAGTTACAGCGATTTGCACGGTTAAAAAATCTTTCACATTTGTTTATTCATCAATTCTATTTCCTTTCACAGTTTTTTCTTTTAATGTCTGAACTGTTGGTGAACTTAATGCATAAAGTGATTGCAATGCAGCCTCCACATGGAAGGTCTGCCCAGTCAATGACAGAAAAGGAAGTAAGGGAATCCATACATTTCAAGAAGGCCATACTTCCCTCGCCCATTCATGACAAAGAGATTGTAAGTTTCCCTTTCTGTTTTTAGTTACTGTCATTCTTTGCTTTCTGCTAAATAGTAAAAAAGCATATGTGATTTGGTTTTGAAGTTAATAACTCGAAACTGTGACGTTGGATTGTCGATGTCTCTAATCTGCTAAATAGTAAACAACCATAATAAGAAGAATTAAAAAATTCACTGATGAGCTGTTATCACTGCAGAGAATTCCGGATGAGTTTGTAACAAGATTTGGGAACGAACTCAAGAATGTTGTTACAGTTACAGTTCCCGATGGTCGTGAGTGGAAAATGAGATTGAAGAAACGCGGCAATGACATTTTCTTTTACAATGAATGGCAAGAGTTTGTAAAATACTATTCGTTAGGATATGGTTGCTACCTATCATTCAAATACGAAGGGAATTCAAAGTTTAGTGTTATTATATTTGACGTAACTTCGGTTGAGATTTGTTATCCATTCAAAACTCCAAGTGTTAATGGAGAACCAAACACAAACTGTGCTAGTCCTAGGAAAAGGTCCAAGGTTGAAACAAGTGAGTGTCATGGGAAAAAAGCCAAAAGCGTGTCTAAACATGCTTCTGCAAGAGCAGAGGTTGCTGCCAATGAATTCAACCCAAAAAACCCTTATTTTTGCTCCATAATTCCCAAGCAGAAATATGCGGTGAGGATTTTACTTTGTAGTTCTTGGCTTAAAGTAAATGTTGAGTTATTTATGTTTCCACTAAATTGATCTCATCCATTTTGCAGTATGTTCCTCGTGATTTTGCTGTAAAGTATTTGAAACCAAATGTTCCTACAAAGCTTCAAAATTCTGATGGAAAACAGTGGGCAGTGTTTTGCGTACCGAATACTGTCGGATCATCATCGATGCGAATAGTGAAGGGATTTACTTATTTTGTAACGGACAACGATCTGTCACATCGAGATTATTGTGTGTATGAGCTCATCAAGAAGAAGCCGGTTGTGCTAGAAGTCACAATGTTTCGTGCGGTTGACTATCTTGACTAAGGACAAGTGCATCCTTTCAGCTGTGATGAATGAGGCATGATGTGGCAAGCTATGTGTGGTTTTGGTACCAACTAGTAACAGGCACTTCCGCACTTGTGTATGTTGTGTTTGATTGTTTTAAAATTATGTTTTTGCTTTTTGGATCATGAAGCATTGTAGGAGATTAGAACCCTACCAGCAGCGTGAAGAATTGTAGGATGAATGTTAAGAAAGCATATTTATGAGAATCGACTATTGTTTAATATTTTGTTTTTTGCTTACTATGTTATCGGTACGAAGTTTAATTTTCACCGCCGACGGTGACTAATCTCCGTCGGTAACCAAACTTGTGGGGATTCAAATAGATGAGGCATTCTAGTTGAATCAGTAGTCTACTAAGCTGAGTTAACAGTTATGATGGAAATAATTACAAACAAATATTAGTTGTTAATATGATATATTAGTAGTGTGTTCAACCTTTGGATAATCTTCTTAAAATCTTTCAAGTGTTCTACTTCAGCCACTTGAGCTATGTTTTGGAGAAGTTGCTATTGAAAATCTGACATCTATCATATCTATTTTGTTGTCACTTGAGACATTGTTAAAAAGTGAACACACCTAAAGTAAATTGATGATGAAATTGTAGGATATTGTTAAGGTTAGTAATTGATATAAGAATGTTTCAAAAAATTGCATAGATAATAAGATAACGTATTATACATTCTTGGAAAGCAAGAAAAGGTCAATTCTTTGATTATTTTGAGTTTCATAATGTAAATATAATAAGAGAATATTTTATGTTTTATGATGGATAGAAAGAAAAATGAAGCCACTTACATGTGATTTGTTTAAATGTATATGCACTTTTTACTACGTGTTGAATTGAATAAACAATAAACATTGGTTGCCAAAGTCAAAATCTAAAGTATAAAAGTTAATTTTACTATACTATACATATGAACCAAAAATATAAGAGAAGCTTACAGAAGTACTTAACTAGTTGAATACTAAATGTCTCAAAAGGCAATAAATCAAGATCTTCCTCTATTATATTTCATGATTATAAAAAATAAAATCTAACTCATCTCCCAGCTGGGCCATGTGACCTATATTCTTTAATTTGGTGAGTTAGGAGATGGAAAGATAAAAGTAACAAATCATGTATTGTTGATCATTAAGCTAGTTACTGAATTTGAGCTATTTCAACTAATATTTTGTGGAGAGATTGTGGTTTAGAGAAGAATGGACAATGATCACTGCCTTTGATTTTGAAAACTCCTTCAGGTGGATTTTCCCCCACAAGCTTCTCTTGGACATCTGGTGAAAGGGCGCGGTCATCCAGTGTTTGAATGTAAAAACGGCGAGCGGTTCCATATTTTTCAGGAGATAAACACAGCTTCTCCATGAGTGGACCAATCGGGCTAAGTCTCATTGAAACCATGGCTAAAGCAACATCCTGTATCACACCACATATCAAATTTTACCAGATCAGATACTTACATAGTGAGAATCTATAAATCTGGCTGGAAATTAAGGTAATAATCTATGATAAAAATAGTCTCCATTGCTTTAGATAACATCCAAAGACATCGGAAGATTGTTAAAGAAGAGCAACGCACGACTACAGGGAGGATAAGACTGAAACTACGAAAGAATGTGCAATAAGAAAGTTCAGGTAATGGTAACTCCCTTGAATTATGAGCAAAAATTAACTATGAAATAGAAAATAGGAGCTTCGAGAAAAGGTACCCAGTGCAGTTAATAGACCAGATTCTTCTATCTTGATAGATTAATATAAGGGAGAAGAATAATGTAAAACAAAAGAGGATTAAAGAAAGCCTTCTAAAAAAGTAACAGTTCCCACTCACATGAATACAACTACAGGAGGACATGTTTTTCGTGAAGAGAAAAGAAGTGAAAAAAAAAAAAAATAAATAAAAGCTCCTTTCTAAAGAATTTGGAAAGTGGGAACATTAAACAAATCTACAGTACTTAAGTTTTAGAGAAAGAAGAGATTTTGTTCTTTAATCTTAAAGCCAGGTTGAATACCAGCCAATTATTTTTGGAGTTCCGAGGGCATTATCTATTATGAATACCTTTTCAACTATCTACTACAAAATCCTTTTATGAATGTACACATGTTTACAAATACATCTCTTTTGGTCTTTTTTCCATTTAAAAGAATAATAACAATTTAGAACAAAATAACAAACACATCAGTCGCTCCTGTTCCTATTATCTCAAAAAATCACAAGTAGATTGAAATTTATCCTAAAAATAATATAGAATTTACAATTTATTAATGTTGATGGGGTACCCGTGCTCCCCGTGGTGGGGATGGGGTCGAAAGACATTTTGAGGGGCGGGGACATGCAGACAGGGGGAGCACTCTCCACCCCCGCCTTGCCCCATTGACATCCCTACTTTTCCCTCCCCCTATTTTATATAAATCACTAGTAGTGTCAGTGGCTTACACAAGACCCCATGTATCTTCCATGACACATTTAACCATATTCAATAATAATAACTAGAACCAGTATATCTATTGATATAAAAAAATAATGTAATAATTACTTATTTGGTATTACCACAGACAAGCTTTCCTCTTAAACTATTAACAATGTATTTGGCACCGCAGTAATACATTTCAGATGAAACTAATATTTCTTTCTGCATATTATAATATCTAAAATTATCAAGTTGTATATTGCTTATTACCCTCCATCCAACCATTTCTTAAAAATGAAAGAGAAAAAAGGAGAAAGTAAATTAAGTAGTGAAACAGCTTTTAGTTCTAAAGTTTTAATATTTATCACAAGTTGTACAGCTTTAAGCAGCCAACTTAAATGAATAGCAACAAAATATTTAGAAGGTAAAAGGTTAGAAATAGACTCAAATCCTGCATACCTTTGCTGGGGATTGATTAAAATACAAGCCTTTCATCTGCTCTTTCTCAAACATAAATCCTGTCGGGGGCTTTTCTTTACCATTACCATGGATCAGAAACTTCGATTCTTGCATAAACTGTTCAGCAGATCCTAGCTGCAGTATAGATGATTTGTTATAATAGCAATTATAAGATCTTCCAAGAAAATGCAAAATAAGATGTAATTTGAAAAAGGGAAAATGTTTGTTTACTAATGAAATTTCATCAGAAAGAACTTTAATTTAACAGCTATAATAATATTTACTTTGAGTGTTTATGCGAAAAAATTACTTGTGATCACATTTGGATGTGCTTTCTACAAAATACTTAAAAGTTCTTTTGATTTCTCAGAAACAAAATTTTCAGCTTTCTACGAACAGCTTTTATCATTAGTTTCTATATTTATACTACTTTTGTGGTTAGTAAACATTTTTTACCAAGGCAGACATGTCATGGGCAGCCTATTAGAGCAATGAAAGATTCCCTGAATTGTTCGCTAAGACTTCAAGTTATAATCGTAGAGTCTGTTATTGAAATTGAGATAGCCGTGTGACAGTAAATTTGTGATAATAGATTAAGATATTACCTCAATTAGTTGAGATTGAACAACCAATGTGAAACATTGAAGGGCAATATATGTACCATAATAATATTATATAATTGTACGAAATTATGACTGACATGGAAAGTTTAGTTGGCACACTATACATTGGATGAAAATGTTTTAGCTGTATATTAAGGAATTTAAGTTTGATTTAAGGATTTATTCACCATATAACATGTGAACTCTCAAAAATTCAACTGGTCACATAAGTAAACGAAGAAAATACCTGATCAGCGAAAACATCAAACGGCCTTTTACCATCGGTCACCATTGTAGCACAAAGGAAAATCGCTTTTGAGATCTTGTGTGGATAGTGTTCCAATGCATAAGAAATGCAAGCACCACCAATGCTATGACCAACAAGAATAACCTGCAAAATTTCCATTTTTATGAAATATATACATAACAGAATGCAGGACAATAAATGCTTTAATTTCAATGTCACGCATCTGAACCTTTTCGTCCTCAGGAAGGTTTTCAAGATAAACAGTTAAAGGTTTTGAATATTCTGCCAATGTAGTGACATTGTTGCTGTCTGTAAGATCAATTCCAGATCCTGTAAGATCTAATGCAACAGGCTGAAGTCCTACTTCTTCTAGAAGGGCAACAGTCTTGTACCAACACCATGCTCCAAAACCTTCTCCATGGATCAATACAAACTTCTTTGTTTTAATGTTCTCCAGAAGTTCTGGATCCTGGACAGAATATAGCAGGTTATAACATGCTCAACCGAAAAGATTAAAACAGTATTGTTATACCCTATAATTTATAAATACTTTCTGAAACATGGCTAACAAAGTTTGTTAACAAATCTTTCGTGCAAACACAAGATTCTGAACATATATATTGATTACTCAAATTCAAATCCTTTTCCATTCTAGGTTCAAGCAACACATTTGCCTCACCCAAATATTTAAGTATAATCTATGCATTAATCCAAACAACATTTCAAACAGCCTTAATAAAAGGAGTTAGTTAGCGTGTGTTGGTTCTACGGTGGCGGAAATTGATTGTGATAGACTTGATTTTAGTTTTTTTTTTTTTGTTTTGACAATATAAAATAGATTTTAGTTGAAAGTGAGTTTAAAACAAATTTATTTATTTATATTGGATGCATTTACGTGAAAGTGAGTTAAACAATAAATTTGAGCGCAAGAATCATATTTGGAGGCAAAAGCTAGCTTCAAGTTAAAATCAATTCTAAAGACAAAATCAACTATAACCAGGAACCCAAAACGTATCAAAATCAATTTTAAGTCTTCAAAATCACTTTTAACTCTCCCAAAAGTGAATCCAAAGATGCACTTAATTTAGATTAAATCACAAGCAATCCAACTGTATAAGAATTAAGCACCAACTCCAGAATAGATGGTGATTGACTTCAATAAAAGTACAAACTAGGAGGATGGTCGATATGAAACATCCCTAATTTCCCCATAGATTCTTCACTATAGACTCTAAAAAGTAAGAAAGAAAAAAAACATGTTCCTAGTACTCCATGCTTAACAATAATAACAACACATCAGTAATTAGTGGAGTCAACAACACTACACAAGTGTGGAAGTGGGGTATGTATGTATTGAAAAGGAGTACAAAAATACAGGCAAGTAATCATAAATTAATTTCATCTATCTGCTTTTCAATAACACAGTGAATTTTGGTCCTGTACTTTTCTAGATACATACACCACCTTTTTTAGCCTATAAAAAAATAAAATAAAAAGTAACCCTTGATTTCTTTTTAACTAGTACACTTTTCAGACACATCATGTTTCCATTTATAATTGAATAATTTTTCTAACCATCTTACTTTAAGATTTAAGATCTTAAAAAATCATAATAACCCACTTTCTGAAACTTATCAAATAATTCAAAAATCAAAACTTTACTATCAATCAATAAACCACAATCCTGACAACCCACTTTCTGAAACTGATTAAATGATTCAAAAATGAAAACTTTACAATCAATAATCCAAAAATCATGCAAACCCAAAAAAGAAAAACTATTAAAACTAAAAAAAAGAAGGTAAAAAGAACAGAACCTGTTTGTTGAGTGGAACAGAATCAGGTAAAGTACGTCTTCTAGAGCTAGTAGAACCAATTCTTCTAGACATAGAACCTTCAAACCTCTGAGAATGTTGTTGAAGTGCCATAGATAAAGCTTGTAGATGCAATTCTTCTTCAGTAACAAGCTTCCTCTGTGATCTACCACCACCACCCATTCTTCTGCTTCTTGATCCAACTTCTTTTGAATCTTTTTTTGTCATGCAAATTAAACGATTTCCCATTTTTTTCAACTTTTTTTTTTCTTTCTGAGAAATTAATGAAACAAAGAAACTTCGGTTTTTGTTGTTGTTGTTGTTGTTGTGTTTTTTGTTTGGTTTAGGTGGTTTCGGAGAGATGGAGGAATTGTTGGAGTTGTTGGATATAAATGCAAAAATAATATTAATTAATTAAATAATTAAAAAAGAATTGTACTACGAAACGAATGAATTCACAACTGATTTTTATAGCTTATTAATAAATGTTTGGAAGTTTTTGCGTCTCTTCTTTCTATTTTCAACGATTTGATACGAAATCATTTCACTATTTCAACGCTATTTTCAATTTTAGTGTAATAAAAATATAATTTTATAATGATTATTTAATATTGTATACTGTATAGTATAATAATGTTTGTACAGTTGTATAGTGCATGCCCTTGCCTTGCTTTGTTTGTTTTCTATTTTAGATTTCAATTTTAATTTTAATTTTAATTTGTAATAATGATTATTGCTTTTTATATTGTAAAGTTTATACTAATAAAAAAAGAGGTTAGTGCAGGGGAAGAAGTGAATGAACTCATAATAATAAAAGTGGTGGTTGGAGTAGTAGGAAGAGTGGTGAGTAGAGACAAGAAGGTATCCTGAAAATAAGCGCATTTTTGTGTTGTGAAGTGAAGGTTGTTTTCAACGTGCATTGAAGGGCAACACATGTCATCATGGCATCACTATCTTTCAATTTGCTTCATAAAAGGGTCAAATTCTTCTTTTACTAACTACACTAGACTAAGACTAGACTTGTTTAAATATGAGAAATATATGTGACCATTTTCTCCTAACTTTTTTGACAACTTTCTTTTTTATACTTACATTATCTTTTTATTCTCTTTCTTTCTTTTTTTTCTTTATTATTTTTGACAAATCAAAAAAGAGAAAACCAAAATTGTCATGAAAGTTGTACCAAAGAATTATACATATATCACTACTCAAATATCAGATGAATTATAAAAGTAACAAACACGTATGAAGCAAAATAAAATAATATTATTATACGACCATTTTATACTTCCTCCGCCCCTCAATAGATGGCCTATTTGAAAATGTGTAATTTTGACCTAACTTATTTTGATCATATTTTTCTACTAATATACAAAGATAAATCATATTATATAAAATGTTGTTAGATTCGTCCCTATGAATATTATCAAAATATCAAATTTTTATAATTTTTTTTAATATATTATTCGAGATATTTAAGTTCAAAATTATACATTAGTATGCGTAATAGTGTTAAATGTGTCAAGTATTATAGGACGGAGGTAATTCAACAATTAAAAGAGTGGTTATATCATTCTATTCTTTAGAAGAACACATAACGTAATTGAACTTGATTGTTAAAGTTCTAAAATTCTTTTCAATAATTATGTACTTGTGTGATATGCTCATCATGCATCTCATTTGATTGATCACGTAAAGTATTTTTGAAAAATGTCCATTGATCGTCTTGTCATTCTTCATTTCCATAAATTCAAATTTTCTTAGCCACGCCTATAATTCAACCATTTTGACATTTGAAGATACCCCATAATTCCATTTTATGGAATCTCAAACACCCTTGAACGATTCTTTGTTCACAATTATTTCAAAAATGGTTCGATCTATTGATTGGAAGATATATAACAGCCTTGAGAACCTCCGTTATATTTTCTTCTCCTAGTTTGATTTACTTTTATTGTTGGATTCTTTCCAGCAGTGAACACTCCATTTTCTATCAAATTTCAAAACTCCATTAACATGGACCGATCGTCATAATGACTATCAAATTTGGGTATAGTCAATTGTTGGGAATTCCTACTTTCTACCATGATTGTTCCTCAATTGCTTCTTTATGAATTAAGATTATGTGACTTTGAACCCACTTGGGTTGGCTTAGACACTCGAAGTCGCAGTTCGAATCGGTGTTAATTTTGTGGGGTCAGTTTGAAAAAATAAATAATAATGTTACTTAATGTATTTTTCCTCCACTAAATCACTCAATCCTTGTCCCTTTTACACAAACAAAAATATTTGGGAATTCATATTCCCACCCCATGTCTTCACGTGTTCTCAATTTGATTATTTTATAATCTAAAGTGTATTTGATGTTTTCTAGATTATAACATACGAACAATATTAACCCAACTTTGTTCAGATTTAGCTCAATTTATTAAAATAATATAATATAAAATTGACTACAAAATTTACTGATTCAACACAATTTATTAATTTTTTAGAATTTCATAATATATTTACATTGACATAAAGCCACGTAGAACAAAATGTTTCTTAGCCAAAAATAAATTTGTAGCACAAAAATGTGGAGTGGAAAGGAGGGAGAAGATTTGTCATCTCTCTCATGCGCCCTCCGAAGAATTTGGGAACATAACCAGAAAAATGTGGAAATTAATCTGAACAATCCTTGATCCAAAACCGATCTCGAATACAAGATGGAGAGGAACAACCTCCTTTGACCATTCACACTAGTCCCGTAAGATGACACGAAGGTCTCTATTGATCCTTCATATGAAAGGACAACAATGAAACCATGACATCTTAATTGTCCCCAAAGAAAATTACGGAAGAAAAGGGAAGAGTGAAAGAATAAGTTTTATAAAAAATAATATGGAAGAAAGAAAGGCTATTTATAGCCTAAGAATCACATAAATTGTATCTGCAGTCAATAGAATCGTGTAATTTAGTCAATAGAAACATGTAAAACATAGAGATAGTTACCCAAAATCATTTGAGTTTCCAAACCTATCTCACAAAGCCACCATCTAAATTTGGGTTGTTTCAAAATATATAATTCGAACACATGTTCATTATTATTTTGAATTATATAATCTCAAACATGCCTATTGTGTTAAAACTTATGCTTTAAAGGGTTTGACACGTTTTAAATTAAATTTGAACCAGTCAAATACAAGATTTTTCAATGGTCCACAACGCACATAACCTTCTTTTAATGGCGTGTTTGGTTCATTTGCAAACCAACCCACGTAATTATGAACACTTATCAAATAAATAGGAATGTTAAGCTAGTTGTAGTTTACTACAACGGGGGAAAACCTAACTTTTTTTAGGATTGAAGGATCGACTGAACCAAATTAACGGTCCTCTTACCCCGCACAGAGACCAGAAGGGTGGATAACGTTGACTAGCGTCGTCCGTCGATTGACTCGGCTGGATGCTTCCTTGGTGAGATATTTTCATGATATTTGAGAAAGTTTGATTCGATCCATGAACTACGAAGAAATCAGGGCTTGCATGGATAGACCAGATTAAGAATTTAGTTTGGTTGATACGTGGTTATGGTGTTGGATTAGTATTTTATTGTTGAATTTGTAATGTTTAAATTATACGCTGTTGTAGAATTTGATTTGGTGGTTGATATTTCTATTCTCCATGTTCTAAACACGATTCATATTACATAATCTGAAACGTGTCAAACCCTTTTGAACATAATTTTTAACACAATATGTGCGTATTTTTGGATTATGAAATCCGAACTCATAATAGATATGGTTTGGACGATTGTAACGTTTCCTTTATACCAAAGTTACGACATAAGAAGTGTTGTGGCTATAAATAACACTACATTCTTCTCCATTTTAATTGCAATTTACATCATCTTTCCTTATTTTCTTTTGTACTCTTCCTTTGGGAGCGATTATAGTATCATGATCAATGTGGACTATTCATATCATTCCCAAAATTGATGTGTGATTTTTGTCGGGATGATCCAATGGTCAATAGAGACTTTCATATCATCTAGTAGGTTTTCTGAGTTTTTATAAAGTTCATTTTATATAATCCGAAGTAAACAAATACGCTTTAGATCATATAATCCGAAGGAGGTTAAAATGATTTGAAGGACAGAAGAAATGCGTAGTGTGTAAAAAGAAATTCTCAAAATATTTATTGAACATCACAATTGAACTTAGGCTCAAAAACTAAACAAATATCAACAGGTTGGGAGGTTTCTTTTTAGGCCCCCTCATATCTTTTTAGGCCCCCCAAATTTACAAAATTGTCCTTATTAAACATCAGGTAGTTAACTACCGGAGATTCATTTTTAAATTTTAAATTTTGTACATTCGTAACTATAGGATGTTAACTTAAAAAATTTTAATTTTGTTCTTTTGGTAGATAACTACCGGAAATGCTTTTTAAAATTTCAATTTTGTTACTCCAATAGATAACTACCGTAATTGTCAGAACCAAGACTTTCAGCTACAACTCGATAACCACAACCGTTACCATCCACATTCACAATCTTTTCAATATAAGGTTTCATAACATTAGGCATATGATCAATATAAGGAACATAATGTGTTGGTGTTGGGGTCGGAGAGGGATTAACTACAGACACACGCTTTTCTTTATATGTAATGAAGGTTTTGACTGCGAAGCTTGACAATATGGAAATTGTGCGTCAACATGCTCCCAAAAGGATGGTTCCTAAATAGTAGAACTATCATTCAAAGTAGATCTCTTCCTCTTTTGCGCGCCTTTTGTTATAAGCCCAGGCAGAGGCTCATTCTGCCTCATTCCATTTTCAACACTCTCAATTCTCTCTCAAATTACACAACTCCAAAATTCCTTCAACTTCAAATCAAACAACACTCCAACAACAAGAACAAGTAAGCTTTCACTTAAATTATGTTGGTATGATAGATTTTTTCACTTAATCTATAATTTTTTAGGTTTAGTGTTTTCTTAAAATTTGAATTCTTTTCAAGAAATGATAAAATGTTACATGCAAATGACTTATAGTGCTTAATTGTTACGATGTTTAGATGTTTGAATGATTATGTTAGATTTTTTACACTTAGATTTAATTTTTTTAGATTTAGTTAGGGTTTACTTAATTATTTAGATGTTTGCATGTTTATGTTGTAGTTATCATTTTTAGGATTTATGTATAATTTACACTCCAAGTGTTTGATGAAATGTTTGAATAAGTTTTTCATTGATTGTTTTTTATATCTTATTGTGTAGATTTGAAACAATGGCCGGGTGGATCGACGTTCATGCACAATTCAACGGCGGAGAAGCTCAGAGGTTGAAGGCTCAGTGCCTTGGTGTAACGTTAAGAGACTTGAAGGATGAACTAAATGAATTCAACCAAGTAGTCAACTCCGGAGACACAAGGAAGGTGGAAAACGTTCGGTATAAATGTTCAACGCTCGACCAGGGGAGAGTATCATTCACTTGGGTGGAGTTAAAGAACGACGAAAATGTGACGAGCATGTTTTGGGAGCACAACATGTTCCAGTGGATCGATATGCGGATAATGTTGCTGAGATCAACTGAAGATATTATCAAGAGTTTGATTCCGCCAGAAGATGGTCATTAGATAGAGAATGCACCTTCCGACTACAACAATTGTCTTCCTCTATATGAGATAATTCAAACTTGCCAAACGACAAGTCCTCGACATTCGTCCGACATTCATGTTTTTCCTTTGAAAAGATTAAATTCTTGTTAGGCTGGTTTAGATGACGGTATTGAAGTGTCAAGGAATGTACCTCATTTCGGTGGCACTTGAATACCATCATCTAAACCAAACCTAACAAATATTTATTCTTTTCAAAGGAAAAACTTGAATGCCGGACAAAATGCTTGAGTCGTGTTGTTTGACTAGTTTGAGTTTACCCCATTTAGAGGTAAGATAATTGTTGTAGTTGGAAGATACATTCCCGAATGTAATTTAATGTAATGTAACCTTCATTCGAATTTATTCAATACGCAATTTTTATTCAAATTCGCGCTGAGTTTAATTAGTATTTATTTATTCGAAATTACGCTGAGTTTATTTGTTCATTTTTTTTCGAGTTTATTCATTACGCTACTTTTTTTTCAAGTTTATTCGTTACGCTACTTTTTTTTTCGAGTTTATTCGTTACGCTACTTTTTTTTTCCGAGTTTATTTGTTACGCTACTTTTTTTTCGAGTTTATTCATTACGCTACTTTTTTTTTTTTTAAGTTTATTCATTACGCTACTTTTTTTTTCTTGAATACATAATTATAAATAAATGCAAATAAAAAGAAAGGAATTCGAATTTATTTATTCAATACATAATCATAAACATAAACATAAAATAAATGCAAATATAAATACAAATAAAAAACACAATTAATAAATATAACTCTCGTTTTATTAATATCATTCAAACATTACAATAATGAATACATATATTTTATTTGAATTCACTAATCTACTTATTATCTCTTTACCCTCTTGGGGTAAAAAGTTATTTTTACCCTCTTCGGTATATACCAATAGCTCTTGGAAAAAATAGTGATCAGTCCCGTTGAGGAAAATGACATCAAGATCCCTAGAGGTAAATTTAAATTTGGTTCATTTTATACCCCCATGATGAGTCTTTTTACCCATGGTAAAAGATTTTGGGAGTAAAAGGAAGCAAACCTAATTTTACCTCAAAGGATGATCTTTTTTCCCAACTCGACCGACCACTATTTCCCCCCAAGAGCTACTAGTATATACCTAAAGGGGTATAAAGATCCTAGAGACTAAAGAAGCAAAAAAATAAGAAGAGAAAGTGGGAGGAGAAAATGTGAGGAAATAGAGAAGTATGGAGGGGTATTTATAGGTAGGAATGATAGTATAAGTTATAAAAAACATAAATATGGTAAAAAAAAACGTGTAAAAGTGGTAGAAAACGTGTTAATTGAATGTTGAAAACCTGGTAAAAGTGAAAAAAAAACGTGTGTTCTTCAATTGTGACCACCGACCAACTCGCGCTGTGCGTGACCTAACTCAGTTTAAACTTACATCACCGTGACTTAAGTCATGTAGAGATATTTTAGGAACAATTTAAGTAAAGAGCATGATTCATAGAGAAAGGAAGAAATGAAAATCCCGTGTCTCGTGTGAATTTGAAAAGGGTGTATGTTTTGTCTGTGTCTAGCATATATGCCCAAATATTAATAATTATATTTATCTATCGAGAACAGCGCAGCCAGGCAGGGTACAAAGGCAAAAACCCTTTCTTCTTTGCCTTC
This sequence comes from Medicago lupulina, assembly GCA_958299785.1. Classification (NCBI taxonomy): domain Eukaryota; kingdom Viridiplantae; phylum Streptophyta; class Magnoliopsida; order Fabales; family Fabaceae; genus Medicago; species Medicago lupulina. The sequence goes on from OY283144.1 coordinate 66,757,852, forward strand.
CCGTTTTTGAGGTTTAATAGATAGATAGATAACAAAATGAATACCTTCGGCTTCACCAAAAGCGACACAACAACAACGTAAACAAACAAGAAATACTACTTGTACTTGTGCTTATTCGAAGAAATGCATAAACTCCTTCACCGTCCAACCTCTTCACTTCCTATCCCCATTCTCTCTTCTTCTTCTCTTATTTCCAATTCCACCCCTCTTTTATTCAACTTACCCCCTAAATCCTTTCATTCTTTAACAATGGCTAACCCTGCCATTACTTCTTCTTCTTCTTCTTCTGGGGTTTCATTCCCTCTTCCAAAATCTCTCCCTTCTTCTTCTTCTCGTTATTCCAACGCTTCTTATGTTCGTACATGTTTTTGTCCAACCCTAACCCTAACACGCCACACAACTACTACTACTAGTAATAACCCTCCATGGCTTCTTCTTAAACATTCTCAACATTCTAATGCTACTTCACAATCTTCTTTTCATAACAACCCGGAACAAAATGACCATGTTGTTAGTACAACAACAGAGGATGATTCCTCTTCGTCTTCTGCTTCTTCCTCTACAAATACAACTTCATCTTTCAAACTTAATAGGAGGCAAAAGTCTTCTTCTTCAACAGAATCATCATCTAGTTCTCCTGATTTGTTGGCTATTCCTGGTGTGGGTCCCAGGAATTTCAGAAAACTCGTTCAGAAAGGTATTCAAGGTGTTGCTCAACTCAAACAACTCTACAAAGATAAGGTTGTTGTCTTACTCTCTGTCTCAAAAATACATGCTTTACTATCTTCTGTTTTAGGGTTTTTCTTAATTTACATCTCTTTAGCATGTTATGTTACATTTAGGGTTTGTAACTTATGTTATCAATTTCTTATTCTAACATCAAGAATAAATCTTCATTTTGGTCCTTAAGCTGTGTTTGTAACTTGGTTTTTGAAGGGCAAGTCTATATTTTGATATATATTTTTTAATTTAAAAGATATTATATGCTCATGTATGTCTCATGTTGTTCTTTCAATTTTAAAAAAAAGATTAAAAAAAACAAAAACTTAGTCCTCCAAAATCAAACCTCCAAACTCACTCTAAGTTTATCAGGCGGTGTCCTTATAATATCAAAACTTCAAAACAAAATAAAAATCCTTGGGTATGTTGTTTGTTAGTAATTTCATGAAAGGACAAATTTGAGGACCAAACTAACTAAGAGAAGACACATTTGAGGATCAAAATGACAAGCAGAATATACATTTAGGGGGGTGGGGAATGCTAACAAGTGCCCTTAGGACATTGTTTAAGCAATCAAAGTAGTAACTTTAACATAGAAGATTGTGTTATTTTAACTTTTACCTGTGTTTGACTAGTACTTTCAAGATAAAATTTCTCCGTGTTCCTTAAACAATTCCCTTATGGCACTTGTTAGCATGGTTTTTTGCAATATTGGTACATTCAGGAATTACAATGACATTGCCTAACATATTCATGGATCCAAATGACTGTTTGCTATAATATCAATGTTCAATCCATTTGATTTTATTATGAAGGGGAAGAATGTTATACTGAAATTTTTGACCTTTTTGTTGGGTGCAGTTCATTGGCAAATCTAGTGACCAAATGGTTGAGTATCTGCAGAGTTCTGTTGGAATTATCCACAAGAACCATGCTGAAAGTATAACTACTTTCATTAAAAAGAGTGTTGATGAAGAAGTAGATGATAATTCCTCTGGGAAGCAGCCTACGCAGAAGAAGCGACTTACGTTCTGTGTTGAGGGTAATATCAGCGTTGGCAAGACTACTTTCCTTCAGAGAATAGCCAATGAAACTATTGAACTGCGTGATCTCGTCGAGGTGGTTCCTGAACCAATTGGCAAGTGGCAGGATGTTGGACCTGACCACTTCAATATCCTCGACGCTTTTTATGCTGAGCCACAGAGATATGCATACACCTTTCAGAACTACGTATTTGTTACTAGGGTGATGCAGGAAAGAGAGTCTTCTGCTGGCATCAAGCCTCTTCGATTGATGGAGAGGAGTGTTTTCAGTGACAGAATGGTGAGTATTTTCATTCCCTTTCTTCATATTCTTGTGTGTAGTGAGGGTGTTGGTTTTCCTTTTCATGCCAATACAACATTTTTTCTTCAAACGTGTTTTCGGTTACAAATTGATGGCATTTCATGGGTTTGAAACTGTGAATTTCTTTCCTTTTCCTGTTTGGTTTGATTTGAGATTAACAGGAAGAGAGTCATGTTTAGAGAGTTTAAAAAAGGCTTATATAGTTTATCATCTCACTGTGTTCAATAAAGGTTTTTGTACGAGCTGTTCATGAAGCCAATTGGATGAATGAGATGGAGATCAGCATTTACGATTCCTGGTTTGATCCTGTTGTGTCTACCTTGCCTGGCCTTATTCCTGATGGTTTTATCTATCTCAGAGCAAGTCCTGATACTTGCCATCAAAGAATGAAGTTAAGGAAGAGAGAAGAAGAAGGTGGAGTCAGCCTAGAGTATCTCCGCGACCTCCACGAAAAACATGAGAGCTGGTTATTCCCCTCCCAAAGTGGTAATCATGGAGTATTGTCGGTCAATAAGCTGCCCCGTCATGTCGACAACTCGTTACACCCTGATATAAGAGATCGTGTATTTTATCTTGAGGGTGACCACATGCATTCCAGCATTCAGAAGGTATCAAATTTGGAAATCCTATGTCTGATTTTATGATTTTTGTAATTTATAGTAGTCTGGCTTAATTACTTTCAATTGCAAACAGGTTCCTGCATTGATTCTAGACTGTGAACCCAATATTGATTTCAGCAAGGATATTGAAGCCAAGAGGGAGTAAGATAACTATCTCTTAACTCAGATATTTATTAAATTTTACGTAACATGGACTAAACTTTTGTTCCATCAGATGCTTTTGTCTGTTAGAATATTATGATTCTTATTATCCTTGGAGTCTGATTATTATATCTTGTTGAGCTGGGGTGGTCAAGTTTTATGTACCAAGTGCGAAGTATGGAACTTGAATCCTGCACCTTAAGTAAGGAAACTCAATGTACGTAAGACTTGAACTCTGCCTCCGCAATGGCTAGCATTTGTCGCGGTTCTCCTGAGGTTGGTTTCAACTAGTCTTATAGATACTTCCATTGTATCTCTCAGCTGGTAATTCCAACATTTACAGTTTTTCCCAGGACTTGTTAGGAGATTAGACTATTGCACAGCTAGTCTGTGCAGGTTTTGTGATTGTGTAACCTGGTGGGATCAGGTTCTGAATCTTTTGATTGTATGGTATAAGTCTTGAGTCCTTTATTGGAACTATGGGACTCCCATACGAAGTTATTTGTATCAACTTATGCTCTCCTGTCACAGCGGCTAGCTGTGGCGGTCTTCATCATCATACCGCACTGGTAATTGACTCAGATTGTTGGCATAATAGGAGTATTATAGTGCTTTGAAATATTTAAAAGTTTAAACTATTACTACACTAATGCTCCCTCCCCCCCCCAATCAAAACATAATTTTATGATTTGCCTATCTGTTTAATGTGTTCCATTAAGGTTAAACGGTGAACTGGAGTGAAGTATTCACATGAGCTTTTTTCAGTAGTCATCATCTCACTCTTTAAGGGCGGAGAGTATTAGGACAAGCAGTTTAATTTCTTTAAGTTAATGTTAAATTACTTCTTTTAGTAAATAGTAGGTAAGTGTAGCAACCCGAAAAAGAGGTAAGTAATTTCTCTGAACTTGGAAGCCATGAAACTATTATCACCACTCCATCTATAAGTCAAACTTCTTTTTGCAGATGGGCAGGCATTGCTTTAAAAGACTTGAGTGGTAGTAATGCAACACATATTTATCTTCTGTCATTTATGTCAACACTGTTTATGATATACTGGGAGTGGTAGTCAACGAACATTTGTCCTGAAAGTAAATAATTTTAGCTATTATTTGAAGTCCCCCTTAAGTGTGAAAATTAACACTGGACTAACTTACAGCAGTGATATTAATTTAATTGTTATCATTACAACTTTTGTATGTCTCCCAAGTTAAATGTCATTAGTCACTGAAATGCTAAGTTTTCTGTGATTAAGTATCTGGAAGTAGATGCCAAGGTAGCAAATTCTATGTTTTTTTAATCAGTAAAGTTCTTGGATGTTAGTACTATATGCTGTTTTCTAGAATTCTATTGGTCAGAGCTTTTGTTCACTATGTGTTAAACTACCAGTCCATTGTTCCCTAATAAGTAAATTGTCTTTTTTGTTGTGTATGGTGCAGATATGCGCGCCAAGTTGCAGAGTTTTTTGAATTTGTCAAGAAGCAGCAAGTTCTCTCTGTTGAAGGTGAGAAAAATAGCCAGAACCAACCACAGGTGCTGCTACCTCATGAAGGTAACCTTTGGCTACCAGGTGGAAATCCTTTCCCCAGGCCACCCTTGGACTTCAGAAGGGCAATGTCATATATGTCTGGTAGTGGCTGATAATATCATGATTGGGATGAAGATATACTAATAGCTCCTTGTCTATGTTTTCATGTTTTTTTCTGCATGTAAAGATTTTAACTTGGACCTTGACTGATGTAAAGTTGGTAGTTATTTATGGTTGTCAAATACTTTGATAGTTGCTACTAATCTACTAGTCTACTTGGTTTGTACTGTATTTCTTTGGTTACAAAGATGGTCTTTCCACACATGTGTTTTTGTTCATTAATTGTAGAGAATTACTTGCTAAATTCAGTTAAATGTTTAGTTTGATTACAAACGGCTGTAAAAGAGTCTGCTTTACTCCCTTCTATAATATTACTATTTAATCTTTATCTAATACCCTCTTAATTAGTTTAGAAAAATTCGAAAGTTTAGTTTGCAGTTGGAACTCGTCTCACTCTTCCCATGTATTAAACACTTCATATGGCTTCTATAACATGGTTGACTATTAACGTATAGTCGAAGGCATAGAATGAGGCTTGGCAGTCTGTTTTGTATGTACTGCGGTGATTCCTATGAGATTGCGTCGCATGTTATGCGGGAACGTCTGAGAGCTATGAGTATATTACTGAATGTCGTTGACTATAGTTCCCAGGCAGGTTTTTTCCGAGAGTACTATGGAGAGATGGATTGATGAATATGTTAGTAGATATGGGCAGAGGATAGTGTGATAATTGGGCAGCTTTCTGGGAAACTTCTTGCCATTTTCTTTGGTGTTGGAGGAATAAGTCCAACCATGATGATGGATTTTTTCCATCTAGACCGTGGCAGGATGTGATTACAAGAGGGCTACTAAAATATAGCGAAATGTGCCTATATGGGGAAGAATTAAATGGGTGCCTCCTCTTATTGATTGGATTAAATAGAGTACATATGGTTTGTCAAAGAATAATGGTAGAGAAAGGTGTGGTGGTGTGTTGCGGGATAGTGGTGGTAATTGGATGTGTGATTTCTCAAAGTTCTTGGGTTCTTGTAGTGCTTATATGGCGGATTTATGGAGGGTGTTGAAAGGTTTGAAGTTGGCTCGCTCTCGAGGTTTTACTAGGATTGAACTCTGGTATGTCCGTTAAACAGTCAACAATGTTGCAGGATATACATTGGTAAAGCGTATTATCCGATTTTTGGAAATGAATTGTTGTGCAAATACTTTGGCTATTGAAGGATGTAATGAGGGCGTATTCAATGATTCATGAAATGTGTCTGAATCAATCTAGGCATTTGTTATTCACTGACGGTATGGAAGTTGTGAAACTGAACCAAAATAAACCGGTGATATTCAATTTAGTTTGGTTCTTTGTTTCACTAGTTAAATGAACAACTTGGTTGGTTTAGTAACTTGAGTAGTCACAAAGCTCGCCCGTCCTCCAAAAATGAATAATCATCATAATCAGCTGCAAGTTTGTCTTGAGTTACAACAAATCATATACAATTTTTCAAAAAAAAAAAAAACTATATCATATACAAATTCTTCAAATAAAAAAAAAAAAACTATATCATATGCAAAGAATTATAATTTCACAGCTAACTATAACTAATAAACTAGAGATAAGTACAAAAAAGAAAGAAATAAGTATACATTTTTTTTAAGGAAGAAATAAGTATACATGGAAACCTTAGTTTTTGACTTTTGTTCAAGTTTGAATCATACTGTTTTTCTTTTTGAATTCAAACTTAACGATATAGATATAAAATTACATCTATTGAACAGTTCAGTGCCAGCGGAGTTGAAAAAGGATGATGTAGAAGAAGAGTGTAAGTGTGGCATCCAACGGTCAAAGAGTGGCAGGTGTCGGGTTAGAAAATTGCAAGTTGAAAGAGGGGTGGGATTCATGAGGTAAAACGAAGAAGATATAGAGAAATCTATTTTAGAAAGAAAAGAAATGAGAGATCTTTCATCGAAGAAAGTCAAGCCAAATGTGTCATTTGAAGGATAATGATAAGGATAATGTCACATGACATTGATCAATTCAAGTGTGACACGTGGTAATATAATTTTTTTAATAGTACATGATAAAATGTTCCATGAGAAAATAGTTGTCTTATGGACACAAGTGGAACTGGCTGTTTATGTCACATGTCACATGAGAAAATAATTGAATTGTTTTATGTTACAATTAAATCGGTCAATGTCAATGATATTCCATCTTTAATGCTACACAGGTTGAGTATAGTGAGTTCATGTAATTTACATCTCTTCAATCGTTGTTCATTCCATATTTAATATGAAAGACTTGGTATCACTAGCCATAGTTGGAATATTCTTCTATTTTTCGTAAGATTATCAATATATTGATCCCTTTGTCGGGGGACATAAATATGATGGGTTAAATGATCATTCCCATTTCTTACCCTTCATTCAATCTCATTTCGTACTCCAGTATTTTGTAATGAGGATTTTAATTTTTTTTTTTATAGGTATTATGTATTATTTGTACTTCATTTCCATGAAACTAAAAACAATGCTTCACAAACATGGAAGATATTGTAGCTTGAGCAATAAACACCGTTATTTTGTGTCTTGAGCCTTTTCACAGTTTGAAAGAAGCTTTGATCTCAGCCCCAATCAATTATGCAACCTCTAGATTGGAGTCTTCAATTTGAGATTATGTGTGATGCAAGTCACTATGTCGTAAGTGTTGTGTTGGGACAGAGAAAAGATGAGAAGATATATGCTATCTACTATGCCGGTCAGACTTTAGATGAATATCAAGTCAACTATGCCACCACAAAGAAAGAAGGTCCATGAAAGGTAACCCGTGGCTACCAGGTGGGAAGTGTTTCCCCCAGCCACCCTTTGGACTTCAGAAGGGCAATGCCATATATATCTGGTAGTGGTTAATAACACTGTGATTGGGATCAAGATATATTAACAGCTCCTTGTTTATGTTTTCATGTTTTTTCTGCATGTAAGGATTTTAACTGAGACCTTGACTGATGTAAAGTTGATTATTTATGGTTGTCAAACACTTTGATAGTTGCTACTAATCTACCAGACTATTTGGTTTGTGCTGTATTTCTTTCGTTACAAAGATGGTCTTTCTACAAATGTGTCTTTGTTAATTACTTGCTAAATTCAGTTAAATGTTTAATTTGATTACAAACGGCTGTAATAGAATCTGCTTTACTCCCTACTATGATATTACTTTTTTAATCTTTATCTAATACCCTCTTAATTAGTAGTTTACAATAATTTAAAAGTTTAGTTAGTAGTTGAAACTTGAAACTCATATTTCACTATTTCCACTTTCGTTATCTTACTAGTTACACTTTCTACCTTAACATATTCATTTTATCCGGTTCTCAATGAAGAAAGAAAGTTTTTTTTTATTACCATTACAACATTTACTTCTTTCTGATTACAAAAATTATAAAATAATAAATACAATAGAATATTAAAAAGGAGTCTTATGAAAAATGACTAATTTCTCAAGATCTTATGTACTATACATATAAAGATAGCAATAACAAACCAAAACCAAAAACACCATCAACCAGTTCAATGGGTGACAAATCCTGCTAATAATATATTTTGAAGGATTAGAAAGGTTACACACTACAACAATTTCAATCTTCTTATTTAAACCAATAAACTTTTTAAGTGATAAAACTCATCATGCACTGCTAATCTGAAAAGGTTTCTACAATGATTAGCTATTATACAATACAAAATAATATTTCTAAACTAATTTGGCACATGACATAAGGAAAATGAATCATTTGAGCAACAATAGCAACTAATTGTTATATTCTTTTATCATTGGTTAAATGAACAGCTTGGTTTAGTAACTTGAGTAGTCACAAAGCTTGCCAGTCCTCCAAAAATAATCTTCATTATCAGGTGCAACAAGTCTTTCTTGTGTTACAACAATGTCATGTACAAAGAATGATAATTTCACAGCTAACTATTACTAATAAATCAGAGAAAATGAGAAGGAAAAAAAGAACTGAAACCTTAGTTTATGGCTTTTCTCCATGTTTGAATCAAACTACTTTTCTTTTTGAATTATAACTTAATGATATAGATAGAAATTACATCTATTGAACAATTTGATTTCCTAAAGACAATTCTTTTACACTTATAATTTCATGGTTTTCCCAATGTTAGCATTTTCATTTTTGGGTTCTACCTGTTTACACATGCAATCTGGCATGGGAAAAGTATATAGGGATTCACCAGCCTTTTTTACCTCGGTTCCCTTTTGATCACTATGGCGAAGCATGTCTTTCATTTGTTGCTTAAATACTTCCCATCTACAAAATCAGTAATAAATATCAAACAACAAACATTACAACACCAGAAGGGACTTCTGAAAGATACATTTACTAGTGATAAGCGAATAAACGAAGCTTCTAATCAGCCTAAGAAGGATAAACATAACCATACCATGTTACTTTAAAAGGAAAAATAAATTTTATTAAGAGAAAAGAGAGGATGTACAATTAGGGAGAGATCAGGGGTGGCCCTGAGGGTGGGCGGGAGGAGGACAACCCAGGGCACCATTTGTTTAGTTGCACCAAAATTATTATTTTACTTACTAGTCAACACTATATAAATATATTTATTTTTAACTTGCTTTGATTAATTCTATTGAAAATATATTTTAGAGAACCTTGATTATGAATGAATCTTTTGTAACAAAAAATGCAACAAGAAAGAAATTAGAATAATTAAAAGGATGCAACTTCATTGATTCCCCCAGGGCATAAAAAATCTTAGGACTGACCCCGTGGGCGATCATCCTTAAAACAAGGACTGTACACAAGGTATTGCACTATAACAACCGAACAAGACTGCCTAAACCCTTTCCATAAATGAGATAGCAACTCCCATAAAGCTCTAAGCAGCCAAGAGCAGAGCAACAAAGAGAGCTAAACCTAACACATACCAAGTACATTTGTGTAAAATCCAACATAAAATTTTGAAAATTAGTAGGATGGTTAACGTATGCCAGACACACACACACACACAGGCCCGCACATTGTTCGTCATACAACAACAACAGGAACCAAGCCTTATCCCACTAAATGGGGTCGGGTACACGGATCAAACGCCCCCCTAATGATCAAACGTCGTCTACTCAAATATTTTAATGTCTGGTGCAAGATACAACTTCAAAAATAGACACTAACCACTAAAGATAGTCAAAGCTGTACCTTATGTTGGGGTTATCGAATATTAGAGCCAATCTTCTTTTATCAGGTTTAATTGTCTTTGAATGCCCACCATACATATATCTCCTGTGACCCATCAAGAAGTGAGGAAAATTTCCACCCTGAGTTGTAACAAATACTTCACTATGAAGACAAACAGTATAATCAAGAGCAGCCAACCTAGATGAGTGGCCCTGCATCATAAACACACATGTCACAAATTCCATTCTCATGGAATTCCCTTACAGAATAAATAAGCATAAATAACTTCTCAAATACCTTAAATTGAGCAAGCTCTTCTGGAGTTGCCAGTGTATCTTTTGTTTGTAATCGTGGAAACATCTGTTTAAGTGGTGCCATGTACTTTTGTTCTTTATAAATTTTTCCAGCTGCAACATATACCAAGGTGGTATTATCGAAGCCCATGCCTCTAAGCATCATCCCTACCTGCAGCATCAAATAAAATGAGCTTCAAATACGAAGGAGATAGGAATCCTAAGAAAGGAAGGAAAAAAATTTAAGTGCATACCTCCAACGGAGTCAAAGGACATCTTCCATCCACCCGATTTGCACCAGGCTTTATTATCCTATGCTTTCTTTTGAATTTACCTCGCCAACTCCTTTCACGAGCGATATCCATTTCACGTTTCTCCTCTACCCCACCGTCATACTCACAACAAGAAAATGCAACCATATCCTTCATGCACAGAAAAACTGTTATACTATATAATTGATGCAGAGCTAACCAAACACACAAGGAACACATGTGAAAATTGAAAATAGCATATTCATAATCATATACTAGACTTGTGGTCTACTACAATCAAATACACAAAAACTTATTTCTATTTTTAAGTTTAAATATAAGGCATAATCATTAAATTATTACAACTGAGAATAACCTAAATTATCCAAACTTTATTCTTATGCAGTCTACATCATCACCCCCCCACTGGATTAACTCTACTCTGGAGAGGTAACATCTTGTACTATGCCAAGAGGTTCAACAAGCATTTACCACCTCCTCTCTAATGACAGAAGCCTGAGATATGTGCTTTGCTACCAGGAGAAAGGAATATTGGCAATATCAAAACCGGTCTGTTGTCTGAATTCATGGCACACAAAAAACTGAAGTCCTTGCCCAATTCAGAGAAAACACGCAGACCTAACTCTTTCAGCCCAATTCTGAAATTGAAGTGCTTGCCCAATTCGTAGACCTAATTACTTAATATCAATTGATGTAGAACCAAGGAACCAAAACATATCCGGAAAATAAAAATTGACAGTAGTCTATGCAAAAGACATCAATACATAGCAATCAATTGGGTATTTGTAAATTATAAACATATAGTAGGCATCTACTCAATCTCCAGTTAAATACCGAAGCCAAAATAAAATAAATTATCTAGTATCTACAAAAACATAAAATCCCTATATTATCAAAAACGAACTTAACATTGATTATCTTCAATTTTGCATATCCATTCTGCATAAATAATGTATCTAGTAAATCTAAACGCACAAGTACAAAGATATTTAATAATACCTCCTCAAAACGAAGATGCACTGAAACATATTTCCCACCACTTTGGGAACTATGCTTCACCATCCGACCAACCATGCTTTCTGCAAGCGTTCTAATAGGTTCAGAAAATCTAAGAGCTCCAAAGTTGGCAAAGCACCTAAGTCCTTGGATTTTTGAGGGTACTGATTGAGCTAATCTGTTGGAGAAAGGTGCAATACGAACAGCCCTGCAACAAGCACGAACCAAGTCCTCTCAGGAGCCAAAAACAATATATTGGAAAAGACATGCTTCGAAGAGAATAATTGTAATCGAAATAAAAAGGCAAAAATACATCAAGGATCCTATATTATAATTGAGTTCATGTAGTTAGAGTTCTTTTGAAATAACACAAGCAGCAAAGGAGTTTATTCGTCCCTATAGTTTTATTAATTGCGAAAAAGAAAATACACAAAGATACTCCCCTAATAAAGGAAATTTTCAAGTCAAAGGTAAAATGTTCAAAGATACCTCTAAGATAGAAAGGCAAACCTCTAAGACACCTCTAACTAACTAACTAACAACCAAATGGCAAGGATAACAACTAACATAAATCCTAATTATCCTTATCCATATTGTTCATCCTATAATATACCAATAATGGTTTTTCCTTGATATGATTATAATTCCAAATAGTAATCCTTTATTGTTTTTTCATGTCAAATTAATCCTCTATGTTTAAAAATGTTTACATTGTTGGACCAACCTTCATTCTCCATCCGCGTATGTTACAGATTTGTGTGCATAATCCCTAAATGATACTCCCTCCGTTTCATAATGAGTGTCACTTTAGGCAAAAAAAATTGTTTCAAAATGAATGTCACTTTATATTTCCAATACAACTTTAATTTTTTTCTCCCAACTTTACCCTCAATAAATACTCCAACTTTTCTCTCGCACAATTTTCAATGCAACTTTAAGTTTGTCTTTTTCTTGGGCAGTTTAGTAAAAGTGTTATGTCTAATGATTATTTCATTCCATTCCTTAATTTGTGTGCAATTGGCTAAAACGACACTCATTTTGAAACCGAGGGAGTAGTATACTATAAAGAATCCGTCAACACACACACACACACATTATAAAGAATGTCTCATCACTCAGCACCACAATTAGAACCCTGTTGACAACAATGCCACAATCTTAGATATAAACTGAAAAAAATCATGTAGATTTTGATGTTTTTATTGGATTAGATATTGTAACATTCATTTTTATGTGATTTAGATGCAATTTTAATGAATTGGTCAAGACTTTTGGTTACATATATGAATGAAAAATGAAGTTTGGTACAACATTGTCGACATTTTTAAACATAACGGACTACCTTGACATGAAAAAAATGATAAAAGACTAAATTGATACAAAAAATTACGATAAAAGACCCCTTGTGTAATTTTGCCTAATCGTAATAAAGAACTAGAACAGATTCAACAGGGTGCCTACAACTATAATGCCAGGGGATTAGGGTGTGGCATTTTTTGTAACGTGCATCCTTTGACTCAATACCTTACCTGCATCTGTTCCAAGTCAGCAGGGGGGACCACAAAACCAACAAACAATTCATGACTCGTCAGACATTCAAATTATTTGATTTAAATCACCTGCACAAGCTTTCGTTTTACCTCTGGTTCTATATATAAGAAAAAACATGAACTTTTCTTGTTCCAGTTATTATAAGAAAAAATAGCAAATTTTAAGATGCATTTACTTATTGCTCAGATGACTTTTATACCCTTTCTATGTTTACTAAGAATGCATTTATTTCCCACATGAGTGGGTGTCAAAATATTTAATGTCAAGGTTATATTTGAAATAATCTTTCAAAAATAAATCATTAAATGAGCCTCCTTGGTCTTGATGATTTTTGTTTTTTCTTCTTAAATATGGGGCCAGAGCAAGTGCATAACATCTGAGTGCATTTCCACTTTCAACATTGGAACATTTAGTTTAACGAGCCAATGCAAAAAACACTCATCAGTCTAGCTGTTTTAAGCTGCAATGCAACAGCAACAAAAACTTCACTCACCAAGCAGAGTTAGACTCTCATGATCAGTTGACACCATTACATTTTGCCAAAAGTCAAGTTTTCTTTAACGCCACAGCCATTCAAATCAAGTTCTTTTTTAATGCATACGTTAAGGGTAACTTTTAGAATTGGCATCGTAGTTAAGAATCTAAATTTCAATTTCAATTCCAATTCCAATTTTGTGAGAATAAGACTTGACTAAGAATCTCGATTTTTATGTTTGGGAGAAAGTGATAACTGAGAAAAGAGTTTCAATCAGAGCTGAAATAAAAGACTGTGATTTTAACAATTTATCAAGGAAATATAAATAAATTAAATTAAATATATTAAATATTGTGATAAATAAAATATTCGATAGAGCTTGATTGTCAAATTTGTCTCTAGTGGTTGAAGACTGCGTGTTCCATGAGTTATAACAAATCTAATTTAAAATGTCAAGCACTCAGATACAATTAAGTGAATATATACACGGGAAACTCAAGCAGCCAAAAATGTGATGCAAATCATGTTTAAGTTGCCAAAATAACGTATCTCTCTATCTTCAATTAGAAAATGTGTTTGTCATACAATTTTACATCTTCAGCATTTGTAATTGCTATCGAGAGTAATTGAACTTTGTTAAAAGGAGAATAAACTTTAAACATACAGCTGAAATTAATTTCAAGCCAGAAGAACTGGAAGACCAGGAGAAGAGAGAAAGGCACACACCTCATTTCCAAAAGCTGAGGAAGAACCTTCTTAAGATAGTGAGCTGGACTAGACCAAGCTTTTACTCTAAGATTGACAATGTTACTTATGTTATTGTCAAACAGTTGAAGTATGTCATCTGGAAGTTCTCTTACCACATGCACATGCTTCCCAAGTGACTGTATGAAGAAATTTTCATCGAAAATGTCACCGAAATGGCTGCAAGATGAAGGATACGTAAACTTTTCTAATTTAAACAAGATAATTACAAAACCTAGAGAACTCAATGTGTGATAGATACAAAACTTAACAAAGGTTGAATATCAGATGTCTCAGTTAAGCACAAAAAGGAGTAAATATTTCATCAAAATGTAGTTCCTTTAAATGATGTAATATAAGCCGATGTTGTGGTAACTAATGTAATGGATTCAGTTCAACATCTTTGACTGTTACTTATGAGTCTTGCATTCATAAGTAAGTTTAAGATGACTTCCGACGTTCAGGATATTCAAGTGATCTTCTGTTCCAAGTGAATAGTGCTAGATATGTCAAAAAAGTAAAAGGCCAAAACTCAAACAGATGAGGTATCCAGAGCTATCTGTTTTCATTTACAAAACTTATCAACTTTCTATAAGAAATAAATTACACAACATAGATGAATAAGTATGGTCTATATAGTACCTAGCCTCACTTATTTTCCCTCACTAAAATCCATGGTATTACTTGTGATTAGTTCCTTCCTATGCATATATTACAATCCTCAAATTTTAAGTGAATCCCGAAGATTTAATACAACAACCTTAGCCTTTTACAAGTGGGGTCAGCTACAAAGATTTACTTAAAAAATACTCAAGGCGATATTCCGTCCCCAGAAGACTGTTTAATCTTTTTAAGATGAGATCCTATCAGACCTGTCTTGCATATGACCCATAAAAATGGTGGACCTAACGGAAGTAGAATGATGAAAGACGACTCATTTTTCATATTCAAACACCCATGTGATTGATATGGTTGAGAAGAAACTAAAATAGTTTGAGCTATATCAATGAGATTTAACAGCTAGCCATTAAACATGCCTAAATTAAACAACAACCATAATCATGTTACAGATTTTAAGACTAAGCATAACAAAATCAATTACCTTGAGTCTCTCCATACACTATTTAAATGAAACATTGGAATGACAAGAGTTGCATTTAGTAATCCAGCCACGGCAACTGCATCACATATCTGCATAGTGAGTAGTATAATAAGTTCGAGAACAATATGGACAGCTGGACACATGATCCAATGTGGAAAGCAAAACAGATCATTGATGTTTATCAAATAGCATTCAACATGTATGCCTGGCAGTCTACCAACATACTTCATTTGGAGCAGAAAGACACAAAGGACAAACACAAAGCAAAAAATATTCATTAACTTCATTCATATAGCAGGCACCGGTTATAATATAACCCATTGGACATCCATTTTCAGAAACAAATTATGACATCAGAAAATCACCATTAACAGCATTTCAATTCCTCATATCTACATACACGATTTCAAGATTTCTTACACCCATTCACAAGGGACACAAATCTTAAATGCCATGTTACATAAACAGAATGGTGAATCCATGTAATAAGAATGGAATGAAATGGCCATTACTAGTCAAATTTGGTTGCATTAGGAACTTAAGTTTAACTTTTCTGATGTCTATCTTATATGTATAATATAGATGATTAAGTGTTATCAATTGCGGATCGCGGAAAATAGCGGTTTGTTCAAATTCCACTACACAACAGTGCTATGCCGCCGCTATAGCCTCTATTTCACAATATTTTGTACTAAATACCATATCGTGGAATAATAAAGATTTGTTCAAATTCTGTTATACAATAGCATTATAGCCCCACTATAGCGGCTATATAACAGCCCTGGATGACGATTCTAGAAAGTGATTTCATAATAATTTATATTTGATTCTTTTTTTCTTACAACTT
The DNA here is from genome assembly GCA_958299785.1 of Medicago lupulina. Classification (NCBI taxonomy): domain Eukaryota; kingdom Viridiplantae; phylum Streptophyta; class Magnoliopsida; order Fabales; family Fabaceae; genus Medicago; species Medicago lupulina. The sequence continues at coordinate 66,773,731 of OY283144.1, forward strand.
GATAACAGAAACAGTTGAATAGAAAAGAACAGTGTTATGATGATAATATGAAATGGAATCATCATTCCTTCGTACTATGTAAGATTCCTAATCCTAAATAAATAAATTAATGATTAGTAATAATTAAATCTTTGGTCTCATAAATAGGCATACCGACAAGCGTTGCTGATTCAGCCCACCATTTGCTTCAATTATAAGGTAACCGTTTGACTTGGGAAATTCTAAGCAAAAAGAAACGGACAAAGGACAAGAAAAAGTTAGCGAATTTTTTCAATAATTATAACACACACGTATAGGTGAAGTTTGAATAAGAAATCCAAAGATAGCAAAAAAACAAAATAGAGTGAGAAAGGTGGAAAAGCTGAGCAATGCAAACGTGCAACAACCAAACAAGTAAAAGAAATGTTCAAGAATTTGACAAAATGCTTTCCAGAAAAGGAGTAAAGATAAGAAAAGAGAAAATACCTATTTGAGGAAGAGTTTTATTAGCACATGGCTTCCATTGTCTATCCTCTTTCACGTTCCAAGCTTTCATCAACTGTATCAATCAATCAACCACATGTTTTCAGCCAAACACTAAATATGTATATGACTGAAGTAACACAAAACACAAGAACACCATTAAATGGACTTGGATCTCACTTCGAAAAACTAACATATATACATTGGCCAAATTTGGATTAGTTTAGGAACAATTTATGTACTGACATAAACACTTGAATGAGTGTTTTAGAAAGTTTACAAAAATAGCTTATGGCGTGTCAGTGTTCATAAGCTATTTTCAACTAATTTAGACAAGCCCTCAATAATAGCTTACGAAAACAACTTATAGTTCCTATTGGAAACAATGACTCTGTTTGGCAAAAAATAGTGATAGTATATAAAGGAATTTTGCTTAAGCTTAATTAAGGAGCATAGCAATGTGTGAGAGAGGGGAACTTACAACATTGAGAGAAGTTGTATTGGCAGAGAAGGAATCATTTATCATGAAAGGCCAAAGATGATGAAAGAGTTGAGGACTTCTATAGATAGAACCAGGAGGATTGGGAGGAAGACGATGGTGTTTAGAAACGAGAACAATATCAAAGCTTAAAGAACCCATATACAGTAACATTCCAGCAATATATAATAGAGGTGCAAATAGTAATAATCCTCTTCTTCTGAAAATTGCTGACATAACAAGATATACAAATTTGGACCATTTTCCACCACCGCTGCCGAGGCCGCCGCTCTTACTCCTTCCCAAGCGGCTGTACCCAT